>JAGKQL010000025.1:7005249-7033628 GCA_018398635.1 Cyprinodon brontotheroides
AGTCATTTAGAATGTTTTAGAGCATAAACAGTAGTGTATAGGATTTCCTGAAAGCTGCTCAATGAAGCCCACGGAACCCGCAGACCAAACCACAGATGAAAGTGCGATTCAGCCCTCGCAAAGAACTCATGCCTTTCCTCAACACTGAAGTCCTCAGACATTTTTCTTCGTTGTTTCTTTCTTTTGTACAGGTAAACAGCACATTTCTTCTTCTCACGCTTTGCATTATCGGGTAGAGCAGACGCTGAATGCAAAGACTTTCATCTGGTTTACCTCGTCGCCGCTTCCAGAAAGCGAACCCAAGAGGCGCTGCTGATTTTGTGGGAAATCCTATACACTACTGTTTATGCTCTAAAAACATTCTAAATGACTTCGCTTCGAGTAAATTCTGGATGCTACCCACCAGGACACTTGGAATACATTGGACGAGCAGTATGGAGGAATATTGACACGCTTTTTTGTGGACCTTATGGACCTTTCTGCCTCGGCCACATAGACCTCCATTATTTGAATGTCAGCAGACAGCAAGAAGCCTCCCAGATCTCCAGATGCATTTGAGATATCAAAAAGTACTCAGAGTGTTGTTCAGCATGGGGTGAGTAGAAATGAAGGCTAATCATGTTTTGGGTGTGTACTATTCCTTTAAAGTGATTTTTAAAAAACAATTGCCGACTGATGATTTTGACAGGGTTTATACAGAAATGGGTAACTCTAATTTAATGCCTTTTCATGTTCTTTTAATGCTCTTAGAAATAATTTTAATGCCATCAACAAGAGTCTCATATATATATATATATTATATATATATATAAATAAAACACTGCAAGATCCTTGGTCTGCTTTACCTTAAACAGGCTGCAGCCGTGTCCCGAATTCCTCATTTTTCATCCACTTTTGTTGAAATTTTCATTTTCCCATTCTCTAGCTTTTTCTCCGCTTAGAGCTTTTTTTCCGAATATACATACAAACATACATCTTTACGATTAACCGGAATCTGTTCCGCACAAACATATCGCGATATATCTGACGAAATTGCTTTTAATAAAGGTTTGTTTTTTTGTTTTTTAAATAAACCACTATAAATGCAATGATAATCACATTTAATTAATTTTAATGCCAACTAAGGACTTAATTTAAAATATAATAATAATTTAATGATTTTTAATGACCCGTGGAAACCCTGTTTAAATCATTTCCCTTCCTGTTTAGTTACATAATGATTTGTGCTGCTCTGTCATATAAAATCCAATAAATTAAGAGATAAGTTTGTGCTCATAACGTGAGAAAATACGCAGAGGTTTTATGGGTATGGATGGATTCTCAGAAGCACAAAGCAACAAAACTAACTCTAAACATTTTAAGACAAAAATTAGCCTGAAGGGTAAAAATAATTATTGCATAAAGCTGACTAACTGATGCAGTCTGTAGTTTCACATCTCTTTCTGGAACTCTGGTGCGTTCATTTCTAATCAGTGGACAGAAACGTCTTTAATGACAGCTGAGGTGTTAATCCACAGATCAATCTGCCTTTCTGGAATTAAACCCTAACCGCTGGATTATGGTTGACAAACAGCCCGTTAGTCTGTGTGTCCGCTGGTGTCTAATCGCTGCGGAATGCTGCATTCCGTTCTCATGTGAAGGCAGCTCAGCTATAAACACTTTGCTGTTGACATTCTGTGAAACCAAAGTGGACCAAACGCTTAAAAACAACATATCATAGATTCACCCGCAGCTCTTTGGGAAAATATGAGTTTATCTGGAGTTTGTTAATTAGACGCTCCTTATGAGACATGTTAGAAGAACATTCATTAGAAATAAGGATAAAAATGCAGAATTCATTTAGAGAGCAGCCTATCCTGACGTGGCGAGCTCAACTTCAGCCCTACCTTCGTTCACTGTGGTCAGCTGCTGGAACAATCTGCCGCCGGTGCTTCAAAGTTCAACGTCTCGTGCTAAATTGGAGAGCGGCGCGCGGGCGCTGGACAGGGGGGGAGGCGCGTGGGACACGCGGAGCTTCACAGGTGGACAGAGCGGCTTCGTGTTTGCTGCACAAGGTGAGCAACCTCCACTAACATCGGCTGCCTTTCCCTCCGCCAGCTCCCCACTCCACTCCTCCTCTCACCCCCCACCCCCTTAGTGGGTGAAGACCGGAACACCACATCCGGTTTAACCCTCAACAATAAAAGCACAACGTGGGAAAAAGAGAATTAGATAAACCACTTTATGTTCCATGGTATGGAAGCCCGTTTCCGCCACTAGAAAAAAATAAATAAAAACAAACTTATATCTCATAATTATGAATTACCTGTATAATAATTAGGAGATCTTCTATATGAGATTGTATCTCATAATTATGACGTAACATATTATAATAATAATACAATAATTCTAATACTTTTTGATATGATGATGATCTTTTTTTCATATATACAATGTAGATATTTTTTCCTATGTCTTTTTTTGTGGCTGTAAACACCCAAATCTCCCCATTGTGGCACAATGGATTTTTCTATTCTATTCTATTCTATTCTGATTACAATATATTCTATTCTATATCTTGATTAGCCCATAGCAGGTATCTTATTATAATGAGTCTCTATCTCATAATATGTGACTTAGTTATCCCATTATCATGAAGTAGTATCTAAAAGGCAGAGATGGCAAAAAGGTACTAACTTTCCGTATTTCTGAGTAAAACTACGATATGCTTGTGTTAAAAAATACCTTGGTAAAGAAGTGGAAGTACTGATTAAACTTCTTTACTCAAGTAAAAGTGTAACAAGGAGTACAGGCTTGTAAATTTACTTCTAAAAGTATAAAAGTAAAAGTAGAACCACTTTTTTTCGTCCGCCGTTGCCTACATTTTTAAATGGATGGGTCTGCCAATAAGACTAGATCTCCTGTTGTGTTCGGCTTCCAATCATCTAAGTAAATCCATGCTACTATGCTAACGCCAATCGCCAATTGCTGCAATGATTTGTCACTAATGAATACACATGAATCTGTCGAATTCATCTTGTAGTGGTGCGTCAATGTAACGTAGATTCCCATCCAATTTAGATTGAATTTGGTAGACATGGCGTAAAAATAATAACGATAACTCCATTGAAATGATTCCAAAACTAAAGTATCGAGACCAATTTTTTAAATGTAAGGAGTAGAAAGTACGAAGATATTCCCCAAAAAATGTAAGGAGTAGAAGTAAAAAGTAGCCATAAAAATGAAGCTAGTAAAGTAAAGAAATAAAATATCAGAAAATCTACTTGAACTTGAGTACAGTAACGAAGTATTTGTACTTCATTACTTCCCATCTCTGCTAAAAGGTGAGATACTATCTCACAAAAATGAAACTAATACTATTCAATTCAGTTTATTTCTTGAGCATCATTTCACAACACATGTCATGTGTTGTGAAATGGCGCTGTGTTATTTCTCCTCTGCTCATCTCCCTGTACACCAACAGCTGCACCTCCAGTCATCAGTCTGTCCAAGCTCCTGAAGTTCGCAGACGACACCACTCTCGGCCAGGACTGATCTCCGATGGTGACAGGGAGTCCGCCCACAGGTGTGGGAGGCTGACCATCTGGCGACCAGGGTGCAGGAGAGAACAACCTGGAGCTCAGCACGCTCTAAAACAGTGGAGTTGGTTGTGGACTTCAGAAAGAGCACAGCCCCAGCTACCCCCATCACCTTCCTGTGACTCCACCATTGACACTGTGGAGTCTTTCAAGCCTTACTCCTATCATCTCTCAGGACCTAAAGTGGGAGCTGAACATCGCCTCCCTCACCAAGAAAGCCCAGCAGAGGATTACCCCTGGCAGCCGGGAAGAAATTAACTCTGCCCAGGACAATGATGGTGCAAAGTTCTACCTCCATCATTGAGTCCATATCCTCACTTCCTCATCACCATCTGGTACGCTGGTGACACACCGCTAAGGACAAGAGCAGACTGCAGCGTCTCCGGGTCTGCAGAGAAGGTGATTGGCTGCAACCTCCCATCTTCCCTGCACGCCTCAGGACTCTGAGGCGTTGCAGGAAGATTGTGGCTGATCCTCACCCCAACATTGTTCATTTCAGCTAATTTAACCAGGCTAATGTTGCGTCCATCAGGACCGAACCTCCCGTCACAAAAACAGTTTTTCCTCATCTGCTATCGTAGTCTTATCAACAAGGCTAAGACCACCTGACACTGAACAATGCTTCTCTCCCCATTCAGGATTTCTGCATTACATTAACGCCAGTCTACTGTTTGTATATAGCTTGTGTATATATATATAGTAGAGTATATATATATATATATATATATATATATATATATATATATATATTTATATATATTCCCAGTATTATTTGCTATTTTGTTTTGTTTTTTGTCTGCACCAACAACACCAAGTCAAATTCCTCATAGTGCAAAACCTACTTGGCAATAAACTTCTTGATTCTGATTCTGATTCGCTCCATCCCACTCTTTACAATTCAAATCCAGATCATACAGTCAAATTGATTCAAGAGAAAGCTCTTTAAACAGCTGCATCTTTTAAAAAAAAATAAAAAAAAAAAAGAGAGAGGGAAGAAATATAAAGCTTTTATTTGACAAAACTCTTTATTTACACATTTTTTTCTCTTCTAAAATACAAGTTTGGCTCTGAAACGGTGTCTCTCTTAGGGCTTGTTCATTATTTTTGGTTACCACCAAACTCCATGTTCAGTCAGCTTTCCTAAGAACTGCTACAAAAATCCCAACTAAGTAAAGTATGGCCTTTGCTGCCACCTACTGGCTTAAGTTTGAATAACTTTACTCAAAGAAAAAATTTAGTTTTTCCAAACTACAAAAGAAATAGTCTTTTAGCAAAATATGTAACTCCATAAAATCAGACTATAACAAAGACTCACAGACATTCATGGTAATGCCCAGCACCAAACTAAAAGCAAACTGTCTGGATACAAAGTTTGATAGTTGATTACATAAAGGATGACCAGAAGGAGGAGGAGGGCAGCACTGGCTGTTGCACAACCGGGAAAGAAAATATTTTGCCATTTTCAGTGTAATGTTCTTCCAAATGGCGGAAATGAGCGAAATAAGGTCATTTCTAACCACCCACTGCCAAGCTGAACTTTCTTATCACAGGAGCAAAAGAGAGATTCTGTAAATAGAAATAAACTTGTGCATCTAAGCAACTGACTGCAGAGATGTAGAAAAAGCTAAAACAAAATCAAAACTCCAGTAAAACATGAACTTTATGCTTTAGTTCCCTGTAAAGGAAGTTTCTACTTTTATGTACTTTGGTGTTGAACATAGACTGGTAATGTTACTCCCTGTTAAAAGGCTTTGTATGGGAGCAATGTTGTTACAATATTATTTGCAAAAGTGTGCGGAGAGTTTTGTGTCTGTATCTAGATTTGTGTGACATTGTATGTATTTAGATCTACAAATGTGTGTTAAGATTTGTAAATGTGTACTAAGATCTAAAAATGTGTAGATCAGCCTGTAAACACACAGAGTCACTGAAGTCTGATGTATTTTTGCTTCAAAGCCCAGAAATACACATACCGGTAAATCATTGGTTACAAGTAGTGTTGCACCGACACCGATACCAGCAGGCTCAGACCGGTAATCTGTGATAGCGGGCATTTGCCCGATGGGCCGGTACTGGTAACCTGACTCTGCCAGATGGATTTGCTCCGCATATCCATCTGGAAACCTTCGCTGAAGTAATTTTGGGAAGGGGCTTAAAATACTGGTTAGCCTTTGACGCCTCATGTTGGTGATAGACGCCAAATAAAACCAACTGATCAACGGTAGCATATGACATACTAACAGAGAGACGATCACGCAAGAGGAGCCAATTGATAGATCAAACTCTTGTTTAAACTACATTAGTCGGGAGAAGAGCAAAAACGTTTTTTCCTCTGAGAAAGCCTCCAGAGCAGTGTTTTGCTCTTCTTTCAGTGAAGAAGTACCTGTAATTCCGATAAAACTTGCTCGATAGCCACGCTTAACGCTTAGTTTCATCGGCTGAAGCCGCCATGTTCTTTAGATCGAACTTGTGCCGCTTTCTCGCTAAGGCCACACCTCAACCCAACTCTGATTGGACGCTCTCGCTTGGTGAACGGCTCCAAATTTTCTTTAACGGAGAGTCTCCCCAGACTGATCTGAGTGAAACCTTGAAAGCTCAAGGTAGATCAGGATGGTCTCACGAGGCTACTGTACTGGCCCCAACACTTACTCTCTCTGGTCGAAGCTCCTACCCAAGGTGACAGTAAATGACTCAAGAAGTAATACGAATGTTAACCATCTAAATGATGCATGCAGTAATGTATTTATATATTACCTTCAAATGTTATGCTACTTTTAACAAATTCTTCGATTTTGCTTTTATGATTATAATAATCGTGATTAATCTAGCAGATTACGCAGAAAATTGCGATTAAAGATTTTAATTGTTGGCCAGCCTTAGTCACGATACATGGCTGTGTAAAATGTATATCATACTACTGTGAGTATTGTGTATGTATATATTCATGTATATTATATTCATGTATGTTTGTATGTATTAGGGCAGGGCAATTAATTGCTAGATGCAAAAAAATGGCGGAATTTAATACAAAGCTAATTTCAAATCGCAGAGGCTCTCAATTTTAGTGCCTTTACATTTAGCAAGATTAAAACCCTAAATTTCTCACTCGAAGCTCTTTATGGTTGCAGTAAAACGCTTACAGTGGGTTTGCCAAAAGGTCTAGAGAGTTGCAGTTATCAAGCAGATCTATGCATGCAAGTACCAGACCTGATGAAGCGACCATGATGAGAAAAAGCAGTGAGAGCAAATGTTAGGGGTTAAAAAAAATAAAATAAAATACTGCAGAAACAGAGAGCAGAAGCAGAATGAGGGACAGTGGTCTCTATGTCCTCCAGCAGCCTCAGCCTATAGCAGCATAACCCATCCATTGTACATGTTATTATTTTATGTGTGGTTAATAAAATATATTGATGTCATTATTTCAGCATCTTTTTATAACATAATATATGTAAAGATAAATGAAGAAACCCCTTTAAATATTACCCGGGCACTTTATCTGAATCTGTAGGTTCACTAGTGGTTCCTAGAACTTCTAAAAGTAGAATGGGAGGCAGATCTTTTTAGTTATCAGGCTCCTGTCCTGTGGAACCAACCTACTAGTTTTAGTCCGGTGAGGCAGACACCCTGTCTACTTTTAAGGCTAGGCTTAAACTTTCCTTTTGATAAAGCTTAGTTAGAGTGGCTCAGGTTATCCTGAGCTATCTCTTATAGTCCCTGCTGCTATAGGCTTAGACTGCTGGAGGACATAGGGACCCCTATTTCATCATTCTGCTCATTCATTCTATCTCTATTCTCCCACTCTGCAGAATCTGTTAGTTCAATCTCTAACGCTCTGCTCTCTGCTTTTTCTCATAGTAGCTTCATCTGGTCTGTTCCTGTTTGGCTGTGACTCCATCCTGGAGAGAAATATCAGCCGTGCTGCTGCCATCAACACCTTTGTTTCTAGATGTTTGAGCTTGGCCTATTTTTCAGTGTAGTCCTGTTTCTCTGACTGTGACTAACTGGATGTGCTTCTCTTCATCCTCTGACATGGGAGCTGGCTCGGAGAGTTCGTCTGCATGGCTGTGTGTTTTCCTGGACGGGCCGCCTTGCTTACAGATTGACACCTTTGTATCTCTGCTTCTGTCTCCTTGAACCCCAGTGGGCTCAGCACCGATTGGCTGGCACACACTGAGCCTGGTTCTGCTGGAGGTTTCTTCCTGTTAACAGTAGGCTTGTCAAAGTATCAATACTCAAAAAGTATTGATGCTGAAACGCTGTAAAGCATAGCCAAGGAAGGAACACTTAATTTTAATTTTATAAGTTTTTTATCAAGCTTGCTTAATATTGTGCACAGCATACAACCTTTTATTGTATTTTATTTATTGTATTTTATTTATTAATGAAAATATTTCTGTTGAATTTTGGAGTCTTTGTTTTTATCCTTGTGGTAATCGAAAATGTGTATAGAGTATCAATATTTTCCTTAGTATCGGTATCGAAGTTGAAACGTTTAGTATCGTGACAACCCTAGTTCAAAGGGAGTTTTTCCTCTCCACTGTCGCTACAAGCATGCTTAGTCTGAGGAAAAAAAATTGTGCAGTTGGTGAACAAAAAGGGGGGAAAAAAAGTATCAGCAGCCAATATGGCCAGGAGTCACTTATCACCACTATAAGAAAGTCAACCACAAAACTATGGAGGAACGGGAGAATCAATAAAAGTGAAAAACCATTTTGAATTTATCATTTGAATCATAGAATGAGAAATTAAACTTAAAAAGGGTTTTGTAATTGGATTTTTTTTAAATTTAAATGACTAAAGAGGCATTTCAAATTGCAATATTTAAAAAATGCAACTTGAATCTATTTTTAAGGTTTAAAAGCCAAAATTCATAAATATGAATATAAGTACCTTTCCTTGTCACACATGGAAAGGTAGTAAATCCTTTTCTTTCCCTTTGCATTTTCATTCTTAGTATTAACATTTGTATTCTCTTTAAGACACAAAACAAGAGTGTAACAGCAACTAAATATACTTAAATAGATCAAACAGATGCCAGATTAATTTTTTTAATTGAACTTGAGGTTGTTTTACTAATATTTGTACTTAGCACAGGCATGTTTAAAATACCATAAGCCTTGATGAAGATTGCAAAAACATAAAAAGGTGACATCCCATTATGCTGGGTTATTTTCCAATATGATGGCTGAATTGTCAACATTTTATAAAGCTGATGGCTCCATTAGATGCCTGACCACAAGAGGGAGGCAGAGAGCCATACAGTCCTTCTTATTGTCAATCAATAGGAAAACTTTATATATATGGACAGTTATTAAAACCGGTCTTTAACCAGAATTAAATGGTGGTATATTAAATATTGTCAAGGGCTTCCAGATATAAATGTATGATCAGATAACGGAGCCAGAAAGCATTTTACAGCTCATTTTGTCTGGATTCGGAAGAGAGCTAACATGTTTAGTGGAACCTGACCAGAAAAGTGGATGTCTGTTATGTGCCATTTTTTCCTGACCTTCGTAGGGCAGGGTTACAGGACTCTCCCCTCATAATGTTCTCATTGTCTGAAATTTGCTAAACAAGATCTGGGCTCAAAGGGAGCAGGCTGTGCTGCTTAGGTTGGAGTCCAGCATGCTTCCATTACTGCCCCTCTTATTCAATTAAATGTACCCTAACTTGTTCCAAACCCACACTGTGCTTAATCTCATCAACAGCGATAAGCATGTAATAAAAAGCACATTGAACTTGAAAAGGATACCTTAGGCGAATGCGTATAATTATGGATATCAAAATATAATGATTTGTTTAATCCGTAGTCCTTGCCAAGAGGTATGTAATTGCTTTAAAGATGTATGGCTGGAATTGGATTGCAGAGCCTGGGATCTGAGCAAGGACTGGATTTGGCATGCACATAAAGAAAGGACTAGGGACAGGCCTCAGGACCAGCTTCCTGTTTTGTATGGCTGTCCTGTATGGAGTAAATTTTATTTCATTTTTGTTTCAAGTTAAAAAAAACAACAGTTTTTATTTGAAAAAAAAAAATAGAATCGAGAAGTGAAACTTCTTATTCTGCATAAGGTTCTTAAACTAACTTTGCTTTGTTTCTTACAATTTGTTTTTCATATTTTTCCAAATGTATTTTTTTGTACAGATTTTGACTTTGAATTTCTTTCAGATTTCTCTTTTTCAGAATTACAGTCTTTTCATATTCTGTTTCAGAGATAAAAATTTCTTCACTTCTAGGGGCGAAACACATTTATCGGTCTGCATTAACGTTAGCAACAACATTGTATAGAGCTTGAAGTGAAGAGAATGTGATCTACAAAACATTTTGGAGAGAAATTTACTTCAAAATTTTATCTGAAAAAGAAAAATCTGGAAAAAAAAAAATTAAAATAAAAAGTCTGTAAAAAAAACAACTGGACATTTTTTTTAATTCAAAAAGTAAGAATTGGATACATATAATCTGTAAGGGCAAATTACATCTTTTTATAGATCAAGAATATGGTGGCCCTGAAGTGCAAACTGCAACTACAAAATCTAAAAGTTATGAACTTCATTAAGTGCAAACTGCCAACTACATAATCTAAAACACAACTACATTAAGAAAAACACAATTACATTAACCTACCTGAAAAGGTAGGTACCAGTGGGAAACTTATGAGACATATCGCTGATTGGACGACGGCACCGTTTGACCCTTGAACCGGGAAGTCATTCTGCCTGCTGCGGCTTTTGAAAACATGGATATTGTCGGCGGCCCAAACATAGCTGCCGTTATTCAGGAATATTTTGAATCAGGTAACGCGACGAGGTGATACTGGATATGCTCAAGACTAATCACGAAATTTCAGTTAGTTTGGCGCGACACTGAAGACACACTTAAAAAAGAAGCTGGACTGTTCAGACGACGCAACTTCCGGTTCAAGGGTCAAGCGGCCCGTCGTCCAATCAGCGATGTTCCTCATGTTTCCCACTGGTACCTACCTTTCCCGATTGGTTAATGCTCTGTGTATCTTTTTCCCAATGTAGTTAGCTTTGCTATGTATGGAGTTTTGTTTATCTACATGTACGTTATGCTTTTTAAATTTTAGAACGCTGCACCTTGCACTTCCCCACCATCGAAAAAAAATACCGTCGAAATAAATAAAATCTGAGAAAAATAAAATCGTCCTGAAATGGATTTTGAAAACATTTTACTAAGTTTCATTTACAGTTTGTTTTTCTTTAAATGAAATTTCACATGAAAATGTGTTTTTTTTTTTCAAATATCCATTTACAAATGTACAAGTACTTTGCTTACAACAATAACGAAACAAAATTCCCTCCATATTACCGTCGCCAGTTTGGATGCCTATTTAACGAACTAATTGCTTAAGGAAAATGTGGGTGAAAGGCTGTGACATTTCTTAGACACCCAATGAGATTATATTTTCAGACGGACTGAAGAATATGTCACTGAGTTCACCGATTCCGGCTCTGTTATGAAATTCACGTTTCCACAGAGACGTTTCATAATAAATAATCTCAATGTTTGACATTTATTTCCACAGGAGGTTGTATTTCTATTACTGTTAATGGCCTGATATATAATTGGCTTTCAGTGATTACATGTCTGCAGAACTCCCCAGAGGCGGGATAAGGACCATTAGCCTCAGCAGGTTTATTATACATCCAACAATATCAGGACAACAGGTGCTGGTCCTTAATGATCCCAGTGGGAACTTGGTTTCATCTTTGATTAATTAGAATGTTAACAAAGAGGAGTTATCCTAATAGCCTCTTGTTGCCAGCCCTGCAGAAGTGTTTAGAGGCCCGAGAGAGGAAAGAGGCTTCAAAAATAGACCCCATCAATGCACGATGGAGGGAAAAAACTAAAAAAAACTACTGCCATTTAAATCCCAACAAAACAATTTGTGGCTCATAATCAAGTGAACGGAAGCATTTTATCGCGTTTCCTCTTTACAGTATAAACTGGTGAGTCCACGGCCGGGGCGACCAGGGTCAAACTACACTAATGACCAAACACAGGGCTGTTTTTTTCTAAATATATCACCGAAAAAAAGAATACACTGCAAAAAAATGAAATCTAAATAAGTCATTTTTTCTTAAATTAAGTGCATTTTTTCTTGAATTAAGGATTTAGTGAGACATTTTGCCAATGGAACAAGACAATTTACACTTAAAATAAGAAAAACAATTGCATTGTCTTATTTCAAGTGCATTTTATTTTAAGAGTAAAAATACTACTTCCATTGGCAAATCATCTTACTGCTGGCTTAAATTAAGGGTAAATACTAGGGATGCACGATATAATCGGCCCCCTATCGATTATCGGCCTGTATCGGCCTTTAAAACTGAATATCGGACATCAGCCACCCCACCGATATTTAACCCGATATTTGATCAGCTTCTGAGTTTCTAAAGTCTAAAAAAAAAAGATATATTCTACTACTTCTTCTTCCTCAAAAACTTTTTTACAGACTTAAAACTTCTAAAAAGACGAGGAAAAAAATATTGATACATTAAAATATCCCAATATCTTCATATGCTGATATATTGCCATTTAAAACACCATATCAATCTCTTTTACTAATGAAATATTGCTATATGTCATCGTTATGCTACTAAATCCCCCCGAAAATTCACCAAATGTTGCCATATTTTTATATGTTGATGATAGAATATATATTGTGGCTGTATCTATCTATTTTACTAACAAAATCTCACAAGAATTTGCAAAATATCACGCAGAGTTTGTAACAGAACGATGAAATTTCACGAGATTTTGAAAGTAAAATAGATCGATACCGCGTTTTTAAAAATCAATTTGATATCAGCATATGAAAATATATTTGAGTATATTATTTTTCAAAGTGTCAGAAATGGAGAACAAAACTGCTATTTTCAATGACTACTTATTTTTGTCCAGCTTTAACATCGTATCGGTATCGTATATCGGCTACATGAGTTTTAAAATATCGGCATATCGTGGATATCGCCAAAAATCCCAACATCGCGGCATCCCTAAAAATAATTATTCCACCTTTCTGATTCCTGATCCTCCACGGATCGGTTGGTCGTTGGATCGCCAACTTGAAGAGGGAGGATTTAACCATCGAACTTCTGGCCAGAGAAAAAACCCGTAATATGTAGCCAACATTTGGAAGAAGAAATGGTTTCTGCGATGGCTTTAATAATAGCGCCGTGGGAGACAAACACCAGATACAACACTGGGACTTGATCAACAGCCGATACCGCACCGTGACGTCACCAACCAGTAGGTGGCAGTAGTGTTCTTTGACAAACATGGATGCCTCCAGTAAAAGCACACATTCACATGAAAATTATTCTTAATTAGAAACACTGATCACTTATTGAACAGGATGTAATAATTTCATATTTAAAGTACTCTTCAGAAGTTTGAATGTCGAATATGACTTTTCCTTTAAAACACATCAAGAACAGCAGCATCAGTGGACGCTTATGAAGTTATGGTTTAAGAGGCAAAGTTTTTCCTGTACTGTAGGGTCACCGGGTTTAAATCCCAAGGATAGAATCACTGAGCTGGGATTTAAAACCGGTGACCCTCCACAGGAAACACTTCTGCTAATATCCATCTAATTCAGTGTAGATTTTAGTCAAATAGTAAACTGCCAGCAAAGTGCTATTTAACTATTACATTTTTCATTTTTTACTAAAAAAAACCACATCTCAGTGCAAGAAACGCTGGCAGACTGAAAACTGCTGCATGCTCTGATGGTGGACGTAAAACTCTTGGAAAAACAGTGCAATCATCACTTATTCATGTCTCTAACTACGTCTTAGGGTTAGGGCTAATTGTAATTTATATTGTATATTCGTGAATGGTGCATCAGATGCGCCTGCGCATACGACGAAAAAAACGTACGAAATTATGGTGCGTAACTTTTCGTACGATTTCATATGAACTCATAATGAGAATACACTGGCAAACGGGTGTAATATTTAGGAACTCCAAAAAAGTTAAAAAGGTTAAAAACCATCCACTGGACACGTTTTCCAAGTTTGAAGACGTTTCGCTTCCCAACCGGAATATTTAGGAACATAATAATAATTTGGGAAACTTTAAATATGTTATTATCCTGTTGTGTGTAACCTCCCAGTCCTGTTTATGTTTTCCACTTCTGTTTAAACAATCGAATAAATATTGCATTTTGTGTCCAAAGTATTTGATCATAAGTGACAAATCGTTTTAGGAATAATCTAATTCAATTCAAAACTGTTCAGTTTATTTATATAGCCCAAATTCACAACAACTATAATCTCTAGGCACTTTACAGATCCAATTAAACCAGATCATACGTATGATTATGTATAATTATGAAGAAATAAACACTTTTCAAGTACAAGTCGCTATTAACCCTATATTGGACAAGTCCCTCAGTGAGTTCTAGAAGTACAACATCTATATCCAGACATTCAGCAAAGATGCTGCTACATGGCTCTACATATTATTTTTGGCATTTGACCAATTAGAACAAAAAGCAACAAAAAAAAAAATGAATGTGAAAAAGCTAATTAAAAAGTTAAAGTTAATAAGCCTAAGTTAACAATTATATTTAGGTTTATAAATAAAAAGTGCCAGTATCAACATGTCAGCATTAATGCCTCTATGGTTAAGTTTTACAATAAAAAAAAGTGTTTTTCATTTATTTCTTATAGAAGCACTCCTGTTACTTTTTCTTAATATATTCAAGTTGGCGTTTCTTGTCATTACATTGACATTAATTTCTGCCATGAAAATATCCAGATTTTTTAATGTTCCTAAGGTCTTGTTTTGATTTCCAAAGTATTTCACTCAGTGCCATATAAATGGTTAATTTAGTAACTTAGTAAATTGGTTCCTTTGAATACTTTTAAGCTGAGAATTAGATGTTTTGAGTTGGACTCACTCACATGTCAATATTTTAATTGAAATTTTTATTGTAAGTGCATATTTGGCTTTTATGTGTGTGTCTTTGTACGTATGATGTAATTTTGATGCCTATCTTGGCAGGTCTCCCTTGCAAAAGAGATTTTTAATCTCAATGAATAATTACCTGGTTAAATAAAGGATAAATAAAACTCAGAAAAAAGCTGTTTCGGAGAAACAGCAAAATGGGAATGCTTTTGCTGAATGAATGAAGCTTTGGCTTCGACTGTGCCAACTTTCATGTTTCTACGGAAAACTGTTTGGCCACGGTGACGATGTAAATATGTGTTTTCTCTGAGAATGAGGATTTTTCTCAGAATCAGCGTTTTCCTAGGCCCGAACAAGTCAGCTAAACAGCTAAACCATAATTGATATTGAAAAAATTCCTTCAATGTGAGTGCTAGAAGGATCTGAAGATGTTATATACCAAGTTTCATGTTTGTACATCAAACTGTTAAGAAATGGGAACGATACCAAAATATGTATCGCTTTTGGATTTTGTCTGTGATTTTTGGAAAGTCTCTCATTGGATTTCTATTGGGGAAGTGTGGACTTCCTCGTGGTCTGGGCCAAACTGCAGGAAAACTGTAAATCCCACACCAATGAGGGTTACATTTCCTGAATCCTGACAAAATGCCTACGTTTTAATGTATAAAATTTATTTCAATGCAGTGAAAAATGAGGGATTGAAAAGGAATTTGTTGGAAAAACAGAACAGCTCAAAAAGCTAGAAACCCGCGCTTACTCTGACAGTTGGAGAATTCCGTCGCCCATAGACTTCCATTATAAATCTGAAAATCGTTAAAATTTCTTTTAAAGTTTGAAGCTTCACTGAAACAAAACTGAAAAAAAAAAGTTAGCAAAAGCTGAGTTAAACAGTAATAGCAGAAAAGATACGGAAAACATTTTTGCAAAAGTTGAATGGTGTTTACATAGCTGAAAGTATGCTGAAGTAGTTGAAGGTCGCAGAAGATGATAAAAGTTTTAGCTGAATTTTGAAATCTAAAAATTCTACATGCATTTTCAATGGCAACGCTAAAAAAAAAGCAGAGAATAACCGCGAAAACTACAAAAAATATCTTTTACCAAAAGACATAGCATGATTCTCTCGGAAGAGGACTTAGGGGCCACTGGAAAAAAAACAAAAAAAAACTGATTTTAAAATTTTATTTAGTTTAACATGAGAAAAAGTCAGAATTCCTGAGATTAAAGTCAGAATTCTGACTTTAATCTCAGAATTCTGACTTTAATTCCCAAGAATTCTGACTTTTTTTCTCAGAATTCTGATTCTTAATCTCAGAACTGACTTTAATCTCAGAATTCTGACTTTTTCTCAGAATTCTGACTTTAATCTCAGAATTCTACTTTTTTTCTCAGAATTCTGACTTTAATCTCAGAAAGTGAGAAAAAGATACTGACATTCAAAAGAAAAATCAGAATTCTGACATTAAAGAACAGAATTTTGACTTTTTCCCCATACTCTATACTGAAATAAAAAAATCAGTTAACTTTTTTTTTTCCAGTGGCCCTAATCCTCTTCCGCATAATTCTCCTGAACAAGCTGAACATTTTGATACCTGCGAAATTGTTGAAATCGGTTGAAAACTGAGGGAATAGTTAGAGTCAGAAAAATAAAAAGTGAACAACAATAAGTGGGAATGCATTAGCATTGCATTAGCATTCCCACTTGATAAATAAATAAAAATTATCAAATTGTTTTAGCTGTTTAAATGATGCATCTGTATCTCTGAAATGCCAGTTTTAATCTTTCTGAATCCTTCTTGCTGTTTAGTGTGTGAGGGAGCAGCTGCCAGAATGGCCACAGTGACATGTGTGACATCTAGATGGCAATGAAAGGTCAAAGCCTGATGATTTTCTCTGAGCTCCTTGAATGGATGACACTGAGTTTTATTTATAGACGCAGGATTTCTGGACGTGATGAAGCTTTTGTCGACCAAGAAGCAGTTGACAAACTTGATGCTCCTATTTATAAACCCCAGCAGCGGATCAACACACAATTATTTGGTGTTATTAAGGAATTATTCCATGTTATCCATTGTTTTATGGGATTATCATGCAGATAGGGATCTGCAGTCGCTGTAAACATCACGTAGATCAGTGTGGACGTTTGGAGATTCACCAGAGGATGAGTTGAGAAAACAAACATGGCTAAATTAAGCCCAGGGAGCAGATCTGCTGCTGGCAGATTGAACCTTCAGTGTTCCTTCTCCTAAAAAATAAAAAAATAAAAACTCGTGTGGGGTTGAACAATTGCCGGATTTTCTCCGAATCAAATCTCTGCATATTTTCCTGTTTGGAGCAGATGTATACCAAACAGTGGTGACCCCCTACTCTCCTTTTCAATGGGTTATGGGGGGGTGATGTGCGGCGCTTCTAGGTGGAAACTGTTGCTCCTCGATTTTAAGCACTAACCAGAATGTTAGGAATTCAATTGTGCGCAGGGATTGGGAAACCTGCAACCTGCGTGTGACTTGACCGGCCGGGTCGCATCGCCGGGGTCCCGTGGAGCATGCAGGCTGTCAAACACGCAACCAGTCCGGCTTAGATGCGCTCCTGCCTGCGCGGCCTCTGGGTTTGTGTGGAACACAAAGCGGGGGTCAAATGCGTTGCCTCTACAATAAGTTGACCTCATTCGTCTTGTTGATTATAATCTGTCATCTCTGAGAGCGCAACAAAGGATACAATCATGGTTATTCAGAGAGCGCTCTGCGGAAAAGACGCAGGAAAACAAACCCGCACATTGCGCTAAACCTTTTCACCCTGACGGAGGAGTCACCGCGGACTCTGAGAAATATATTCAACACCTTGGCTAAATGAGCTTTTATCAGCATGACCCTTTGTGCAGCGACATGCAGGGACGCAGCAGTGATTGTTGCGCTGAGCGGAGCCGCGCACCTCCGCTGACATGACGCAGGAATGTTTCCAAAGCGCCTTTCTTAGAAATAATCCCAAATTATTTTCATTTCTGCTCAATGCATGTTGTTCTTGGGAGTTAAATGAGTAATCAAACACATGCACTAATTTAAAATATGGTTAAAATTGTATTGTTTTATAAATCTGCTGCAGAATTTGCACACATTTATGTGCATAAAACAATTAAACAGCAAAAATACGCTGAACTAAAAGCTGAAATTGTTCCTTAATTCTTAAAATCACTGAATCATTTTATTACTGCATAATAATTTCCTTTTATCGATATTTTTGTATTGATTTATACTCAATAAGCTGCTCCGAATTGTCTCATTGAAAAATAATCTTGCTTGGCTACTTGGATCAATTGATAAAGATAAATAAATAAAATAAAGCTATTGAGTTTTATTTATCATCTGGACAAGTATCTACTCACAATAATAATATTTTAATACACTAAAAATAAAAAAAGCTCAGTGGATTTTTTTACTGTACCATACTTTTATACTTGAATATTATTCTAGTGATTTCTTACTCGAGTAAAAGTTTTGGCTCTTTATACTGTGACTACCTCAAACTATTCCAAGATCAGGTAAAAATTCAGTAAATACAAAACATTCTAGTTGTTTAACTGATGCTGTAAGGATTGTTTTGTATAAATTTTATGTTGAATAAAACAGATTTGAAAAAAGTATTTCTTCTATGTGATTTTTTCTTCTTTTTTATAATTTTTTCTAAAAAAAATGTTTTTGTTTTTTGCATTTTAGGCTTTAAAATACCAAAACTTGCAGATAAAGTCTATCTGACTGCATATTTTCTTCACTTTGAATCAGATGTTATGATGCATCATTTAGCATTTGAGTAGCCTTTATTAGTAGATACTTTTTCACTGTTATTTAAATAAATTTTTTAATGACTAATATTTACTTGTGTATAATTTTGGGTACTCTAACCACCTCTGATATCAAACAAGAAGCAGCCAGTTTCTCCATTACTGTTAATAGTGCAACCTTTTTTTTTTGCATTTACTTAATCATATTTAATTACTTTAATACAATTGATTCATGTTAGCAGGGTAGGACTAAAACAATTGTGTTAAAGTAACTAAATATAATGAAGTAAATGCCAAAAGTAGATGCATTATTCCCTTTATATAAAGAGTCTTTCTTAGAGTTAGCATCAGAAAACACCTCATGTGCTTCTTTAAGGGTTAATTTGTAATTAATCCATAAAAGCTGTAAAAATAAACAATTATTGTCAATCATGTTAACATGAATACTTTTTTCCCAACAACCAAAGATTAACTGGCTGCAAAAACCTTCCTGATGAGGGAGAACATCTTGCTTCAGCTAGTAGCATTAGCACTGTGCCTAGATTAATTAAAACTGGATTAAAAGTTTGATTAAAAGCTTGGATTTGTTTTCCAAATATAAGTTATGTAAAGTAAAGATGACTGATGTTGATAATCATTCATTCAGATGTCTGATAGTCTTTGTTTGTCAAAAAGTGAAAATGTTCTGTCAGACCAGCATAATGCACATTTATCCCTTTAGTTTATCTCTTTAGTTTTGTATGAAAAATAAACTTTAAACTACCTCAACGGGCGTGAATCCCTTTAGTCATGTACAAAAAAGCTATTTAATTACTTACCTCTAAGTGTTTTTTAAAGCACATGGTGATCTGACCTTAAATATTTTTTATTTTTGTACATGACTAAAGGGATAAACAGCCGTTGAAGTAATTTAAAGTCTATTTTTCATACAAAACTAGACGGATATCCACAAATCTGACATCTTGGCGGGTATTGGACTAGGGCGGAGGTCTTCAACAGAGGGGTCCGCGACCCCTAGGGAATCCAGGGGAATTTACTGCATGGGGGGGTCAGCGAAAGTTTTGGTTGTTTAGACTTTTTTTTTTTTATATATTCCTTCTGCAATTCTTTTCCAATAATTGAAATGTCTTTAAATCCACATTAACATGAATTCAACAGACTGTAGTAAACAGATAAATGGAGGCAGAGGAGCTCTTCAAGCTGGACACCGTTTCATTCACAACACCTGTCCCATCAACCAGGAGCCGAAATACTTTTAATAATCCCAGGGAGTGTATTTTACTTTGGATTACATTACTTCATCTGTAATAGTGACACTATTTCATACAATATATATAATTAGGGGGTCCCCGCCCATCTTGTCAATGGTTTAGGGGATCCTTGAAAGCACTGGAAAAGCGTTGAAGACCCCTGGACTAGGGAGTATGCTGGTCTGATGGGGAGTACTTACAGCTCATCTGACACAACACCGGTAAGACAGATTTAGCTAATTATTTGCTTTTAAAAAACCAAATCAAACTGAAAATGTTTACATCTTTTGGCCATAATATTAGCAGTTCCGAAACTACTGAACATTAAGTTGTTTTTATTTTTGCTTAGCTAAAGAGTTTGGGGTATTGATTTAGGGTTTAGGCTAACTTAGCACCTATTAGCTAAATAAGAGATAAGAGACTGGGAAAACAGAAACCAAACTAATGGCTTAGTTAAATAAAAAGTTAAAACTCCTATCAGCCTGCCATTCTAAAGGAGAAGTTCGTTTACATTTTGTAATTAGGATGAAATCGGAGACGCCACCAAAGTTTGGACATCAGCTCCTGCTTTTGCTCATCTTTCAGTATTTATGCATGTTCGATATCACGGTGGTTTTAACGTTTTTAAAAATATGCTACTCAACGGGTCGTCAGCGATGTTCAGCGACGTTCCCAAAAAAGTTTCGTGAAGAAAACGTTCCTGTAGTGTTTATTTAGCATTTTGTGAAATCCCATTGAGTTCTGTTGAATAGTCAATATCCCTCCCGCCACTTTGGTGTCTTGAAATGGGGCCTGTTTACAGTTGTAGTCTTTTCGCTTCACTTGTGTAACCGGTCGTCCAGGTGCTAACGCCTTCTGTTAAACACTTTAAAAACTCTGAAAATGGAATACTAAAGGTGTATTCTTTGATTCTCACGCCGTGAGTACACAGAGAGTGAAGCTTAAAAAGATTCACAACTGTGTAAACAGGCTCCATCTCCGTTTCCCGGTGGCAGGCGAATATTGACTATTCCTACAGAACTCAATGGGATTTACAAAATGCTAAATAAAACACTACAGGAACGCTGCTTCACGCAACTTTGAAACTTTTTTTGGAACGCCATTGAACAGCGCTCACTGACCGGGTGAAGTAGCATATTTAAAAAAGAACGTTTAAGGTTGTTTTAAGGACATTATCGGACATGCACAATGGAAGCCATTCTAAAGCAACCAGGGGGATTCTGCATGAGCCAAATAGCAGAGACAGGACCAATTGTCAAACTTTTGGTGTCGATCATTGATTTCATCCTGGACACTACAGAAAATGGGCTTAAAAGTGTAAAAACCCAACTTCTCCTTTAACAGACGGAAGAGTCGCATCTGATCAGA
Source organism: Cyprinodon brontotheroides (assembly GCA_018398635.1). Classification (NCBI taxonomy): domain Eukaryota; kingdom Metazoa; phylum Chordata; class Actinopteri; order Cyprinodontiformes; family Cyprinodontidae; genus Cyprinodon; species Cyprinodon brontotheroides. The sequence continues at coordinate 7,026,157 of JAGKQL010000025.1, forward strand.
TGGATTGATAGGCTGCAGTTACCATCATCATCCAGCATGTTTAATGCAGAGCCACTCTGCTTAGAAGATGGTAAAACACAAAAAAACAAAAGTTCTGGTGGAAATCTGGGCTAATATGTCTTTATGTCCGATGAATTTAAATTTCCTCAGACAGAGTCAGCAATTAGTTACTCTTATTATTGAGGATGTCTTCGGTTTAATGCAAACTTCCTACAATATTAGCTCCACCTACTACAGGTAAGGGAGCTATTACTGATAGTAATGATGTCACAAACACTCATTTAAAAAGTCTCCCTTTATCTTTATCAAGCAGATCCAACATTGTCAGTTAAATTCTGTCAACATCTTTTCAAAATAAACTAAATCAGTGGTTTCAAAAGTCCTCACATATTTAACTAAAATTAAAGTACGTAAAAGGACTTAAGCAAAAGTCAAAAAAGTACCAAATAAAAATAATGCTTTTGCCTTAAAAGTTAAGTGAAAGTAAATAAAAGTACAAAATTCTAATTATGGTTTTTCCTTAAAGATAAATAACTTTTAACAACTATTTGTTTCCTTTATTTATTTTCTTTATGAGTAGTTAATGAGCGGCTGAATACTTTTAGAGCTCTGGTACATACAACACGAAGTTGCAATTTGCATTAAAAGTGAAATAAAAGTTAAAAGTAAATTTAGAATCTAACAAAGGTGGAATGGAGGAGAATGTCTCACATCTAAGGGTCTGATTTTGTCTTTAACTTTGACCCCTTCAGCGTTTTTCTGTAAACTGGAGCTCCAACTGAACTGATTCTCTTTGCACGTTTAATTTCCCCCCTTTTGTTGCAGCTGTTACGTCTTTATCAGCATACAGAAGCAAGCAGACAGATTGGAGAAATAAAGGAGTATAAAAGGACAGATATTTGTTTAAATGTAGGGACTAAAAGTAAGAAGGTCCTCAGAAGAATAAATACTCAAATTAAGTATAAATACCAAATAAAGCTTCTAATTAGTTACTTGTAACCTCTATAAATAAGCATCGTTAACCTCTAACCATTACTTTTACCAACGGCATATCGTTTTTAATGGCTGTCATGCAGAATAATAATAATAATACCTTTACTTCTGACATACAGCTGCTCCAGAAATCTATTTTATGCAGTAGTAGTACTTTGCCATTTTTGCTCTGACTTTTATTAATATTCTTGTGAGATAGTCTCTGCTTTTACTTGAGTAAAATATCTGGTTACTTTAGCCACTCAAAGTAACTTTAGCTCTTTAGAGATCAGGGAAAATATTGCAGCTGGAAGTTTTTTTATCTTTTCCTGCATTTATTTACTTTTATTGGTATTATAATTTAACGTTAAAATTGTTTGGGAAAAGTCTTAATTGCCTGAATTTATTATTTCATAATCATGTTATTTATTAGTATATTTCTGTATTTAATTACTTTGAGTCAGTACTTTACTGTCCACTTTACCAAGTGCAAGTTTTTACTTTTACTTAAATAGTTTCTGGAAAAAAAAAAATAATAATAATGCAACTATTTTTGGTATTTCATCATATTCAATTACTGTAACACAATTTTTTTATGTCCTACCATGCTAACATGAAAAAATGTGTTAAAGTAACTAAATATGATTAAATAAATGTAAAAAATGACTACTTTATTCTTTTACTTGAGTAAAACATAATGTTAAATTGGTGCTGCTCTCTATCCACCTCTGCTAACCCGTAATACCTGCAAAAACTGTTTTTATCACAGCATATTAGCTTCATTCTAGAGCCAACTGAGCAGTTTTTAGTAAAAAAAAAAAGAAAATCTTGAAATGTCTGTCTTAAATTGTTCAGATTTCTGTTATTTATGTGTTTATTTGAGATATTTTGAAGAATAAGGTACAGATTTAGATGTGAGGACTGTAAGATCAACCATAAAAGAAGAGAATCTTCTGCCATCATGAACCAATGCTGACCTTGTCTGTCTCAGGGCCCCATAATGCAGGCCCATTGTTCTGCATGGACTGGGAACCTCTGTGCTTCTGCTCACCTGCTCCATGGAGCCTCCGCTCTCCTGTACGGCTGCGCGCACGTGCGTCCATATTTGTCTCCGAGTTTCACAGACATGCGCAGTAGACTGTTAGGAAAAAAGGCCCCGACGGCAAAGCTGCAGAAATGAGTATTTACTGACAGATTATGGCTGATCAGATTTAGACTTTCCTATTTTTGCCTAAATAAAACAGAAATAATAAAAATGACCATTTAAAATAACGACTTTTTACCTTCTCGCTGAAATATATTTTTTTCTACAACACCTCTCTATTTGTAATTTTTTTTTTCAGGGAGCTTGTTTGGAATACTCTCACCTTTCAAACGCGCCCTTATCACGTTATTGTTTACAAAACATTAATGTGAGGAAGCGGAGAAAGTACACAGCTACATTTCAGGCTCGGTTCAGCGCTCCTGTCCTGCGCGCAAAGGAGGATGGAGACGCGTCCGGGTTCCTGCGCCATGACGCGGCGGCGCTCAGACCTCTGCGCGCTCACGCCTTATGCTACTTGGAGTTCTAGAAAAAGAAATATTTATTATAAATATAAATATGCATAAATAAATAAATAAAGTTTGAGTTTGATCACGTCAGCGTCGGAAGAAGAATAATTTAGGAAGAACACTAACATAAAAATGACACAATTTATTCAACAACTGAGATTATTACATGTAACTCTAATAGCTCTAATAAACCGGGATACTTCCAATCATGAATTACTATTTTTATTTTTTTTTTCAGCCAGAAACAAACTGTGGGAAGCAAAACTGAACCCACTTGTGTCAGATCACTATTTTAACTCCATTAAACTTTATTTTTCATATCCAACAAGTTAAAACTCACATTTTCTCACTATTATGTTTCATTATTAAGAGTTTAGAATATTATCCAGACATCCAACTGATGCAAACGCCCATTTATGGAGTCCTATGCAGCTGATTTCCTTTTTTTGCTGCATTTTAAAACTCAAATGAAGTAATAATCTCTGTTATAAATGAACATCACAGCGAAAAAGACGGAAAACTAAAAAGCCACGCGGCCTGTTACTCAACCAAAGGGTTTTCTGCGGTTATTAACTCTGTAAAAACACATGTATCCGCTCCCCACTCGTGTTCTCTGCAGCACAAAGCCCGTTCTGTGGTCGTGGGTGTGTAGTTTTTTTGTTTTCTCGCAGGATGATGAGCTGGTGTTTGACAGCTGCTGGTGGAGAAGAAGGATCGGATGGAGGAGAACGCGCGGATTCATCTCCTGCTGCCCGTTGGGTCCCTGTTGGAATGAGAGCTGCTTTATGTTTGGAAAGTTTTCCGCGCAGAGAACTTGGTTTGGTTTGAGGTGTCAGGATGCGCTGATGCGCGTTAAACAGGCAATAAGTGAGTGATGATTTTTAAAGAACGAGCCGTCAAACGCAGCATGAAGAACTCAAACTGTTTCTATTATGGAGCAGATTACTTACAGAAATATTTCATTTACTGACTGTTGATTGGTTTAGTGAAAGAAGTTTACTAATAAACATTAAAATATACATGATCACAATTGTTATTATATTGGTGTTGGTAAATTCTCACTAAAAATATTTTAATGTATATTTTCCATCTACTTAAGCATATTTATGTCCTAATCTGCTAACATGAAACAATTATAAGAAAAAGTAACTAAAAAGTAACTACAGTAGATGCAAAGGATCCATTAAATATATATTTTTTGTATCCGTAGTATTTTTTTTACTATCAAGGTTGCTTATCATTATATATTTTATTTTTGAATTATCCTATTAAGTTGACTTTTTTATGGAACTGTACATTTTAAATTAAGTGATGGCAGCGATTTAATGCTTTTATAGTTTTTATCTTTATTAGTTGAAGTAGCAGTATGTCGGTTATCTGATCAGAAATGGAAATTATGATCTTATTCATGAGCAGAGCTGATAAAATATACAATTTTTTTTGTAATCAAATCTCCATAAGTCATTTTTTTAATATAAATTTCATGCGCGTCTCATTAAGCGCCAGGAAATTTAAACACTTTTTTTCAGCTTTGACTAAAGTACAATAAAATATAAAATAAATTATGTAAGACATACAGCATTTATATTTCATACAAGATGGAAAATAATGTTTTTTTTTTGTATTATCAATAAAGAGGCTCAAAATTAATATGTTACTTAACTGTACGCTGTAAAAAATCTCAATAAGTGATTTATTTCTTAAAATTAGTGCATTTTTTCTTGAATTAAGGACGTAAGTGAGGCACTGGAACCAATGGTACAAGACAATTTATATTTAAAATAAAAAAACAACAACTATATTGTCTTATTACAAGTTTATATTAACTAATTATCGTATTTTAAGAATAAAAACACTAATTCCATTGGCAAATTATCTTATTTACCTGCTCAAATTAAAGGTAAATACACTTTTTTGTAAATTTTTAGATAGTTTTCGCAGTGTATCATTATTATAAAGTGGATGAATTAATGTAAACTTAATCATTTATCCATATTGCAACCTATATATATGTTTTTGGAAATTAGAGTTTTAATTTTCGCCTAAATTCTTTCCTGCACCGCAGCTGCTTTAATTTTTATTTCCGTCTCAAACAACAGTGTCTGCTCAGCCACATAAAGTGGGTTCAGTCCACAGTGGTTCTCGGAGCCTATGAAGCATAGAACAGACTAATTCACCACCGCTGGATTATTTTAAGAAATACAAGTTTATTAAAAAATTCACAAACCTAGAAAAAAAAAAAAAAAAACAGGGGCAAAGTGCTAATTAAGATGTAACATGGCCCCAACATGAATGAGACATATCTAATCACATTTATAAAAACAAATAATAATTAAAAAGATTAACAAAACCTGGCACTGACTAGAATTTACATCTTTACAAACATAAGTCAGAGATTTAAAAAGCCCTGAACTGGATTTTTTTATTTATATTTTGACGCGTCTTGGTTATTCCCCCCTCCAAAAAAACTTTCTAAAGCCCAGAAGTTTTGGACTGTGCAGGCATTTCTCTGTGCTGCTTATTTTAGGTCAAAACGGACCCTGCTCTAATTACAGATTCAAGCCTTGGTTTAGAAAAAAACATCTTAGATCATCTCATCAGGAAACACTCGGTGTGAAGCCGTGCGTAAAAGTTAGAGAACTCTTTACGCATACCAACAAAAAAGAAAAGAAAAAGAAAGGGGAAGTTAGCTGCAGGTGGGGATGTGTCAGCATGTCCGCAACAAAAAAAAAAAAAAAAAAAAAAAAGGTTTTCATGTCACAGTTGCCAAGAGAATAGAAGTTTGTGACCATCAGTCCGAGGCTTGTGCTACCTGACGGAGGCCGATCCCTTCCATTTTGTGACGCGCTCTCGTATTTCTCCATCAGTTGGACCCAAGCAGCTCACCAGCGCGGCCTCTTAAAAATAATAATAATAAAAAGAAAGAAAATACTGTTGGTTCTGTTTTGAAATCACATGAATCAACTCTCACAGTCTTCATTTGTACAGAGGACAGTCCCAGAGGTTTAAATATCAATCCTCGTGTGTAACGCCGAGTGTTTGGTCTCGTGTTCCCAGTAAGAGCAGTGCATCATGGAGAGATCCGCGGGCTGCCGGGAGCAGGCGAACTGCAGCCCGGCTCCGTTACTGGAGGAGACCGGTGGAGGGGCCGCCGTGGCCGGGCTCAGCTGCTGCGCATGATGCGGGTGGTGGTGGTGGCTCATGCCGTTGTAAGAGTTCACCATGCTGGGCAGCGCCATGCTCTGCACCCGGGAGTAGGGGTTGTAGGATGAGGGGGCGGTCAGCCCCTTTACGTTCACCGGACTGACGTTGCCGCCGGCCATCTGACAGGACGTGTAGGACATCGGGGTGGGCGGCTGGCCTAACGACCAGGAGTTGTTCATGAAGCTGGACTGCAGGTACTTGGGTGGAGTCAGGTAGCCGTAGCCGTCCCCTCCGAACAGGGCCTTCCCCGGCTGGAAGTGAGCTGGCGGGGGTCTGAAAGGCCGCTTCATCCTGCGCCGCCTCCTGTAGTTCCCCTTCTCGAACATGTCCTCGCAGGCCGGGTCCAGGGTCCAGTAGTTCCCCTTCCTCTCGCCGCCACCCTCCCTGGGAACCTTGATGAAGCACTCGTTGAGACTCAGGTTGTGCCTGATGCTGTTCTGCCAGCCTTTCTTGTTTTTCTCATAAAACGGGAACTTGCTGATGATGTACTGGTAGATACCGGACAGCGTGAGGCGCTTCTCTGCGCTCTCCCGGATGGCCATGGCGATGAGAGCGACGTAGGAGTAGGGCGGTTTCTGGGACGGATCCGGCTTCTCCGCCGCCTTGTCCTGGTCCGGCTCCTCTTTGGGTCGCTCCTTCTCCTTGGTAGTGTTGGTGTCATGGATCATTAAGGCCATTTGGTCCTCCTCCGGACTTTGGTAAGTGGCCATCATTGCGCACACCAACGCAAATGAACCCAGTCCGACGTTCTGTTGTTTTGTTTTTTTAAACAGAACTTCTGCGCAGAAAAGCGTATTTTTCGAGTTGAAAGCGCAAAGACAAAACCTTCAGTTTGCATCAAAGCTCCTTGTTTCTCCCTCTGTTAATAGTTGTGGACTGAACTCAAAAGGCGAAACCCAGGTTGTGGTTTGGAAGCAACAAGCCCAGCCCCTCCACGGGCTCATTTTGATCCAATGTTCTCTGCGGAGCGACGTAGCGCTCTGTGATTTGCGCCTGAACTCGTTTCCCGCCTCCTGTAGTCACAGTCAATGAAAATATAATAAGCCCCTCAGCACAACCTTAAAATGTTGGTGTATTAGTCAAAACAGAATAACATGGATTAAAAACTAAGTGCATCCAAACAAAGAGAGGAATAATAAAAACAGTTACAATGAAAGCATGTTAGAGTTGATTGTCAGATTTAACTGTTTGTTTGGGTTATATGATGACCTGAATATACATCATTAAATATTCAACAAACTGTGTTTTGTACTGATAAAGCCTTTGAATTTTATGTTTTTTCCTCAATATCTGTTATGCAACATCAACTAACTTTTAACCAAATGTTTACTAAAGCAGGGGACCCCAAACATAACAATGCAACTCACTGATGACCCCCCCTAAAAAATAATGAAATACTTCATTTTATATTCATATTTACATTTTTTAAAGCAAAATTATATTCAATCTTGAAAGAAAGAAAATATAAAAAATGTATTTTGTGATATATTTCATATATTTGGATCACGTATCTAGGTATATATACTTATGTCATAGATTTTTTTTGGGGCTCTACAGTATATAATATATATATATATACGTATATATGTATATACATGGTATATATATGTATATATATATATACATATATATATATATTTTCCTCTCATATTTGGATCACGTATCTAGGTATATATACTTATGTCATAGATTTTTTTTGGGGGGGGGGGGTTCAGTATATGTATATATATATATACGTATATATG
>JAGKQL010000025.1:7034128-7055756 GCA_018398635.1 Cyprinodon brontotheroides
GTAGAAAATGAAGGCTAATCATGTTTTGGGTGTACTATTCCTTTAAGGAAATCGCAACTGCATAAAGCAAAAGCGAACTACATAAGAAACAAAACTACAAAAGCAAAGCTTGAACTGGCGGTTTTTTGAAAAACAATGGATACTAACTTGAAATTTGGTGATTAGTCTTGAGCATATCCAGTATCACCTCGTACGTATGTCCTGATTCAAAATATTCCTGGATAACGGCAGCTATGTTTGGGGCGCCGACAATATCCATGTTTTCAAAAGCCGCAGCAGGCAGAATGACTTCCGGTTCAAGGGTCAAACGGCGCCGTCGTCCAATCGTGATGTCTCATGTTTCCCACTGGTACCTACCTTTTCCGGTAGGTTAATTGTAACTGAATGTTTTTCTTAATGTAGTTTTGCGCTTTTAGATTTGTAGATTGCAGTTTGCACTTCAGGGCCACCGTATAAAGGCATATCTCACTGGGTGAGTGACTGACATGACAAGCGACAAGTCACGGACCACAGACTATCAATGGGTTTCTGGAACCTTCACCTGATCATTTAAAGAAGCTCTCATTGGGACATTAGTTAAATTCACCCATTAATTTCTATCTTAGCTGCTGTAACATTTTGCTGTTTCTATTTGGGTAGTGGGTAAGTTAGCTCAATCTAAGTTTCTTGACCAATGTGTATATTTGTAGGACTTTTTTAAAGGTTAACATGAGGTTCCTGAATGATTCTATCAGAATGAATGCAGCTGCACAGCGGTGGCAAAAAAAAGGAGAAAAGAAATAAACAAATGTCTCGGTTAGAGAATCTTCAGCCACTATCACTCATCTGATACATCCTGACCTCCCTCTATCTGTCCCGCTGGATATGTTGACACTCACCATGTTCCCGATATGTGGGAACAGCCAATCCCACAGCCTCCTCCTCACCCCAGCGCCGGCCCTTCCCCACTGCTGCCGAGGACGCAGGCCTCATGGGAACCGCCTATCTCCACCCGGTGCGCTATCAGATTGTTGACATGAACAGATACCCTTGCAATCAAAATATTTTGCTTCCACTAACACTGACATTGGCCTACATGGGATGACATCTCTACCTCCTTTGGGGATAAACAGCTCCTGTGTGGTGCCTTCCCGTGTGTTTTAGTGGTTTTGTGCAAATGCCTGTTGTCTGAATTTGCTGACAGGTGCATTAAATAATCGAGTCAGGCATTTTTTATATTGCAGACAGTGGTGTAAGGGTTTGTGGTGATAAGCTGAGTTCAGACGAGGTTAAAATGGGAAAAATATATCAGCATTCTATGTTAAAGAACTGCTTGCTGCAGTTAAAGGGCTTGTAACCAGTTTCCTTCTGAAAATGTCCTTAAATTCATGTTTAGGAGGAAAAATATTCACAGAGCTCATTCAGACCTCTCTTCATATCCCTGTTTTCTTGCAAAGATATGCATAAAAACATTTGACTTTTGTGTGTAAGCTCACTGTTCAGATGGATGCAGAATTAGCAACAATAGCAGTTTATCCATGGTTTTCTGTTGTTTCACAGTCTCTTTGACAAAAGGTAAAATGTTATACAACCAGCAACGCTTACACTGCAAAAACGTTCTGAAAATGAGCAAAATTTTCTTAAAATAAGTGTATTTACCTTTAATTTGAGTAGGTAAATGAGATAGTTTGCCAATGGATTGAGTATTTTTACTCTTGGAATAAGATAATTAGATAACTTGAAATAAGACAATGCATTTTTTTTCTTATTTTAAAATGTAAATTGTCTTGTTCCAATTGGCAAAATGGTCTCTTTTACCTCCTCAATTCAAGAACAAAAACATTTATTTTAAGAAAAAAAATTACCTTATCTATATTTCAATTTTTCCCAGTGTACCCTCTGCCGGTTTTCTGTCAGACCAGCATACCCAAAGTCAATATCCGTTTATCCCTTTAGTTTGTACGAAAGATAAACTTTAAACCACCTCAATTGGCGTGTATCCCTTTAATCATGTACAATAATCTATTTAATTACTTACTTTTTGGTGTTTTTTTTAAGCGTATGCAATCTGACCTTAAATTGTTTTTTTTTTGTACATGACTAAAGGGATACACGCCCGTCAAGGTAGTTAAAAGTATATTTTTCAAGCAAACCTAAAGGGATAAACGCAAATCAGACATCTTGCGCATGCATATTGACTATAGGTATGCTGACCTGACAGAAACACAGGCACACTGGAAAAATGATCTAGAAATAAGTAAACATTTCTCAAATTAAGTGTATTTACCCTTAATTTGAGTAGGTAAATGAGATGATTTTGCCAATGGAATAAGTATTTTTACTCTTAACATAAGATATTTACATAAAATGCACTTGAAATGAGACAATGGAATTGTGTTTTTTCTATTTGAAATGTAAGTTGTCTTATTACATTGCAGTGTATTCTCATTATGAGTTCGTATGAAATCGTACAAGTACGAAAAGTTATGCACCGTAATTAAATGCGTTTTTGACCTTTTTTACCGTCGTATTTTGTCGTATTTTTCGTCTTGTGATATCCTTGCGCATGCGCATCTTAACATAGAATAACATAGAATTTAAGATACAATTAACCCTAACCCTAACCCTAAGACACAAAGCAGCAAGCAAGGTAGTTAGAGACATGAAGAAGTAATTGTTCGATCCGCGGATCTGCTTTTTCGATCTGTCTGCCTGCGCGATGCGCACTGATGTGTGTGTTTTTTCGAGAAAACGTACAATAACGCATCTACAATACTGTGCATAACTTTTCAAATACGATTTCATACCGAACTGATAATGAGAATATGTTGTACATTGGCAAGATGACTCTTTTCACCTTCTAATTTCCAAAACAAATGCACTTATTTTAAGAAAAATGACTTATCTAGATTTTGATTTGTTCCAGTGTATATGAGTCTCTGATTGGTGGAATACACTGGAAAAACCATCTAGAAATAAGTAAAACTGTCTCAAATTAAGTGCATTTACCCTTAATTTTAGCAGGTAAATGAGATGATTTGCCAATGGAATGAGTATTTTTACTCTTAAAATAAGATATTTAGATAAAATGCACTTGAAATAATAAAAATGCAATTGTGTTTCCTTATTTAAATGTAAGTTGTCTTGTTCCATTGGCAAGATGTCTGTTATACCTTCCCAATTTAAGAACAAATGCACTTATTTTAAGAAAAAAATGACTTACCTAGATTTTGAGTTTTTCCAGTGTAGAGACGCATGTCCCAATGCTGTATCTGGTGTTTGTCACAATGCGCCATTATCCATGATGGCGATGACCAGTGCCCTATGAGAAACACAGAGTAATGGATGAAGGAGGTGTTTTTTCTCTTGCCAGAAGCAAATCCTCCCTCTTCATGTTGGCAATCCAACGATGAACCTGTCTGTAGAGGATCAGGAATTGGAAAGGTGACTCTTTTTTTTTCACTTTTACCCGATGTATTCCAACATCCAGCTGCCATGCCATACCGCGTGGGCATTGTCAGTTTCACTATAGCTCTGGTGAATTTCAATGGTGAAGTCCTCTGGAAATCTTCAATAATTGTTGTTGATTGCAGATATGTGTCTAGTAGTTCCCATTGATTTTGCTTGTAAGCGGGGAGAATGGCGCTAGAGGCTTACCGCACCGTGACCGTCACTGCTGGAAGATTTGGGCAAAAATGGCGCACCCAGACTCAGTGGTCGCGACAAAAAATATTGTTTTTATTTTTTACTGATTAAAGCTAAATTCAAACCGCAAACCTATTAGTTTAGGTATAAATAATGATCCGTTGTTTATTGCTTGCTGACCGGACTTTAAATGAGAATGATGAGGATATTTTGCTAATATTTCCGACTCACAAGCTATAGTCTAATATCTTTTCCTTTATGTCCATCCTAAGCACTCTGAGTGGAGAAGCCAGTAAAAACAAATCAGTCATGTCAGACCCTGGCTGACCCCAGTGGCTGAATAGGTCTGCAGGCCTGTTGGATTATTTTTACCTGACACAGGAAAGAGCCCACTCATAACAAGCAGCGGGCGAGGTGGTGACAGATCTCATTAACCCTGTTCTAAATGAAACCAGTACCGGGGTGTGAAAGGCACAGAGGTGAACGTGTGCCAAGTCGTGTCCCTGAGGTTTCCCTTTGACCTTTTGACAACCTTGAAAAAAGACACATACATAGAATGAACCAGGCTGTACACATGTTCATGTATTCCCTTAGTTGTGTGTTTGACTGAGTTTGATACCCCCCCAGAACCGATTCACATGAGTTCACCAGCTACATCAACAGTAATCCTACTCTTACCAAGTCAGTGACAGATAAGTAAAGAGAAGCCAATCATATTAGTTTCCACTAACAAGAATTAGAACATGTGGCCTCAATATGTGATGACAGACCAGGCCTTTGGTTGTGTTTATGTCAACTACAATAACTAGCAAGATTTGATCTGATAAAAAAGTCACTTTTCTGTGAAGGCATCAAAAGAGCAACACCATCATGAAAAAAACAAGGAACACAGCAGACAATTCAGGCATAACGTTGTAGAGAAGTTCAGGACGGGTTTAGTTTATGAAATATTAGAGCCCTTAAAAAAAGGATCTCAGATTGAAAACAGAGACGGGGACATTAATGAGCATTTGGAAAAGGTGATCTGGTTAAATAAGACTCAAAATAAGTTTTTGACCCGCTTACAATGCCCAAAGGTCTTATCAAAGTTTAAAGATTCCAAAGTACGGTAAATTACCTGTTATTATATTGCACTTTTTCAAGTCAGGAGACTTGAGCAAAGCATTTTACACTACTTTAATTATTCAACCATTCAGCACACACTGATGCTGGCATGGTAGCCACAGCTGCCCTGGGGCAGATCTGCTGTACACAGACGCCACCGGGCCACCTAAACGCCATCAGTAGACAGAGCCGTGAAAGTTTCTTCCCCATGGACATAACATCACTGACAGCCGGAGGCGGGGCTTAAACCGACAACCCGTTGGTTGCAGGGTAAACTCCTGCATCTGAAACCACTGTCACTGCAGTACGTCGATAAGTGGGTGTTACAGGTGATCCACAAAACTTGCTGCGTAAATGTTAAGTTTGGTTCTAAAGCATTAAAATGATCAGATTGCATGTTCTACTGGCACACTGCAAAAAAATGGAAATCTAAATAATTCAATTCAATTCAGTTTATTTATATAGCGCCAAATTCACAACACATGTCATCTCAAGGCACTTTACAGTTCAACCAGATCATACAGTCAAATTGATACAAAGTTTTTCTATCTAAGGAAAACCAGTTGATTGCATCGACTCATTGACTCAAATACAATCCCTCACACTAAGCATGCTTGTAGCGACAGTGGAGAGGAAAAACTCCCTTTGAACAGGAAGAAACCTCCAGCAGAACCAGGCTCAGTGTGAGCGGCCATCTGCCGAGGCCGACTGGGGTTCAAGGAGTAAATAATAATAATAATAAAAGTAAATAAGATCATTTTTGCTCAAATTTAGTGCATTTTTTTCTTGAATTGAGGAAGTAAGTGTGACACTTTGCCAATGGAACGTGACAATTTACATTTAAAATAAGAAAAAACTATAGTTTTGTCTTAATTCAAGCATATATTAGCTAATTATCTTATTTTAGGAGTAAAAATACTAATTCCATTGGCAGGTCATCTCATTTACCTGCTAAAATTAAGGGTAAATACACTTAATTCAAGACATTTTTCACTTATTTCTAGATGTTTTTCGCAGTGCAGTTTAAGATTGGCTGTAAAATGAAGATGAGGTTCTAAGCCATGTAGTTGGAGATGATAATGATAAGTTATTAAAAAAGATATAATACGACATAATGTTTTTAGAGCATGTTGCAACTATCTATTACAGCTACAATCAAATGTAAAAAATAGAATAATGAAAATAATTTTTAATAAGTTTCCTATACAACACTTTACTGTGCAGTATTTTATTGTTTAACAATTTTAAATCTTCACTATTATGTTATTCTTATACATTTTTTTCTAAGGTCCACATTTGTATGACCATTTTTTCTATAATCTTTTTGCTGCTGTAAACACCAGAATGTCACCGCTTAGGGACAATAAAAGGGAATTTTCTATTGTATTCTACTTTTATTCTTTTTATTCTATTCTAAATTGAACATAAATACATAAAATATCAGAAAAAAATTTGATTGTTTATTATTATTATTAATACCATAATAAGATGCACTTTCATCTGCTATTCCTTTAAACCTTTTCCCCTGGTCTCTCTGTAATCAAGCACAAGCACAAAACAACAATATTTAAATATAAATGAGGCTGGAAAAAATGTGAAAAAGTCATCACAGACTACCTAAACAAATGTCCTAAAACAGTTTCATTGTAAAGATAACTATAAAAGTGTGAAATGTCCCTTTCTTAATTTTTTTCATGAAATATGATCAAAGGACATTAAAGTGTCTGTAGTCTAAGAATCACCCATATGTGAGTTAATGCTTCTCCTCTGCGATGGTGGCTTGCTTTTATGCACCTGTATTGTTTCTTCTACTTGTGTGTTGATGTTGATGCTTGTATCAACTTTTGTCACTTTGAGTGTGAAATCAACCTGAGAAAGTAAACCGCCTGTGATTGGTTAATTTTCAGTAAATCCCACCTCTTAAGACATTTCTGTTTCCTTCCTACTTTGAGAAGGGCAGACCAAGAAGGACTTCGCTGCAACAAACAGAAAGGGGCGGACGGACCTTTCCGTCAGTCCCATACCTTATTTGGATATGGGACTATTGCATTCCGGAAATGAAGGGGGCGCTATTTTCATAATCACTAGTATAAATGCCTTAAAGTTGGCCAAAATTGTCGACTAAATGTTTTACAGACCAAACCTCTTTTCCATCTAGTTCTTATTAAATAAGCCAAAGGCTATTATATTTTAGATTTTAACTTATTTATTTTAAGAGTACCGTTCACAACATCAAAATATATTATTTGAACTTCAGCACCAGCATGTATTTGTTTATATCTGTTTTCTTAATCAGCGATGGACTGGGGATCTGTCCAGGGTCAGCAGCCTTCATGACCCCACTTGAGGATAATTCATAAAAATTAATGGATGGATAAATGTGCTCTTAATGTAATGTACATTTGTCTCCAAAATATTGATTTTATTTTTTATGACTTTTGTTAGAGATATATAGGGTGTAAGGATAGATAAATACATCTCCATAATGATTCCTTATTGTTGCTTATTTTAGATTGTCTGTTACTAATATAATTTTAAATAAAGATTTCAAAATAAAAAAGGGACATGCCACGTGACATATCACGTTTTGTAGCCATTTCTTTACTGTTTAATTAGTATTTTTAATATTGAAAGTGTTCTTGGGTGTTTTGAAAGGCGTTGTCAAATAAAATACGTTATTATTATTATAATTGTTATGAAACGGTCGGTACAGGAAATAGTGTCACTAGCGCCCCCGTCAGTTCCGGAATGAAATGGTCCCATTTCCATATAAGGTATGAGACTGACAGTGGTCCGTCCCCGCCCCTTTCTGTCTGCTGCAGCGAAGTGTACTTCGGCAGGCCAGCTGCAGCACTGATATGCACTAACTGCTGAAATTTGAGCATAAATATCATTTGATACAGTTCACATGAAGCTAATGCTTAGGCCAACAGTGATGCAGTGTTGTTTTAATCCAAATGTGACATAAGTTTAACTTTCTGATATCATTTTCTATGCAGCTGAAGTCACTGCTCCGTCTGTTTCGAATGTTTAGGTGAGTGATTATTTCATTTCAGGCATTTCTTGACATATAGGCAGGTACAATTTGGCTGATATGAGTGGCAAACTGGCCAGCGACAATCATATCATACCCATTTCTGTAAAAACTTTTGCCTGAGGATTATTTTTGTGGCATTAGGAACCTTCAATAAAGGATGAAATACTAAGGATTCTTTTTTAGTTCATCTTTACCAGGAGGTACTCTGGACATGCAGGCTAGTGTCGCCTACAAACGTTGCCCCCTTGTGGACCTCTGCAGGGATCAAATGCACTCAGGAACCCTTTCCTGGCTGTTTGTCTGACGGACTCACTGATCTAGGACCGATAAGACTCTGTTTTATTTGTTTTGCTGATGTGTTATCCCAAACAGCTCTGGCCACTTCGGGGAGACTGCCAAACACAGCGAGCTTAACAAGCTGGGAGGAGAAAAGGATTCAGGAGATTTTAAACTCCCGGTGCAGAGAGCAGTGTGGGAGTAAAAATCATTAGGCTGTGCATGGATCTCAGCCAAGTTTTTAGTGAGACTCTGGGATCTGAGGAGGGTCCTCCCTTCTAATAGCGGACACAGGTTCATTTGTGCATCTGTTGCCACTTCTCAACCTTCTTTCTTAAGTCTCCACTAAGCCGGATGAAGAGGTAGAATAAACCCGTATGCAAAGAGAGGTGAATTACAAGTCAGCCGTTTCACACCTCTGCTTTTCACACACACACACACACGTAAAAAGCTATGGCATTCTCCCCGTGAGCTCAAGCGTACTTTTCAGCAGACGATGGAGATGGAGAAGTGTGTGATTGTGTGTGCGTTCCCTTTCTTGGGAGGGGTGGATGGCCTCATCATGTAACGCCAACTTATGGGCCTGTGTCTCTTTGTCATCAGCTGTCTGACAGGCTCTTTCTTGCAGGGACGGGTCAGCCAGTTATTAGACCATCCAACGATAGCAACCGGTTTGTCGTTAAGAGATCTCAAATTTTTCTATGATTTAGATGTTATCTAGACAAATTAAAGTGCAAAAGGAGAGGAAGAAGAAGAAGAACTCCCTTGTTTGAACATGCACAATGCATAATGTTCTGCTAAATCGGCTTGTAGCTCTGCTTCAACTGCAGGATTTGCTCATGAAATTACGACGTCCAACTGAATTTCACACGTTTGATGTTCTTCTGACCTTACGATTCCTGGTAAGGAGGTGGTCTCAAGAGACTGTTTGCCCTTCGTTACCCCCTGTATACTACATGACGCAGGACGCACCATGAGGCTGAAACTCAGCTCGATCCACAAAATTCTCGCACGAATGGAGAATCGGCCCGAAAAGGGTAAAAACTCATACAGTGCATGCCCAGCTTAACTTATTTAGCTGTGACCATCATACAAATTAAATGTTGTACCAACTCTTCAGTCAGTGTAACTAAGAGTTTGAAGACTGTTATGCTTGAGACGTGTCTCTTTTTCACATGAACACACGGACTACCATAGACACCCCCCAATCCTAAGGGAAGTCGGCACATAATGCAAGGTTAAAGGGGAATTTCGTTTTTTTTTTTTTTACATCGGGCCCTTGATTTTACGTTATTCCATCATGTTCTACTCACCCATATTAGTTTTGTGTCATTTGGAGCCGCACTGAAGATGTTCTGTTCCGTAACTTCCTCCTATGGGCAACGACTTTGAAGGCAACAAACTAACCTGTTCAGAATTTATCATTTAGGGTACGCCAGCATTCATAACTTGTAGGCGTAATTAGGCCCCGGCCCACACAAAAAGTCAAAACAAACACAAAACGCTAATATTTTCCAGGAAGGCGTTTTGTCGTGTAAGACGGAGACGATAAAATAAATGTGATCGTCCACAAGAATGCATGAAAACGCTGCAAAATGTATGCCAGGCCTGTAAGTGGCGCTGTGGTGCCAAAGCAAAAATAGGCAACGAAATGTTGGGCATGCGCACTAATATTTATACATGGTTGCCCTGTGGGCGGGTCCATTTTCGTGGTTCAGTCAAATTCAGGTGCTGAACTATGTGGTTGATATTGCTCTGTTCTTCCTGGAGATATTCCAGAAGAAGAAGATTCTGTTGTAAGCCCTACAGCAGGGGTGAGTAGCATGATATAGCAACCATTCGCACACAGTGCGGCGCCATTATTTGACTGTGATACTGTGTATCGGCGCATCATGTGTTTAGAAGGCGACAGCTTAAGTGACGATGCGCGTGTAAAAAAATGCGGTTAGAGCATTTAAAGATGGAAGCAGCGAAAACGGGCGTTTTCAAAATCTTCCCACTCTTGAAGTTAATAATAAAAAGATCGTTTACAGACCCCTCAAACGCCGGGCTTCAGATGCGCGCGGATGAGAGGCTGGTTTGGTGAAAATTTTGATAGCGTTTAGGCCAGGGGTTTTGACTTACCGTTGTGGATTTAGGGGTTTTACTGTCCCCCCATTTTATCCCGTTATATATTTTTTGTATATTTCTATCTGGTCAGATTTCAAAAAGGTGGTTTTGGCCTGAAGAAAAAAAACATAAAACAAGAATTTTAATGTTTATCCTGAGCCATCTCTATAGTTATTCTGAAGAAAAGCTTGTCAGGACATCAACAACCACTTTTCATCATACTTATCCTATCTGTCAGGTCTAAGCACCTAAAACATCATACATACATACAGGAAAGAAAGAAGGCACAGAGACAATTAATTTAGTTACTCGCAAGGAGAGTAGGAAGAGACTGCAGAGTTTACAATCTCCACCCCCACTCTGCAGTCTTCAGCTTTCTGCTTATTTATTGAAGAAAGGGGATGTCCCTAATTACACCAGCTGAGGGTTTAACTAAGGGAAAGGGAAACAAAAGGATCTTACTTTAAACCTCAGCACACAGGTTAAAACAAAGTCTCTGTTCTGCTGTATTTGTTAGTTCAACATCTAACTTTATGTTCTTTTTTCCCATCATAGCTGCTTCATCTGCCCTTGGTGCTTTCTCTCCTAAACATAGCTATGGGTTACTGTGACTAACGATGTGCTCTCATTTATCCTTTTAAACCTGGCTTATAGCTTATCTGTTTAACACTTTCTCTCCAAGAAAGAGCCCACTAAGAATCTAGATTACTGTTATCTTTTCGGACAGAAAATATTCAGGGATTAGCGATTACATTTTCCCTATGTGTTTCTGTTTTGGTCTTTCGGCAGAAGGAGGTTACTTCCTGTTTAAACAGTTTTTTCTGCTCCACTGTCGCTGGATGCATACTCTGTGTGAGGGATTACTGTAGAGTCAACAACACAATGCAAGTTAATATCTTCTGTCACTTCATGTTCATTCGAGGGCAGCAATTTCAGCAATTGACTCAATACAATCAGCTGGTTTCCTTAGATAGAAAATATTTAACTAATCTAACTGGTTGATTTGAATGAGTCGTCCCTGTAAAGTTCTTAGAGATGATGCATTGTGAATTGGTTTAATATAAAACAAACTGAATTGAATAATGAGATGGAGCTCTGAAGTGTGCTAATGTCCCTCAGACATGCGGGAAGAAGCTGGTGTCTGGTTATGGATCATATTTAGAGCAGGTTTTGAGAGCAAAAAGGAGAAAAAAAAAGTGTTTATTCTTCAATGAGTTTTAAAGAAACCCTTAATTACGAGTTAATTAGTTTATTGTAGATTACTGCAATTGTATAGGTATTGTTGATGTATTTTAATGGCAGCTGCAAATGTACAAAAGTAAAAAAGGCTTTTGCAAATTCTCAGTCATCTGGGTCATTGCAAACCCGAAACACGCTTAAATCAGACAAAGGTCAGAGTTTTGACAAAGGTTAAAAGTTCACAGAAATCATTCAGACTTCAGATCAAGTCAAGTTAAATGGAACAAATAAGTGTTCAACTGTAGAAAGTAAATTAGTGATTGAAAAGGAAGAGGAACACTTCTCTGCTTTCTGTTCCTCCCATCTTCGCCATCTCAGCCAGCTTTTTTATCGAGGCCCCCGATTGTTCAGTGAGCGAACGCCGGAGCGTTGCACATCAAAGGCCTGCACGCGCCCGCTGAGGGAACAGGGCCGAAATGAGAAAGGGCCCGCACAAAAACAAACACCACCCTTTGTTCTGGGGATCTGGGTCCGTTTCGTTCATGATTAGAGAACACAGCGAGGGAAGAGAAGGCTGCGACGTAAGAACCATCAGATGCTTTCTGTGACGGTGAAAGAACCGGAGGGGGTCAATCAGTAGAGGCCCGGCCGCCAGGAAATGTCAGGGTGGCAGGGTTCCGATGGTGGCACGAAGCATCTAATCACTAATGCCTGATTACACGTTCCCTGGCTGGATGGGGAGCGGCTGCTTCAGTCAGAGCTCACAAACAATAATTACAGATAAAATATGAAAATCTGTCTCAAATCTTAGATTAATGTGAATATAGGTATACAGGGAAATAAAGGAACATTTAAAATGAAGTCCTCAGCTTTCAGGAACAGGGAAGTTCATGTGGAGTTATGGTTATTACAGCAATATGATAAAGATGTGTAAAAAATTCCCCCATAAAGTACATTATTTCTTTTATTTAAGCATCTTATTCCACAACTGAGATATGTAAAAAAAAAAAAAAGAAAAAACAACAAATTCAGAGAAATCTAACCTTAAATTCATACATTAAAATGAAAACATTAAAATCAGACAAAATGATTTTTAACAGCAAACACAAACCAATATTTAAGAAATAAATAAAACTGAAGTATTTTTCTCTTTCTTAATTTTTTTTTTTTGCACATTTCTGTTTCTGTTTAAATATTGCAGTGTTGTATTTATCCTTGTAAATAAGGAAATGACTGCTATAGATGGCTGCTGGCCTAACCTGCAGTTATTTCAAATTTCAAACATGTAAATGTTTTAAAAAAGTAAAAATTGTGGCAAACAAGGCTGGACTAGAAAATCTAGATAAACCGAAACGCTAATATTTTCCAAAACGTTTGTCGTAAAAGAGACGGAGACGTAAAAATAAATGTGATCGACCACACACGAATGCATGAAAACGCTGCAAAATGTATACCAGGCCTGTAAGTGGCGCTGTGTGGTGCCAAAAGCAAAAATAGGCGACGTAAATGTTGGGCATGCGCACTAATATTTATACATGGTTGCCCCTGCTGGTCCATTTTCATGGTTCAGTCAAATTCAGGTGCTGAACTATGTGGTCGATATTGCTCTGTTCTTCCTGGAGATATTCCAGAAGAAGAAGATTCTGTTGTAAGCCCGACAGCAGGGTGAGTAGCATTAGCAGCAACCATTCAACACAGTACGGCGCCATTGTTGTTGCGATATGTGTCGCCGGCATGCGTGTTTAGAGGCGGCGCTTATGGCGCATGCGTGTAAAAATGCGGTTAGAGCTTAAAGATGGAAACGC
The DNA here is from genome assembly GCA_018398635.1 of Cyprinodon brontotheroides. NCBI lineage: Eukaryota > Metazoa > Chordata > Actinopteri > Cyprinodontiformes > Cyprinodontidae > Cyprinodon > Cyprinodon brontotheroides. Next base: position 7,047,263 of record JAGKQL010000025.1, read on the forward strand.
AACGCAAACGGCGTTTCAAAATCTTCCCCACTCTGAAGGCTGAATTAAAAAGATCGTTAACAGACCCCGAAACGCCGGCTTGGTATGGATGAGAGGCTGGTTTGGTGAAAAATTTGTGTGTTTAGGCCAGGGTTTGACTCGTGTGGACGGGGCCTAAATGCAAACCAAATTAACAGTTTTTGTTTTTATTTATTTAAATCCAAGGATAAATGTGCTCCCAAGAGATTGCTGAAATGCAATATGCAAAACATGGAAGACGACAAAAACCCTGGAATAAAACTTTGAAAATAAGAATGAAAGATTTTCTTTTGCTACAGTGAGTCTACTTTAGCTAACTTCATCTTATTAGCAAATGTTCATTTGCACTGGTTTCAACATGTTTTAGATATGAAATCCAACACCTAATTTATTTTGTAAAGTTAACATATGATTAAACACTGTTTATAAAAATATAAAAAGTACCTGAAATTTGAGATCTCAGATGTGGGACGACTCGAAACATGTAAAACGATGATGACAATGATGACTAAAGCTAGTTTGGGTATAAAAAGAAAAAAGAAAACAAAAACAAATGGCAGATTGTGGCGTTTGCATTTATGTTTTCGATTTTCCCATAGTTTCTACTTAGTTTGCTTCATTCCACCTCGTGAAGAACTCACCGACATGTTGCATACAGCTCCATCATACATATGTTTATAAAAAAAGTCAGTTATTAGTTGGAGTCATAGATAACCCCCACCCTCCCAAAAAAATGATTTAATTTAATTCAGCCAGGTCTGTTATTTGATTCTGTGAAGAGCTGTGATGTAGATAATATTGCAGAAATGAACCTATTTAACCTGAGAGTGAAAGGAACAAAGACCCCAGCAGAAACTGATCTCCAAACGTTTTGGACATGTTTGGATTTATGACTCGATCCTCTCTTGCATGACATGAATTGTAGCCTCGATTCCATTCAGTTATTCAGCAACTTTTTTTTCTCTCTTTAAATTAGCAAAACATTTTACATTCGGGGTCCTTTGATCCCGGAACGACTGTACCATACGCTTCCCATATACAATGCCATTACCTCCTTTGTTTCATATCTGTGGTCGGATATCAGGAACAGACCTCATACAGTATGTTGCAGTCCTGTTTAAGCCTATCAATCTAAAAAAAAAGAGTTGTATCTCTCTCTGGTCAGAGAGATTATATCCGACTGCTGGAAATCAGACACAGGTGGCTGAACTTCCTTCCTCCTATGTCTACCTCCAGCTCACCTCTCCTTTACCCCCTTTTTTCCCTTTTTGTCAGCATATTCACTTTTCTCACCCTTTGGAACGATCTTCTTGCCTTTCTCTGGCTCAGGTTATTGGGAATAGTGAAACGACAAAGATATGACCTCCAGTTACTTTGAGTTATCTTTAACCACTGAGCTCCAGAGTAATGAATCAGAATTGTTTTACATTTATTCTATTTCATTTATATGGCGCCAATTAACAACACAGATTGGCTAAGAAATTTCTATCTAAGGAAACTTGGTTAACTGCATAGACGTTGCCTCTGCAGGATTCAACCCTGCTGAGTGAGGATGTAGCGAAAGCTGTGAATCGCTGCATATTTGCACCATACATTTTTAATACATTGATAACTTCCACATCAATGCATCTTTTGCACTCATATATTTTTTTTCTCCCACATTGGTTTACATTTGGTCACTGCTGCACTTTTAAAGGAATAGTACACCCAAAACATGATTAGCCTTCATTTTCTACTCACCCCCAACACTCTGGATTACTTTTTTGATATCTCAAATGCATCTGGGATCTAGGGAGGCTTCTTGCATGTCTGCTGACATTCAAATAATGGAGGTCTATGGCCGAGAGGCAGAAAGGTCCATAAAAGTCCATAAAAAACGTGTCAATATTCACATCCATGCACTGCTCGTCCAATGTATTCCAAGTGTCCTGAGTGGGGTAGCGTCTATAATTCACTCGAAACGAAGTCATTTAGAATGTTTTTAGAGCATAAACAGTAGTGTATAGGATTTCCTAAAAGCGGCGCGGCGCTGCGTTCATGATGCTACGAAAGCCGGCAGACCAAGCCAAATGAAAAGTCGCATTCAGCTCGACAAAAGAACTCATGCTCTTCCTCAACACTGAAGTCCTCAGACATTTTCTCTTCGTTGCTTCTTTTCTTTGCACAGGTAAACAGCACATTTCTTCTTCTACGCTTGCATTGCTCAGGCAGAAAGAGCAGAGCAGCTGAATGTGCACTTTCATCTGGATTTTGGTCTGTTTCCGTACGACTGCGGAAGCGGCTTTTAGGAAATCCTATACACTACTGTTTATGCTCTAAAAACGTTCTAAATGACTTTGTTTTCGAGTAAATTATGGATGCTACCCACTCAGGAATACTGGAAATACATTGAGACGGCAGTATGGGAGAGAATATCATACCGCGTTTTTTGTGGACACTTTTATGGACCTTTCTGTCTCGGGCCATTGGACCTCCATTATTTGAATGTCAGCAGACAGCAAGAAGCCTCCCAGATCTCCAGATGCATTTGAGATATCAAAAGTTGCTCAGAGTGTTGTTCAGCATGGGGAAAGTAGAGAAAATGAAGGCTAATCATGTTTTGGGTGTACTATTCCTTTAAGAAATGGAAACATCCCAAGGACACTTTAAGCATGCAGCTATTAAAGTTATAAAAGCCAACCATTAGTTTCTTTTTTAATAAGGAGAAATAAATAAAAAAAAAAAAAAAAAGCTTTTGCAAGACTATATGTTTTCTTCACGATTGGTACTGGAAAATGTTACACCATTTCTTTTTTTACCAAAAAAAAAAACTCCCAAAAGACATTATTTGCTGCCAATATAAAGCTACCAATATGCTGACAAGAAAAGATCCAAATATCTTTTTAAAGTACTTTTAGTGTGACAATCATGGCTGCTAAATGATGGAATTCAATACCATCATTCCATAAAAAAAACAATTAGCTGTTATCATATTAATATTTTAGAGTCTTCACATGTTGCAGAGCCCTAAACTATCCAGAATGTCTTATTGTCAAGCAATATTCCAAATAGTTTTTCTACCGTTCAGCCTCTTTATGTTTGCTCATCCATCCAATTTCTCCGCCCACATCATCCTTGCAGGGTTGCCAGGCAGGCTGGTGCCTATTTCCACTGATCCCTGAGCGATAGGCAGGGAACGCCTGAATGGTGTGTCACAGGTTAACAAACAGACAATGAGCAATCAAGGAAAGCCAGTTAGACTACAATATACAGTGGAAGTACTCAACAGTATTAAAAAATTAAAAAGTCTAAAAAAATTCAGTGTTTAAAATTCGGTGTTAAAAAAAAAGGCAGATTCCAATGAGACTGTTTTTTTTCATACCTATGCCTCTGAAAAGGGGGAGTCGTTATCCTACTGAACAACTTGACCACATAAGAACAAATAATAACCTACAAATAATATTAATTACAACTAACGCCTACAAATAATATCTGCCTGGAGTATGTAATTATCTAAAGCCCACTTCCCTGCAGCTCCCAGCAGAATCCCCTCCAGCCACTGGAATGAGCCCCTCATTCTCCTTGGTGTGCATATTTTTTCACTCTGACTGTCGTTCACTGAATTACAGGGTCTCATCAGGAGACTCTTTAGATCTTAATATCCACAATTCATGACAGAAAGAATATTTTAGTGCAAAGATAGATGCTTAAAAGGGAATATTAGATGACCAGCCAAGGGCCCATCATGGAAAGTGGGGAAATTTTAAATGGCTGCTACTGTAAATACAGAAAGAGGACCAAAACTTGCTTTGTGGAGAGCTCCCCTCTTGTGGTCTTGTGGTCACAGAAATAAAACTAAACCATTTTCATTCTCCAGATTGTCCAACACACTTAATCAAATAAAACAATTTCCGAGTCCATAAACCTTTTAAACAGAAAAAAAAAGGTTTCATGTAATTTCTGTTGCTGTATAAACAGCTTCAGCATCTTTTCTTGATAAACTGTGACCCAGAGACTGTAATCACATGACGTCTGCAAAGCATGATGCAGCTAGACCGGGCGTTTGCTGGTTTTACTGGTGATGTCAGACATTTATTCCATTCCAGTGAGCTGTTGTGACAAACAAGTTAAAAATAAATACAGCACAATCAGTTGGACCAAAAAATGATTATCAGTGAAATTCTAAATCTACTATAAGAATAAGAGCCATTCTACCCAGTCAGAGTCTTGTTATGGTTCTGTTCACTTTATCATGCTTGTTTGGGCCTTTGCACTTGTTTTATTGCCTTACATGTTTGTTTTGGTTTAGTTTAGCTTTTATGCCTCGCTTGTGACAGCTTTCAGCTTGTTTGTGTTTTAATTGTTGAGATAAATTGACACAGCGGGACGCCTCGTCATCTTAAAGGCCAAAAGTTGTGATTCCAGCTTCTGATCAGTGAATAAGTGATGACAACACCGGTTAAAAATCGCTATCTAAATGCTCACACTGCACGTCCAAAAAACCACAAATCGGACTCAGCGCCTAGAGATGGTGCTGGTGGGATTCGTCAATCTGGAACAAGAGGAAGAAGAACTCGCTTATGTGCACATGCGCAGTGACGTGAGGTTCTGGTCAAATCTGTCATGATCTGGCCTGTTTTTGCTCTCCTTAATAAGTCATTCCTTTCACCTGTCGTTTCTTTTCCCTCCCTGCCTCAATTATAATTTATTCCTCTCACCTGTTTCCTCTTGATTATATTCAGTTCAGCCTGGAGCATTCAGGGCCAGATCATTAACTGTTTTTTCTGTTAGCCTGTCTAGTTCAGTTTATATTTTCATGGTTCATGTCCTGGATCCTAGCAGCCAGTGGAAAGAGGTTTTTGTGTCTGTCTCATCTCCTGATCGCCCACTGTTCCCTCCCCCGGAGTCCCTCTGGGTTTTTGCTCTGCATATGTGGGAGGTTCAGTTCTACCTCAGTAAGCCTGGCTCCAGGAGGGAGACCAGTTTAAAGCTCCTGCATCAAGTTCTGGGGTTCCACCGTCCTGTCTGGGCTACCTTCTCTTCCACTGAGCCTGCTCATCAGCCTGCACCTGATCCTGCCTCGCTCCTGTGCATGACGAAAGCCTGGTCATGCTTTCGGACCCTGTCAGACTCTGAACCCTCCTGGGAAGTTGTGTGGATGCCTGGAAGTCTGGATCCTGCCTCCTGTTTTACCTGTTCCTGCCTGATCTGGATCCCTGTTCCTGCTGTCTGTCTCTGTACTGATTTCTGGATCCCTGACCTAGGATCGGCTTCCAGCATGTCCTCTGGGACTGCAGCGCTTGGGGACATTCTTGGACTGGACTGGCTAAAACCAGGTAATAAGTGGCTGAACTCAGTTAATCATCTTCTGTCAGATGATCGTGGCCCTCACTTACCTGTGTTTCTCCTGCAGAGTGCTCTCACAGATTGGATGTGCCCCGCTCCCCATCCTGCAGTGTCTCATGCAGCCACAGCTAAGCTTTTGTTTCCCCAGTTTGTTCTTTTTAATAAATGTTTTGAACTTTCCTACAGACTGTCTCTCTCTTGAATACTGGGTCCATCTGTCCGCGTTTCTTGACAAAATCGGCTCAGTAGCTCTGCTTCAACAGGCAGGATTTGCTCACAAGCACCTTATAAGGGGGCCGACAGAATTTGAAACGTCTTTGACTTCTCCTGAACTTACCATCCCTGAGTGGGAGGTGGTCATGACAGGCTAATCGCTGCTCGTTACCCCTATGTTCTAACGAAGCAGGATGCACCATGAGGCTGAAACTCTGAGTGGAGAATTGGCTTAAAAAGGGCCAAGACTCATACAGTGTATGCCCGGCCTTAGTGTGGGGAAAAAAAAATTAGTAATGTTTAGTTTCACTGTTAAATGTTTTGTATAATTTTAATTTACCAATTCAACATGTATATGAATAAAGATAACACATGAAAAACTCAATAAAAGACATTATTCAGACTAGATTCACATCAGTAAAGAAAATGGCCTCAAAATATAAATAATAAATATTTATTTGGTGAAGATTTTTAGTCCTCCAGGTCATAGTCATTCCAAAAAAGTGAAAAAAAAATCCACTGGACTTTGTTTCCAAGTTTGAAGACGTTTCGTTTCTCATCAAGGAAGCTTTTTTAATTCAAATAGTCAGAAATAGCGTTGAGTATGAGGCTTTATGGAGTGGACCAAAAACAAAACCTCTCGCCACAAAGCAGAATTAGTTTTCTTTGGTCTAGTGTTTCAACATTCTGGTCCAAAGGATATCTTATTTGAAAAAAAAACCACAATGGTCTGCCGATTTATTATTTTCACATTCTATGTCTTGCTTATTTTATCCAATCTTGTAAAACTGTCAGAGAGGCAGAATATGAGAATGTGCTTTACTGGAGGCATCCATGTTTTGTCGGAAGAACACTACTGCCACCTACTGGTTAGTGGCGTCACGGTGCGGTATCCGGCTGTTGATCGTAGAGTCCCAGTGCTGTATCTGAGTGTTTGTCACAACGCGCTATTATCCAAGTCATCTTGAAAACATTCTTCTTCCAAATGTTGGCTACATATTACGCGGTTTTTCTCTGGCCAGAAGTTTACGATGGCAAATCCTCCCTCTTCAAGTTGGCGATCCAACCACCAACCCGGGTCCGTGGAGGATCAGGAATCAGAAAGGTGGAATAACTCTTTTTTCCCCACTTTTACCCGATGTATTCCAGCATCCAGCTGCCATGCACGTGGGCATTGTCAGTTTCACTATAGCTCTGGGTAATTTCAATGGTGAAGTCCTCTGGAAATCTTCAATAATTGTTGTTGATTGCAGATGTGTCTAGTAGTTCCCATTGATTTAGCTTGTAAAGCTGGGAGAATGGCGCTAGGCTTACCGCACCGTGACGTCACTGCTGGAAGATGGCAGGAGGGAGGGGTTACTATATTTGGGCAAAATGGCCGCCTCCCAGACTCAGTGACTGCGACGGAAATTATTGTTTTTATTTTTGTACTTATTAACGCTAAATTCATGAAATAATCACAGACCTAGTAGTTTTAGGTATAAATAATGATCTATTGATTATTCCTTGCTGACTGGACTTTTCCTTTAAGCTCTCTCTTGTTTAAAAATTCTTTGATTCGGTTACACTCAGTCCTGGAACCGTTGGGTAAAAATCTACATTATAACAGCATCTTTCTTTTTAGCCACAGGAGTCATTATTAAAAGTAGAAACATTTTCCCAAGTTGTTGTTCCTGATATTGGGATGAGTATTCCGTGAAGGCTATCTTCTTCCATGTCAGCCTGTCCTCTCGAAGGCGCTGCAGCGCAGGAGTGTGACAGACACTGTGACAGACATCAGATCATGGAGGAACGAGAGGTTCTACAAAAGCTCCTCAAGGATAAAGCCTCAGCTGTTTCTGTCTGCAGGAACTTGACTTTGATGAGTTTTATCAATTTCTTCATGTTTATTTTTAAAAGAAAATGATCAGTGCTGTATTTTAGGTTATAGGAACTAATATACAGTCAACACATAATGTTTGTTAGTTGTTTAACCCCAATCCTTGACTTTTCACCAACGACGACTAAATGTATACTAATTGTTGACAGGCTGATTGGCATGCTAATCTGCTCTTTTTAGGAAAACACCCCACTGTACGGACACAGAGCCACTACATGTTATTACAATTCTAACACCAATATTATGACAGCAGCTCTGCGAGTTTAAAACATGATTTAGCAGTAATAGGATAGGAAAGGTACTTCAAAATGTCGGCCCTTCATGGTCCGGTGTGCAGAGATGAATTTGTTATACCATCTGCAGAAATCTATCAGATTATGACAGATGATCAAGGAGCGACACACATGGGAAGCAGTAGTGTTTTATGTCTTCATTTTTCATGTTCAGAAACAGTCACAAGAAAGTTGGCTCAGAAAAACATGGGGTTGGTGGAAAATCTGCAGTAAAGGGCAAAACAAGTAAAATTAAGCAACATTCAGGATAAACATTTAGAAGTGCAGAAAACCTGGACAAAAGGAAAATAATGTTTTAAAAAGAGGACATTGATTATGGACCCCATGTCACTTTATCTTATTAAAAGAACTTAAAATGAACTAAATTGCCCCAATATCAGTGCTTCAGGTGTAGTGGAGGATTTTTGAGATTTTTCAAAAAGACCAGCCCTAAAAGTTGCTTAAAAGTTGCTGTTTTCATGGTTTCATCACTTATACTAAATTACTTTCCAAAAAAAAGTATTTTTCCGCTATGGCAGATTCACCACCGGTAAGTTAAAATGGAGCAGAGATGGGAAGTAACGAAGTACAAATACTTCGTTACTGTACTCAAGTAGATTTTTCTGATATTTTTACTTTACTTTACTACTTATTTTTATGGAGACTTTTTACTTCTACTCCTTACATTTTTACACAAATATCTGTACTTTCTACTCCTTACATTTTAAAAAATTGGCTCATTACTTTAGTTTTGAATCATTTCAATGGAGTTACCGTTATTATTTTT
>JAGKQL010000025.1:7065093-7133494 GCA_018398635.1 Cyprinodon brontotheroides
AGCAAGAGCCAGAGTCTGCTCTTGTTAATTTTGTTGGCCTGTTGATGCTCTTACAGCCTGTCTAAATCACCCTGTGACTTTTTGTTTTGGAGTAAAATTTGCATTGTTGATTTAAAAACCTGATCAATTCTACCTCAGTCAGTCCATTACTGTAAAAATGTCCATTGCTGTATATTGGTTATTTCTTCTCCAGCTGCACCATATTTATATTGTTAAAACACTTTACAGTACAGTATTTTATTGTTTATCTTTTAACTCTTCACTATTATGTTATTCTTATACTTTTTCTAAGGTCCACATTTGTGTGAACATTTTTTCTATAATCGTTTTTCTGCTGTAAACACCAGGATTTCCCCATTGTGGGACAATAAAGGGATTTTCTATTCTATTCTATTAAAAACAGAGCTTACACTGCAAAAATGATCTAGAAATGAGTAAAAATGTCTTAAATCAAGTGTATTAACCCTTAATTTGAGCCGGTAAATAAGATGATTTGGCAATGGAATGAGTATTTTTACTCTTTAAAATAAAATAATTAGATAATATGCACTTGAAATAAGACATAGCAATGGCTTTTTCTTATTGTCTTGTTCCATTGGCAAAGTATCTCCTATTCCCCCTTAATTCAAGAACAAAAGTACTTATTTTAAGAAAAAATGACTTAGTTAGATATATATTTTTTGCAGTGTAGAGCTGCCACACTGCAAAAAACGATCTAGAAATAACTTAAAATTTCTTAAATTAAGTGTATTTACCCTTAATTTAGGAGTAGGTAAATGAGATAGTTTGCCAATGGAATGAGTATTTTTACTCTTAAAATAAGATAATTAGATAATATGCACATGAAATAAGACAATGCAGTTGTGTTTTCTTATTTTAAGTGTAAATTGTCTTGTTCCATTGGCAAAATGTATCTTTTACCTCCTTAATTCAAGAACAAATGCACTTATTTGAAGAAAAAATTACTTATCTAGATTTCGATTTTTTGTAGTGCATGCACCTTTTTTTTTTTTTTTTAAATGGAACTTATTTGTTCAGGTTCCACAGATACAATAGTTTTTTTAAGCAGCATATTTCTTGGGATATTTCTTTAATAAAAGCAAAAAACAATAACCCCATAACAAAATTATATTTAAAGCAGCTAAAAAACACATTTAAGAATATTTAAGAAAGCCATTTTACAGCTAAACTTGGGTGGACTTGGCAGACGGCCACTTATCTAATGAGCACCCATTAGGAAATGAACCGATTCCTTCTCAGAAACCTTAAACTAATTTCCTGAGGCCCTCATACTCCTTTGAAGAATGGGTATAGTAAGAATCTGCGTGTGGCACTGGGTCGCCAAGGTGACGGGACATCCTGGCAGGAAAAACAGGAAGTGAGGCTAGGGGGTGAGCCTGATTGGACCCTTCCTTGTCCGCGTGAACAAGATAAGAAAAGATGTCTACAATCTGCCTCTTTTCCTTCTTTCTTTGATGTTATGATTTTAATAGGACGATCACTTCTTCTAAAAATTATAAATTATCTTCAGGTGCTTAATAGGATTCAAAATCACAATCAATTTTAGACTTTAGAAATAAATCACGTCTGGCATGATGTTTAGGGGTTCCTTTGGCCAGAATGGAGTAAGTCGACATCCTTTATCTCAAACCACACAAGCGAACCATTAAATGATAGCATGCAAGGCCAGAGAAGGTCACTGTAAGCCAAACCACCTCCGTTCTCCATTTTATCTCGGTCTATTCCTCCCTATCAAGTCCTTGGGAGGCTATCAGACAAAACACCTGCAAGTCTGCTCAGAGTTAACAGCTTTACCAAGTATGTGGAATCCAAACATTGAAAAGTGACGCATGCAAAGTGGTTAAATTATATAATGTGAAATTTCAGGTTTTTTTTCCCCTTTTTCTCAGTGGTTTGCTTCGATTTTCTGCCTTTATACAAATTTGACCTGTGAATCTCTTTAAGATATGATCAATAAAAATGTTCTTTGAATTTTAAAAGTTTATAATAAAGGAAAAAAGTCTTTATTCAGCATCACATTTTTTCGATAATAATTAGATGTTATTTTGAAATATATTTTAAAGCTTTTTTGTCAGTATTTTCCCAAATTATCAAAAAATAAATTCAAAAATAATCTATAAGAAAAAGGAGCTGCACAGTGGACCAGTGGGTAGCACCGCTGCCTTGTAATAAGAAGGTTCCAGGTCCGATTCTGGACCTGGGGTCTTTCTGCATGGAGTTTGCACATCTTCCTGAGCATCCATGGGTTCTCTGCGGGTACTCCTGTGTTCTGTCCGATGAGCATACACCATACCTATAGTCAATACCTGTTTATCTCTTTAATTTTGGATAAAAAATAAAGTTTAAACTACCTCAACAGGTATGTATCCCTTCAGTCATGTATAAAAAAACTACTAAATTACTTACAGGAAATGCTTAGAAGAAATCAATGCCTGGATGTGCCATCATTTTCTTCAACTGAATAAAAACAAAACTGAAGTAATAATCTTTGGACCAATAGAGGAGAGATCTAAAGTTACCACACAGCTTCAGTCGCTTCAGCTAGTAACCACTGATCAGGCGAAGTCGAGGTGTAGTGCTGGATTCAGACTTGAACCTCCAAAAGCATTTAAAGACAATTACAAGGTCGGCTTTCTATCACCTGAAGAACATTTCCAGGATTGAAGGACTAATGTCTCAGCATGATCTGGAAAAACTAATCCATGCGTTTATTTTCAGTCAAATTGATTATTGCAACGGTGTTTTCACAGGTCTGCCTAAAAAGTGGATCAGACAGCTGCAGCTGATCCAGAACGCTGCTGCCCGTGTCCTCACTAAGAATAAGAAAGTAGAGCACATCACCCCAGTTCTAAAGTCCTTCCACTGGCTCCCTGTATCTCAGAGAATAGACTTTAAAATACTTCTGTTAGTCTATAAATCTCTCTGAATGGCTTAGCACCTAAATACATCACAGACTGTTCTCAGTGTATCAACCCTCCAGACCACTCAGGTCTTCTGGCTCCAGCCTGCTCTGCAGACCTAGAACCAGAACTAAACATGGAGAAACAGCATTTTAGTTCCTATGCTCCACTTATCTCGGAACAAACTTCCAGAAAACTGTAAAAGCGGAAAGTCTGAGTTCCTTTAAATCAAGACTAGAAACACATTTGTTTAGGATTGCCTTCCACTGTTCTAGTTAAAGTTAAAGGTAGATAAAGGTCTATTTTTTGTACAAAACTAAAGGAATAAACGTAAACCTTGCGTATGCGTATTGACTATAGTTATCCTGGTCTGATGGGTTATGCTCACCTGACAGAACACCGACCACTCAGACAGATTTAGCTAATTGTTGCTTTTTAAAACCATCTCAAACTGAAATGCATATCTGGAGGCCATAATGATATATTAGTAGTTCCTAAACTACTGAACATATAATAGACTCTTTGGATGTTCGGTTCCCGGCCTGAGGTCTTTCTGCAAGTTCTACCTGAGCATGCATGGGTTCTCTCCAGGTATTCCCTTAGGTGTGAGTGTGGGATCAAAAGCGTGGCAGAAAATGAATGGATGGATGAATATGAAAAAATGTTCAGGGGTTGAATTCAAATTTTATTTTTTGTTGAGCAAAGACAGTGAAGGAGGGCCTTTGACTGTGAGGTCTTTTCACTCCTTTTATCTCCAAATGCAGGAGGTGGTCAGGGAGGCAATGGCAGGAAAGGACTTCATTTTAAAGCTTTCTCACTCATATTTACAAGGCAAATAAACATCGTCTAAATCAATTTTTCACATGGCTGCAGAATATCCTGAATGGTTTGACTTCAGAGGTGCTAAGTCCTCTTGATCTTTCACCCCAACCCCCCACAAGATTACCTGAGCCCCTTCTGCACCTGAGAGAAGAGGTGGTTGAGGGTCTGAGGACTCGTCACAACAGCGGGCTGCTTGCACATGTCCAAGGACAAAGACCCTCACACCTGTGGGATCAGGTCGGAAGTAACGCCGGCGGGGGGGATAAGGGGGTCCTCCATGTGTGGAGAGAGGCTGAGGGTCACAGAGACATGCATGATAACCACGGTAAGTGCTCAAAGGCCCTAAAGAGGCATGTGTGTGCAGCTAGAGAAGGAAATGGGGAAGCAGGAGTTGAGCCGCCATCATGCAGCATGTGTGTGTTTTCATAACGCCGCTGCCTCTCCATGCAGTCCAGGTGTTCATCGGGGGGCTATTGTCATCCAACCGGACTTATTGGCCCCTCTCCTCCCTGTCAGCTACCTGCTCTTTGATGTCTGGGAAGTCTCTCGCCCCCTTTGTGTGCGGGTCAACATTCCAGCCGCACACACTCTCTATGCATGCGCATACGAAAACACACCTGCGCATCGGCACGCAGAGCTAGAGACAAAAACAGACAGAGGAGAGCAGAGGATGAGGAGTAAAAGGGAGAGGGGAAGGGAGGGATAACAAAAGAACAAGAGGGGGACGAAGTACAAGTAAACACTTGCTCTGCATCAAAGGGATCAACTTAAAGGAGAAGAACCTGTTGGGATTCATGCAGCAGACCATCGCAAACGTCGATAAATTTCATTCATATCTGAGCTGGACTTTAGTTTAAACCTCTGCTGGAGATAGTTAGGCTTTTTCTGCAGGCTTGTTATATACATCAGCTCTGACTGTTAGTCTCTGCATGCTTTGATGGTGTATTTAGAAAAGCACGGTGCTTCAAAATAACTATGTGAAGAATGTCCAAAGTACGTTAAAATGATGCAGTAAGGATCTGAGCACAGATTTTATTCCAGCAGGATTAAATATACTCCTTAATATGTATTATTTGATTTCTCCTGTGCATTTAACACAACTTAAAGTCATTTACTTTTTCAAATATTGCAGAAAACTAAGAGTTAGGCATCAACAATTGACTGGATCGAAGACTACCTGACTGAAGGTTCAGCTGTGTGATCAAGTAGTCAGGAGTCCAGGAACTGGACTGGCATGGCTGTGCATGGCTATCGCTGCCCCTACATAGTTAGCATGGCTATCACTGCTCCTACATAGTTAGCATGGCTATCACTGGCCCTACATAGTTAGCATGGCTATCACTGCCCTTTAGGGTGGCCATTTCTATAGCACCAAAAAGGAGGACATTGTGCGGCATATCAATAAATTACTAAAAAAGGATGCTTGTGTAGCTGAATAGAACAAAATATTAAAGAAATGTAAAAAGAATTGGTTCCCAGCATTTGTATTTATTTAATACATTGTGGTGTTTAAAAAGTGACCATTTTTTAACACGATTAATTTGCGCAGAACTGCTGCAATTGATCATAAAGCAGTTGTTTGGAAAAGAAGCTCGAGAAAGAGCTAGAGAATAGGACGATGCAAACTGCAAAAAGTGGCTGGAAAAGAGGAATTCATGACATGGCTGCAGCCTGTCGAGAGTAAAGATGATTTCACCATGTTCTCTATCTATCCATATCTATACATACATATATATATATATATATATATATATATATATATATATATATATATATATATATATATATATATATATATATATATATAAACTTGAGTCATGGAACTGTGCTTACAGCTCCTTATTTCATGTAAACTAATAACTTGTGTACATGATACTTGTTGATGGCATTAAAATTATTTCTAATAGCATTAAAAGAGCATTAAATTAGAGTTCCTCATTCCTGTATAAAACCTGTGAACGCTTAATTTAATCTGACATATTAAAAAAATCCCCATCATCATCCAGCAGATGTTCAGTTTCTGCCCAAATATTTTCTTTCTGTTGTGGATTTTTGTAACAGGGATAACTAGGATCATACATAGTTTGTATGAACTCTGTTTATTCTCTGCTTCCAAACTCATCATCTCTTCATCCATTCCTGCAATAAGAATTTTCTTTTAAAGTTGTGAGATTCACTCTAGAATCTCACAACTTCTTCCCTGGTCTGATTATTTAATTAACTGCTCTTAGTTTTTGGGAATATATACAAACTATGCTCTAATTTCTAGATACCGATCTGTTTTTACTATAATTTAATTTGACAAACCGGGTCTTCTCTACATTCTTTTTTCTGTTTGGTGCGATTGCAATAGCGGGTCTTGATCTGGACGGACCGGAGGGGAGCAAAAAATAGCTCAGCTCCGTATTTTGACGGTGAAGGACGGAGAAGACGTACGTGGGCGGTGACGAGCGGAGGATGTGGAACAGCTCTCATTGATTTACATGACAGACAAGTACTCCGTACGTGAGCGGGGTGGAGCGCTGACGGAGTATGTGGAATCTGGGAGTAAAGGAGGACAAATACACGTCCGGCTGGGTGCAGCGCCGGACGCCGGACAGTGCAATGAAAATCCGGACTGTCCGCCCTAAAGCCGGACATCTGGCCACCCTACTGCCCTTACATAGTTAGCATGGCTATCACTGCCCCTACATAGTTAGCATGGCTATCACTGGCCCTACATTAGCATGGCTATCACTGCCCCTACATGGTTAGCATGGCTATCACTGCTCCTACATAGTTAGCATGGCTATCACTGCCCCTACATAGTTAGCATGACTATCACTGCCCCTACATATTTAGCATGGCTATCACTGCCCCTACATATTTAGCATTGCTATCACTGCCCCTACATAGTTAGCATGGCTATCACTGGCCCTACAGTTAGCATGGCTATCACTGCCCCTACATGGTTAGCATGGCTATCATCACTGCCTCTACATAGTTAGCATGGCTATCACTGCCCCTACATATTTAGCATGGCTATCACTGCCCCTACATAGTTAGCATGACTATCACTGCCCCTACATAAATAGCATTGCTATCACTGCCCCTACATAGTTAGCATGGCTATCATTGCCCCTACGTAGTTACCATGGCTATCACTGGCCCTACATAGTTAGCATGGCTATCACTGCCCCTACATATTTAGCATGGCTATCACTGCCCCTACATAGTTAGCATGGCTATCACTGCCCCTACATATTTAGCATGGCTATCACTGCCCCTACATAGTTAGCATGGCTATCACTGCCCCTACATAGTTAGCATGGCTATCACTGCCTCTACATAGTTAGCACTGGCTATCACTGCCCCTACATAGTTAGCACGACTATCGCTGCCCCTACATAGTTAGCACGGCTATCGCTGCCTCTACATAGTTAGCACGGCTATCGCTGCCTCTACATAGTTAGCATGGCTATCACTGCCTCTACATAGTTAGCATGGCTATCACTGCCTCTACATAGTTAGCATGGCTATCACTGCCCCTACATAGTTAGCATGGCTATCACTGGCCCTACATAGTTAGCATGGCTATCACTGCCCCCTACATAGTTAGCATGGCTATCACTGCCCCTACATAGTTAGCGTGGCTATCACTGCCCCTACATAGTTAGCGTGGCTATCACTGCCCCTACATAGTTAGCATGGCTATCACTGCCCCTACATAGTTAGCATGGCTATCACTGCTCCTACATAGTTAGCATGGCTATCACTGCCCCTACATAGTTAGCATGGCTATCACTGCCCCTACATAGTTAGCATGGCTATCACTGCCCCTACATAGTTAGCATGGCTATCACTGCCCCCTACATAGTTAGCATGGCTATCACTGCTCCTACATAGTTAGCATGGCTATCACTGCTCTACATAGTTAGCATGGCTATCACTGCCCTACATAGTTAGCATGGCTATCACTGCTCCTACGTAGTTAGCATGGCTATCACTGCTCCTACGTAGTTAGCATGGCTATCACTGCTCCTACGTAGTTAGCATGGCTATCACTGCCCCTACATAGTTAGCATGGCTATCACTGCCCCTACATAGTTAGCATGGCTATCACTGGATTTTTATGATTTTATTTAAGAAGAGGGATGCCATCTCACCTTATCCCCTCTCAACTCGAGACCATCCAAAAGATTTCTCCTTCTGATGGAGATGGATTTTTACTTGCTATAAATCAGAGTGCTGATGTGGAGCTACTAAACGGAGTTTGTATTGTTTGATTTATAGTAACCAGTTGGTTTGATCTGCAGCATAATTTTAATGAAAAATTACATTAAATTACTATCAAGTCATCAGCATTTTAAGTGAAGTGATTGGGATCTAGAAAACACTATTTGGAAAGTATGCAATAAATAAATAGCAACATTTTAGAAATATATCTGTAAAAAACTATTTGTGAAAAAGTTAAATATAAAAATGAGTTTTCAAAAATAGATAATCGATAATGGATAGCTAAAAATAGATAATGTTCTTTGTTAGCAAGAGTCATGGAACAAAATTCACCCCATAATGAAGCCCACTAATGCTGAATACAAGAGGCATTGACTGACTTTCAATGTAACTAACTGAATTGTGGACATTTTACTCTTAAAAGAATAATTTGATTGGTGAAATGCAGAGGTAAATTTCTCCGCTGTGAGATCAATAAAGTTCAGTTATTAATATTGAGTAAGATTTTTCTCAGTTTGAGCAACATTTACTCAAACACACATTTTGCTCTGAATTGTTGTGTGCAATTAAACTAAGTGATCCACAATTTTAAATGAGAAAAAAGTAGCTTCTGAATACCTGGGGAAGCCCAGAGAAATTCTCTGCAGACTAATTGATTGCGCTGTTCACCACTGTTGTGTTATCTCACCCAGCAAACATGACATTTAACAAGAGGTTTGTCTTTAAAAACAGCCTGCTGTTCTCCGCATCAGGTCTTTCTGTCTTTGCTTGTTTGCTTAGCGCTCCTGACGACAGGTGCTGACAGATGACAGACTGTCAAGAGGCTCTGATCACACAAACAAGTTCTTAGCACACTTTCACTCACTTCTTCTCTCTTTAACTCTCACAAACCTCCACTGCTACTTCTATAAGCTAGTTGAGGATTAAAAAATATCAAAAATGGAAATTTTTCTTTAAATTTTAGGATTTTTTTGGGAAAATTTCCTGCTTTGCTGCTTTTGTTGAAGCCTTTAGAGGTGAAGACCCTCAATGATGGAGAAGAGTATCGGTTTTAGTGTTTTTAGAAGATGAGAATGAGAGATTGCAGGGTTCCTCTGGTTCAACTTTCTCATTTGACCTCTGTAAGTAAAGGTGTCGTTTTACATTTCAGGTTAATTGGTGCAAGGGATGATGATGATGATGCCGGTGCTTGTGCGCTTCTGGGTGTGTATGTTGGCTTTGGGTCATATCTCTGCCTCCCTCTGTCAGCCAGGTGCATAGCAGCTCTACAGAGCTTTTATCCCAAGCCGATCCCGGGAATGCAGGGAATGTTTCCCTGGTCACAGTGCCCTGGCAGCTCCTACTCTCTCTCACACACACACACACCGTTCCTCGGCCTCTCCCAAACCCCCACGTTTTAACCCCGACACCACTGACAGACACAGCCCAAAGAGCAGACACCTGGCTTTGTGCACATACACATGCACACACCCTGGGGATGCTCGGGGAAAGTCAGGGATCAGCAGAGACACTCTGGAGAAACAGGAGAAGACAGAAGGAACCAGATGCAAGATATTAGTCAACAAAAGAAAGAGGTGGAGGGTAAAGAAGGAGGGGGGGTGCAGTGAAAGAGAGAGACATGAGCCAAAGATGGAAAGATTTCAAAATGCTTCATAAACTGGCAAATAAAACAAAGCATTGATATAACATACATGCAGGCAGCCTTAAACTGTCAAACGCTGAAAACGACGAGCGACTGTTGCAGGTCGTAGAGAGCCTGGGCAGGAAAGGGTTAACTCTCCATCTTTCTCTGGCTGTCAGTCTGGAGTTAACACCACCTGAGTGTCCTGTCAAGCTCATTTCCTCTCCTTTCTACCACCTGCCAATCAACCTGCCATGCCGCAAGAACCACACCTGTGGCATGTGTGAGATTTCCCAGGAGAGTTTTTTTTTTTTTTATCTGGGGCTTTAAATAATATCCATACACTTGTTGCTTTTCCACTAAATAATAAATCACAGAGATGGGAAGTAACGAGGTACAAATACTTCTGTTACTGTACTCAAGTAGATTTTTCTGATATTTTTACTTTACTTTACTACTTATTTTTATGGAGACTTTTACTTCTACTCCTTACATTTTTACACAAATATCTGTACTTTCTACTTCTTACATTTTAAAAAAAATTGGCTCATTACTTTAGTTTTGAATCATTTCAATGGAGTTACCGTTATTATTTTTCACGCCATCAATACCAAATTCAATCTAATTGGATGGGAATCTACGTTTTACATTTGACCCAGCACCACTACAAGATGAATCGACAGATTCGGGCGGTATTCATTGGCGGCAAATCATTGCAGCTTCGATGTCTGTGTGGCGTTAGCATAGTAGCATGGACTGACCGAGGTGATTGAAAATGAACACAACGGAGATCTAGTCCTATTGGCAGACATCCATTTAAAATGTAGGCAACAGCATGAAAAAAAGTGGTTTCTACTTTTACTTTTTATACTTTAAGTTAATTTACAAGCCTGTACTTTGTTACTTTTACTTGAGTAAAAGAAGTTTAATCAGTACTTCCACTTTTACCAGAGTATTTTTAACACAAGTATCTGTACTTTTTTTACTCAAGTACGGAAAGTGAGTACTTTGCCATCTCTGATAAATCATGATCTTTAGTCTGAGTGACTTTGTAGAAGTTTTAAAACTTTCCATATTTTGTCATAAACAAAAATAAATTGCGGATGGTGTAGTATGAAGTTCAAATGTTAGCACAAAATTGTGAGGTAAAAAAAAAATTTAAAAATAATCTTAAAAATGTAGGGAAATCATATTTAAATGTCAAATCATTCTGGCTTAAACATCTATATAAATGTTCTCTTTATCAGACATATTGTCACAAAATTTGGAAAATTTCTATTTAAAAAAAAAAATCCTGTCCTTAAATCTGTGTTTTTCTGTGTCGTCTTATCCAGGCCAGTTAGTTCTAGGTCAGCCTGAACACCTAAATTTGGCCAATCATATATCAACGGTCATCTGTCAATCAGATTTTTTTCGGTCATAGCATCTTGATTCATGTGTGCGCAGCTAATATACGCAACGATTGAATTAAGAAATCAGAATCCTTTCCCTTTCCCATTGAGTTGCGTCCCAGTGTGTTCCGCGACGATGGGCGTCTGTGTCTTCGGCAGGGGTAGAGCTAACAGAACTGGCAGCGTTGCGAGGCAAGAGCGCTCAAACATGTGCGGCTGGAGGAGACTCATCCACCGACCTCCGACACTAAACTCTCCTCCTCTTGATGTTTCCTCTGTCCATAGCTGCGTTCCTTGACAAGCGTCGTTTCTAAGTCACCGAATTTAGTGCTACTTGGTCCCAATGGAATTTCCCATTGGGAACCTACTAGCACTAAGTTGCTAACAGTTAGCAAGATGCTTCCGACAAACCATCCACAATCAACCTTACTTGTGAACCTTCCACAACAAAAATCCTCCCCTCTTGATAAACGACCAATCATATTCACTTTATTCACTCGTGTAAAGTCGTGCACCGCTCGGGAGAATTCGGAAATGCAACCGTTGGAACAGCTTCTTTCCTACGCCTTTAAAAATGTACAACACTGAAAAATGTCGCTTTACCTGACACCTAAATGAAGCCGGAGCCTCCAGCGGTCAACCAGTTAGTCAAGAATTCCAGTTTGATCCCAGTTGGATTTTAATATTTTTCAGACAGGATCTTTTACCTTTTTTCATCGTTTCCACACTTCACTGAAAGGTGCTAACTAGCTTAGCCACTGTTGGGTACTTCATTGTTTAGCCCCTGCTCATATGTGCAGTATTGTACCTCCGTCGTTATTGTACAAATAAACAAAGTGATTTATTTATTAACAAATCGATTGAAAAAAAAAAGTGTAAACCATAAAAATAACTAATAAAACACCAACAGGAAACGGTCATCTTTGGATGCAACCAGAGTGAACTGCTGGTGTATAGATTTAGAAATTGTAAAATAAAATAACTTTATCCCTTAAACCTCAGTATAAGTGAAAGTGGTTGTTCTATGAAGAATTCTGAAGTTTGTTGTATGAAGTTCGCATAAAGCAGACAGATCATAGATTCATTTTGCACAGACACAACTGCAAGACATGGCTGTCGTAGTAAAGAGAGCTGCTAAACAGGGAGGTCATTAATCAGATTTGTCATTAATTAGAAAAATAATTAGTTCTGTTTAACTGGACCAAAACAAACAAAACAATTAAAATAAAAGTGGTGAAATGAAGCAATAAAGGTGTAAATACAGCGTAACCATGACAACAGAAGGCATAGGGCTCTACTTCTTCTGATCACCTGAATAAGTTTCACCTGTCACATGGGTAAGTTAATAAGTTACCTGTAAGAAGTTATCCTCACCTTGAAATCCTTTTCTTGACCATCTGATTAGAAATCGCACATTTTGGTTTATTAGATTGTCACAAAACGGAAAACTAACGTGCCTTCAACGTGGGGGGTGAGGTTGCTTGAGGAGCCAAATGCAGAGATGAGTTCTTGTAGGTTTAAAGTAAAAGTCTGGTCATATTTAGAATTCAAACTTCGTAAAGTACTTTTAAATATGAAATTATTCCATCCTGTTCAATAAATGATCAGTATTTTTAATTAAGAGTAATTTTCATGTGAATGTGCTTTACTGGAGGCATCCATGTTTGTCAAAGAACACTACTGCCACCTACTGGTTTGTGACGATCACGGTGCGGTATCGGCTGTTGATCAAGTCCCAGTGCTGTTATTGGTGCTATATAATTTTCACACTGTGTAAACATATTTCAAGGCCTAATAATTAATTAGCAACACACACAGAGAATATGTTTGACTGGGTGTTTGAACCCTAGCACACAGAAACAATGGAAAGCAGAGGTCACGTACGAATCTTGGGATCTGGTGTTTGTCACAAGTTATTATCCAAGTCATCTTGAAAACATCCTTCTTCCAAATTTTGGCTACATATTACGTGTTTTTTTTATGTTCAGTGGCAAATCCTCCCTCTTCAAGTTGGCAATCCAACAACCAACCCTCGTCCGGTGGAGGATGGTGAAATGTTAAATAATAATTTTTTCACTGCCATTAACGCGTGCCATTAACGGGGGTTTCACTATAGCTCAGGTGAATTTCAATGGTGAAGTCCTCTGGAAATCTTCAATAATTGTTGTTGATTGCAGATGTGTCTAGTAGTTCCCATTGATTTTGCTTGTAAAGCGGGAGAATGGCGCTTTAGGCTTACCGCACCGTGACGCCACTGCTGGAAGATGGCAGGAGGGAGGGGGCTACTATATTTGGGCAAAAATGGCCGCTCCCTTATTATTTTTTATTTTTTCAGTGATTAACGCTAAATTCACTGCCTGGGTGCCAGTCCGAACTTAGTCCCTACCACAAGCTTTGAGTTCGGGGAAGTTCGGTCTGGCTCTGCTCCATAGTAGCGCGAGTATTAAAGCCCACTGTCAGGCTGATCCAATCAAATTGTCAGGGCGGGCTTTTATACGATGATGGACAGATGATCAAGAGTAACGCTATCAACCACGTGACCAAAGCGTGCTTGGGTGACAACAACAATGGCTGCCGCTGGAGAGTTGAGGTGAGTAGATTCTGCTATTAGGTCTGTTCTAGAAGATATCGACAGCAAATTAATTTTAAAAGAGGAACAGAGAAACGCAGATCAAGGCTCATCTTCTTATTCACAGGCGTGCAACTGCACGCTTTGATTTTTGTTGACAACAACTATGCGCAAACAACACTCCGTTGCTCTTATTGGTTGTAGGTCTATCCAATTGAGTGCAGGCAGGTTTTTTTTTTCCTGGTTCGATTCAAAACACGCCCCATAATCACAGCTCTATGGAGCAGCATCAGACTCATTCTGACTAGAATTGAGTCGGACTACGTCAGGCTAGCTAAATTCATTAAATCCCTGCAAACTTATTATTTTTAGTTAGTTTTAGACTTTTCCTTTAATGAAGCGATACTGAGGCAAACATCCAAAAACAAAAAAACTGAGAACCAACAACCAGGAAACTTACATGGGGAGCCAGAGATGAGGAAGCAAAAAGGTGTAGAATAAGGAACCAGCACTGAGGAACTGCACATGGAGAGTATGTATGGGAGACAGAACAATGACTGGATTAATCAACTGATATGGAGCAGGTGTGGATGGAAGAGACCAACGATCAACAAACAAAATAACTGATAACTGAAAACTAAAAACTTAGAGTCCCAAAAGGGGAGAACCATAACACGTGCTGTAATGTCTCTAAAGTATTTTCTTCTTAATAAACCCTACTTACAGCCCGTTCCTCAGAGTAGCTTTGCCTTGTCTGTTCCTGTTTGGCTGTGACTCCATCCTGGAAAGAAACATCAGCTGTGCTGCTTCCATCAACACCCTTGTTTATAGATGTTGGAGATCGGCCTGCTTTCCAGTGTAGTCCTGTTTCTCTGACTGTGACTAACTGGATATGCTCTACTTGATCCCTCCGGCATGGGAGCTGGCTCAGAGCTCGCCTGCCTGGCTGTGTGTTTCCTGGACGGGGACGCCTTTTATGCTACCGTTCAGACCGACGCAGCAAAAGCAGCAAAAACGGCCTGCTGCTTCATTTTTGCTGCTTGTACCAGTTGTTCTGACGCTACGCACTGAAGCAGCTTTGCTGCTCTGGCTGGCGCCGGGTGCCAAAGTGGGTCTGACGCGCGCTTGGGCGGAGCTACTCTATCCTTTCTCTGCCTTGCAGCCATATTTGCTGTGATCAGTGGGAATAAAGTAGTTTTAAATATGTTTTAAGTGAGAAAATACACCTGAAAACTTCATCAGTGCAGTCAGTTCATCCAGATTACCATCCTGCCTCCCAATGTTATTTCTGTCGGAGCCGCCAGACCCCCACATACCGGTGGTGCTACCGCCGACAGAAGGAATCCTTCAACAGTAGCCTCTGGATGGGTCGCCTCCTCGCGGTCATACCGCGGCGGCTGGTAGGTGTTTTTCATCTAAATAATCCGATCTGCAGGCACCAGAATAATAAAGCTTTAACATATTCTGATTGGTTGACGCTGGCGCGAAAGCAGCAAAAATTCAATTTTTCCATCTCGGCAGCAGCACGCTTATGGGGCGGGCCACGCCAGATGCTTAACGCTACCGACGCTGGCTGCTTCAGTTGCTCGACCGTAATGCTTCGCGCCTGCTGCTCAAGACGCCTACCAAGGACCTTTTGCTGCTTTTGACGCAAGGCCAACCATTGACTTTGCATGTAAAACTCGCTGCTTCTGGTGCTACCAGCTGCGCCCGGTGTGAACGCAGCATTACACTTGATATTTGAGTCTCTGCTTCTGTCTCCTTGAACCCCAGTGGGCCTCAGCAGATGGCCGCCAAACTGAGCCTGGTTCTGCTGAAGGTTTCCCTCCTAAAGGTGAGTTTTTCCTTCCACTGTCGCTACAAGCAATGCTTAGTGTGAGGGATTGTATTTGAGTCAATGAGTCGTATGCAATCAACTAGTTTTCCTTTAGATAGAAAAACTTTGTATCAATTTGACTGTATGATCTGTGTTGAAATTTTGGCTGTAAAGTGCCTTGAGATGACATGAAAGTATGTGAATTTGGCGCTATATAAATAAACTGAATTGAAATTGAACAATATAATCCACATTCCAAAAATGTTATAAAACAATCCACTGGACTTTGTTTCCTACTTTAAAAACGATTTGCTTCCCATCCAGGAAGCTTTTTCAATTCAAAATTGACTATGACCTGGATGACTGAGAATCTTCATCAAGCACAACATACTCCAAACTTTCATATTTTTTTCAAAAACCTAAGAGAGCAAACTAAATATTAAAAACATAGAACTCTTTTTGCATCCACTATATTCCCATTTCCTGCTTTGTATTGAACATTTTACATAAAATCCAATAAAATAGACTGACATTTTTATTTACAAAGTGATAGAAATTTGAATAAGTTGTAGAGCTTTAGGTAATGTGAGGTGTGAATAGAAAATTCGTAACCAAACAAGATTAAAGTACCTCTTCTGAAGCATTTCGCCTTGTCTGACATGTGCGATAATGCTTTGTCTCAATTCACACGCTGTAAGAATGAAAACCATTTCGCTGCTGGGAAGAGAACTCACAAGCTCTTGTAGAGCCTGACGCACACACGCTGTTCGTTATCTAAACACCGTGGGCCATGATTCCTCACTCCCATCCTTCTTCTTCTCTCTCAGACTGAGGCCAAGGCAAACACTGTTTGTGCGCATCTGATACGCTCATATCTCCTCACTCACCTCCCACCATTACAAATCCCCAGATGCTCTTACTTGGAGTAAATGGTTTGCACTAAATGTGCTGAATTCTCTATCATATCCAGGAAACACAAATCCTTAAATACGTCTAACAAGCAGGAAATCTGTAGATTATATTACTTTTAGGTATTTCCAATCGATTAAATCTCTTTAAATGCTGCTTGGTTGATTGTATAAACTTTAAAGTGTTGCATCAGCTTTTTTTCGTTGTTGTTCTCTCTCACCATCTGAACGATTGAGTACGTTAAGTTTGGGGAAGTGCCAAGGACTGATGGCGAGAGAAATGGATGTGCAGAAAGCGAGTCGGGCAGTCAATGCAACCTGTCAGCAGTGTTGCAGCAGTGCAGCTGTGTGGTGTCTCTGTTAGTTGGACGGGCTCTGTTTCACACAGAATTCCTCTGTGGCTCCCCTAATAGACCCACGGCCCTCACAAAGCGACCCTGCAATTGGTTCCCGAGGGGGGAGCTGGACCTCCCCCAAGCTCAGACAGATGCAGACACTGCACTTAAGACTGTCTGTAAGGGAAGAACATTGGAGAGAAGCCAGTATGCATCTGTCTGTGGCGGTGCTTTGTGATTTTCTATCGCCGTGACGACTTCAGGAATTAAAGGTCTCTTAAGATGCCTGCAGGAACCCAGAACCTAAAGAAGTCTTTAAATCGAAGGCGAAGGAAAACAGAAATTTTCTTAACTCCTAAAAGCTCTAATATTATTTCTACTTAAGTTCCATAACAAATAGTTCTTGATTCACTTGTTAAAGGATTCATAACCTGGTGTTTTACTAATGCAGTCTCTCTGAAATGTTTGAGCAATCACTTTTCAAAAGAGTGACAAAATAGTTTGTTACATTTTAAAGCAAATTTTTCAAAATGGTTAATCAGGAAGGGATTTTATTTTAAAGAGCTCTATGTTTCTTTTTAGTGCTACTTTCACCTATGATCTGAGTGGCAAGTTAAAGTCAGTGTACTTTTTTTCCCTCAGTTGCACAATTTACCGCCTGTTTAATGTCTTTAATCTCAGCAGAAGTTAGTAGTAACTATTTACATTTACTTGCATAACGTTTTTTTTTTTTTTTTTTTTACTTAATTTTTATTAGAAAGAGTTCAATGATATGTATGTATGATAGTAGTGCAAAAGGCAGGAAACAAAAACAATATATATATATATATATATATATATATATATATATATATATATATATATATATATATATATATAGAGAGAGAGAGAGAGAGAGAGATCTTGATTTAATATCTTTTTCTATAATACTTGTTCTACTTAAAATGTATGGATTTCATGTCTTAGTTAAAAATAAGTTGATAAATATGTTCATGTCCATAAATATAGATAAAAACTAGCATTAGCATCCTATATTTTAAGATGCTTTACTTTGGTAAATGTGGATCCACAATTGTTTACTATATTAAATTCTACCCTTTCTTATAGACAGTAGCTACGTTTACATGGACACAACTAATCGGATTGAAGGCCTGATCAGATCAAAAATGTTTCATGTAAACATGTCAGACTGAAGATTCTAATCCGATTCGGTCCGATCGGATCTAAATTTAATTCCGAAAGAGAGTGGTGGTTTTTGCCGATCGCCATTCCGATTGGCGTCCATGTAAACACCCATTCGGATCTTAAGAGTAAAATAATCTTCACTGCGCATGTGTGCGACGTCAGCGTGACGTTTTTCCGCCTTGTCAACAACAGGAAACCACCGGTCGCTCTCGCTCTCGTTGTGAACAACATGGCGGGGGGAGTCTAGGAACGCCGACTTATACACTCAAGTTCATTTAAAGCTGCAGGAAGCAGGAATTTATCCTCCTCCTCTTCCTCTTTTCTCTCTCCACAGCCCACTCGCTCTCCCACGCCGGTTCAATCGCTCATTCTCTACATTTTCTCTCGTACATTTCGCTGCCAAGCGCTTTTTTCCTCCTCTCTCCTTTTTTCTTTCCGCTCGGCTCCGGAGCGCGATCGCTTGTCAGGCCTCCCGAAAACCAGACGCGAGACAGAACTGCCAAGTTTGGCAGGAAGTTCTGCGCATGCTTAAAAGATTTAATCTGATCCAACGCTTGGTACATGTATACACACGTCATGATCGGATCATTTCATTTAGTGTCCATGTAAACGGAGATTTTGAATTTCCGATCAACCAAGGTTTGGATCGGATCGGGGACATTTTGCGCATGTAAACGTAGCTATTGTGTGCTCTCCTCTGTTGTTGCTTACACCTAGGCTCCTGTAAACAGTGATGGGACTAACGGCGTTGAAAGTAATGGCGTTACTAACGCCATTACCTTGTTTTAGTAACGAGTCATCTAACTAATTACTTTGACTGTAACTATAACGCGCAGTTACCATTGCAGTCACCTCGTTACTGCGCGTTACTCAGGTCGCACAATGAACCTTTTTTCATGATAGGACTCAGGCGCGCCTTATCATGAGAGAGAGGGGAGGATGGGAATGGCTGATGTATAGTGAGATTCCGTCTGTCAGTTGGGTAGGTGGGTGTTTCTGCTGGTGGGTGTTAACGCAGCTAACACACACAGAGAGATGGAGAGTGAGGAGGACTCCAGCAGCAAAACAGCGTTTCCAGATGGAAATACTGGTGTTACGTCGAGCTGCATTTCCCCATCAGATACGGTTTCCCCTGCATCTCCAAGACAGCAAAGAGGCGTGCACGAAGTCACCGCTAAAGTTTACAGGAAACGCCAAGATGCTAGCTAAAGACGCCGCGTTAACATTCGCCTCTGCAGTGTGCTCGCTTCACAGGAGAACTATGGAGGGCGTG
The DNA here is from genome assembly GCA_018398635.1 of Cyprinodon brontotheroides. Classification (NCBI taxonomy): domain Eukaryota; kingdom Metazoa; phylum Chordata; class Actinopteri; order Cyprinodontiformes; family Cyprinodontidae; genus Cyprinodon; species Cyprinodon brontotheroides. Next base: position 7,084,150 of record JAGKQL010000025.1, read on the forward strand.
GAAGGATCATTAGCTTATATGGGAGAAAGGGAGAAATCTGGATGGATGGATGGATGGATGGATGGATGGATGGATGGATGGATGGATGGATGGATGGATGGATGGATGGATGGATGGATGGATGGATGGATGGATGGATGGATGGATGGATGGATGGATGGATGGATGGATGGATGGATAGATACCGGCCTTTTCAACCTACTGTATTTTTATTTTAAACATTATTTGATGGCCTTTGTGGCAGGGATGGAGATCCATATTTTATGTCACACACAGAGTATAGATCTAGATAGATAGATGGATAGATAGATGTTGCAGTAACTATAACAACCCAAACACACAGGATTTTCAGAATTAGACATCCCCAGTTATTAATTTCATTCACTCACCAGATCTGAATGCCCTGTTAAAACCTTCCCATGGCGTTCCCCCATGATGTCATTTACGTTGAGTTGCAATAAATGCTAAACTCTCTGCAGGTTCTTGTCTTTGTCGTCCGCTTTATTCAGCTGGCTTTGGAAACACACGGGCGAAGGTGGGGGGCTGGGTGGTGAGGGTTACGTGGGGCGAGAAACGCAAAAGTAACGCAATAGTTACTTTTACTAGTAACTAGTTACTTTTATTGTGGAGTAACTCAGTTAGTAACTCAGTTACTTTTTGGGAGAAGCAATTAGTAACTATAACTAATTACTTTTTCAAAGTAAAGTGCCCAACGCTGCCTGTGAATTTAAAATCTTCAGATCAGGCCCCACTTTCTTTATACTAGTGTTGGTATCAGTCATCGAGGTGATTAACATACTTACCATCTACTATTATCAGGTGTAATTAAAGTGACCCTTCTTGTGGGTTACATATACATGACTGAAAATAATAAATAGTAAATAAATAAGTGGCCATTTAAGACATCAATGGTTCTAGCAGTCATCAGCGGTATATGTAACAAGGACTTGCATAACTGTTTTACAAACAAATCGTTTCACCTCAGCATATATCTTACTTTTTCTTTTACGGACCTACTGCTTTAACTTCACTTATGAGTATTCACTTTTTAAGCACAATCTTTATTATTTTATTTTCAATTTTCTGTGCTGAGACTTCTATGACACAGAGATCAATGTTATATTCAATCAAATATTTTGTACCTTCTTTTACTCATTATATAAAGCAAGGAATGGTTTTTATATGTTTTATGTACAGAGTGGATTTTGATAAGCTTTTATTCTGTTTAAATTATGTTCTTTGTACTTTTTTTGTCTTTAAAACTGAGGAGATTTAAATATAACTGCATTTTATGGTCTGTCTGATTACATTATTTGTAAATAGTGAAAAAGTAACTCAATACTTAGTTATTTCAATAAATAATTTTTTAACTCTTATTTGAGTAATTCTTGGGACGGCTTTTACTCAAGTAGTAATATCTTCAGGTTGTGCTCCCCATTACTTGAGTGTAATATTTCCCAGACTGGGAGTCGCAGTAAGGTTTTAAATCTCTCATCTAAATCTAAGCAATTGTTTCACCTTTCCCATGGAGTAAATTCATTCCAGTATTGTTAAGACAAAGGGAAACTCTATTGAAACTTAGGAAGCACTTAGGAAAGGTAAAGTAAGGTAGCTGTTTCCTCACGTTAATTTTTTAAAATGTTTTATTTAATATAAATATCTTAAATTTAAAACGTTCTCTTAATTTATTTTTACAGATTTTACAGATTGAGAATTCTACAGATCAGATTCTCTTCATTTCGAGGCCAATACAAAGGCTCGCTCTGGAGGGTGAACGTTGATCTATAATGGTGCATTCAATTCACTTCAGTTTATTTATACAGCGCCAAATTCACAACACAAGTCATCTCAAGGCACTTTACAGTTCAACCAGATTATAAAGTCTATTTGATACAAAGTTTTCTATCTAAGGAAAACCAGTTGATTGCATCGACCCATTGACTCAAATACAATCCCTCACACTAAGCATGCTTGTAGCGACAGTGGAGGAGGGAAAAACTCCCTTTAACAGGAAGAAACCTCCAGCAGAACCAGGCTCAGTGTGAGCGGCCATCTGCTGAGGATCTCCACTGGGGTTCAAGGAGACAGAAGCAGACATAGAAAAGCAGCTGCAAAAGGCGGCCCCATCCAGGAAACACACAGCCAGGCAGACGAGCTCCGAGCCAGCTCCCATGTCAGAGGATGAAAAGATCACATCCAGCCAGGCACAGCCAGAGAAACACACCAAACGCAAAACCTGCAAAATTGGTTTTAGCTTGCCTTGATATTCTCCTTGCCAGTGAAAGCATTTTGCACACCTGCCGTGCAAAAGTCACTGATTTGGCTCCATAAGGTGCTTCAATACTGTTTAAACATATAAAAAAAAACAATCAAAAGAATAAAAACCACCTGTGGGAGAATCTAAGTGAGCACAGAGTGAAAATTGGACAAAGTCACACAGGATATAGCTAACCAAGAGCTAAGAGCTTCTAGATCAAGACTAAACCAAAACAAACATGAAACAAGCAGAAAGAAGCTTAAAAGGAATAGTACACCCAAAAACACGATTAGCCTTCATTTTCTACTCACCCACATGCTGAACAACACTTACTCTGGGTACTTTTTGATATCTCAAATGCATCTATGGAGATCTGGGAGGCTTCTTGCTGTCTGCTGACATTCAAATAATGGAGGTCTATGGCTTCCCGGCAGGAAGGCACATAAAAGTCCACAAAAACGTGTCAATATTCATCCATACTGCTTTCTGTTCAATGTATTCCAAGTGTGCCTGAGTGGGTAGCATCAGGAATTTACTCGAACGAAAGTCATTTTAGAATGTTTTAGAGCATAAACAGTAGTGTATATAGGATTTGAAAGCGGCGGCTCCTGCGGCGTTCACGGCGCTACGGAAGCCGGCAGACCAAACCAGATGAAAGTGCGCGCATTCAGCGCCTGCTCTGCCGTATAATGCAAAAGCGTTAGAAGAAGAAATGTGCTGTTTACCTGTGCAAAGAAAGAAACAACGAAAGAAAAAATGTCTGAGGACTTCAGTGCTGAGGAAGAGCATGAGTTCTTTGCAGAGCTGAATGCGCACTTTCATCTGGTTTGGTCTGTCGCGTGTTTCCTCCAGAAGGCCGCGGAACTCGCAGGCGCCAGCTCGCCAGGAAATCCTATACACTACTGTTTATGCTCTGAAAAACATTCTAAATGACTTCGCTTTCGAGTAAATTCTGGATGCTACCCACTCAGGACACTTGGAATACATTGGACGAGCAGTATAGGAAGGAATATTGACACGTTTTTGTGGACTTTATGGACCTTTCGGCGCCATAGACCTCCATTATTTGAATGTCAGCAGACAGCAAGAAGCCTCCCAGATCTCCAGATGCATTTGAGATATCAAAAAAGTACTCCAGAGTAAGTTGTTCAGCATGGGGGTGAGTAGAAAATGAAGGCTAATCATGTTTTGGGTGTACCTATTCCTTTAACACAAATGACTAAACTAATATGGAGGAACTTTAATGACTTAATAATGGCCTAAATAGACAAGTAAGAGCTTAAAAACAGACAGTGGAGGATCGTGACCTTTGATCGTGGTTCCTTACAGCAGGTCACCCAGAAACTCAGCGAGAAAAGAACCCAGGATCACAAAATTACTGATTTATAAAAGGTTTTAATTCAGCTTAACTAAGATTTTTGAGTTGCATTTAAGCTATTAGTATTCAATAGAATACAGCCCGCATTTTATTTTTTTTGTTTTATTTTAATAATTAACCAAACTTAATAAATTCTTCCTTATTACACAAAACCAAATACACAAATGCACAACATTAAGATGTAATTTAAAGTAATTATCTGACCATAAAACAGTTACATAAAGCAACGAATGTCACATTTTAATTTCAGTTATCAGCAAGATTAAGTAGCATATACACCTATTCAATATTATATGGCAGACTCATGTTGAAATCAATACCTTATTTCTAGTTGTTCCATCTCTTCTTATTTGAATACAATTTAACTTCCTTATAATGAGGAAAAACAACATAATTTTCAGTAGTAATCTGACCATGAAGCAGTTATGTAGATCTACTGCATCGCTTATCAATCATGAATTAAAGAATTTATAATAAAAACAATTATTTCATGGACATCAAACTTTGCTATAGAGGAAAAAATACACCAGAGGTAATTAGACAAATGAAGGAAAAGCACATCAGCACACTCCTCAATTTCATACCATAAAGAATGAGGAAATGATGTGGAACCCCTGAACGCAACGCTGCTTAAAAACAATGAAAGGGAAACAGCAGAGATGTACCACTCAGACAAAGAGGAATAATCAACCAACCGACTCTCTTGAGTCATCCTGACGTTGTGATTAACACTAATCAGCACCAACAGGAACCAGGCAGATGCAGGAAAATGAAGGGAGAGAACATAGAACAGTCTTTTTTGGCTCAACCCCAAAGACTTAACAAGCTTTCCATCGCTGTCATGTCATCACTCAATTAAAAGGTTAGTCCATGTTTATTCTTTCTGTTAAACAGATTAAGGAAAACATCAACAATCGCTTATTAGCTAGACTCACAGCCTCTGGGCAGAGTTCAGGCTAACTGAGCTTTATCTGTTTTTTCTGGAGAAGACAGAATGATCCGATTTTTTTCCAAAGCCTACCTTTTATAAAAAGTCGCTTGGGACAAAGAACTTTAGACCTTCCTCCCAAGTATAGTAACTATACTCAATAAATTACCATGTTTAGTTTTTCTATATGTGATATAAAGTCAAATTCAGTTGAATTAAATCAACTGTAAATGCTTTAAGGATTTTAAAACTGCATTTCAATGAAATTTTACTCTTATTTTTATTGTTTTCTTTTGTTAGCTTACAGGTATGAAAGTTTTTTTTTTCTGTATATAGTTAGCTTCTCTTCACTGATTTCCTGTTGCATCCAGAAAAAAAATGAAATCCTCATTCTCCTGCATAAAGCTCTATATAATCTTATATCAGAGATTAGATTTTTTTCTTATATTCCTAACAGAGCAGGTTTACTAGTGGTTCCTAGAATTTCTAAAAGAAGAATGGGAGGCAGATCTTTTAGTTCTCAGGTTTCCTATGGAAAAAACTACCAGTCCATCCATCTGTTCATCCATCCACCCATCAATCCTTCCATCCGTCCGTCCATCCGTCTGTCCGTCCATCCATTTTCGAACCCACTTATCCCTGCTGGGGTCGCGAGGGGTGCTGGTGCCTATCTCCAGCTCTCTGTGGGCAAGAAGCAGGGTACACCCTGGACAAGTTGTCAGTCTGTGGCAGGGCACTACCAGTTTCAATCTGTCTTTTTTATTGATAAAGCTTATAGTAAGAGTGGTTCAGGTTATCCTGAGCTATAGTTATCTCGGTAGTTATGCTGCTATAGGCTTAGAATGCTTGAGGACCAAAAAGGGGCCACTTTTCTCTATCTCTATCGGTCTCCGCCAAGTGACGTCAATTATCAATTGTAATGTAAAATGGCGTCTTAGCAACAAATGTCACGTGACTGGCGGAGACCGATTTTCAGGCTTATGTTAACTGTAATGACTTATCTTGGACAGGCTGCTATGTAAATGGGCCTTTAGTCCTTCCTTTAGCTATGCTGCGGTTGTTTAAACTACTCTTTTCCACCTAAAATGGCGTCTTAGCAACAAATGTCATGTGACTGGCGGAGACCGATTCTCCAATTCTGCATTATTTCTTAGTCTCTGTTTTCTTCTCGTCATATTAGCTTTATCTGGTCTTTTTTGCTGTTTGGCTGTGACATAATCCTGGAGATAAATATCAGCTGGTCAGCTACCATCAACAACTCTCATGATGATAGTCTTGGGTCTGTTTCTCAGTGCTTAGTCCTATTTCTCATCTAGACATAGCCATGGGCTCAGTTTTTACTGTGACTAACTGGATGTGCTCTCTTTCATCCCCTTGACAAGGGAACTGTCCAAGAGCTCAGTTGCTTAACTGTTTCCTGCCTAGATAGAGCCACCTATGGAGCTACTTTACAATTACCTATTCTAAAACAGAAAATAGCTGCATGTATAGTTTGCCTGAGAGATTGCCCAAGAGTAAAAGACACAATGCAACCAAAATTTCTACTGCAATTAAACATACTTAATATGCCTGGAAAGGGGATCAAATTATGCCAGGCCTGTTGATGACGCCGTGATGCATTTATGTAAACAACCCAGGAAAGGAATTGGGCATCCACACAACAATGTACTGCGGTTTCAAAGACTCCTTCATATGTGTCCGACAAATGCAACCTTCTTTTCGCCCGGGTGGTAAAACATGTCCGTTATATCCTCCGTAGCATTGGGTTTCCCATGATTCATTGCAAGTCCAAGCAAGCCAATTGCTCCGTGCTCAGAGAAATTAAGGGAAATGGTGACGAACATTGGTGAATATCGCAGGTGCAGTTTAACATAATACAAGTATGTGAATAATTTCGTCTTAAATTGTTGAAAATAGTTATCGTAATTGACATGGTTATTGAGTCAGATATGTCCTGGGTAACATTTTGTTTATGAAAAGGTTTAGTTGTCCCTTTAAAAATTGGTTTGGCTAACATGTAAGCAGTGGCAACTAAAGGGTGCCAGGGTGCGTCCCTACTTACCCAATGAACTACATGAAGACAGAAAAAATTTGAATTATAAAATTAAAAATTTTGAAACATATTAATATATTGTTTAGAGGTGCAAGAGAAATATTTAATCTTTAATGATGAGTAAAGCTATTTCGCTCGTTGTCGGATTGGTGATGTATTTCTACCCTGGGGCGCAAAAATCTTAGCCCACAGACTTTGGTTAAACATTGTCCATGCCCAGTAGCTCCTCTTTAATGCCAAAAATAGGAGCATTCTGTGGTGCAGCTCTCCTGCACTCAGAGCTGAAAGCAACTTTACTTGCACACTACTTCCTGCCACAGCGCTGATGTCACAGTCGTCTGTTATAAAGTGCAACTGATTGACAGGTTTAGAGAATTATTTAGCAGCAAGGCTTGGCTAACTGTATGCAGCAAGGCGAAAGCTTTATTCTGCTTTCCCTGCCTTCTTTTTCAAACATCAGGATCTGACCCAGCATGGATTAAGATGGATGACTGATTTAAAGCACTTTTCAGAGCATTTTATAATGTTGTTTTTTGTTGTTGGCATTAATGTAAATATACTGGTGTGATATCCTCATATACATTTCTTTATATATACGTCGATTTTGCAGTTATAGCCACAAATCTGATATCTTTGCGATGACGGTAGTGCCGCTGAAGGTCCTCAACAATGAAATTAGTACACAGAACAGTAATGAGACTCTTTATATTTTTTTTACTCTGGACCTAGTTCCAAAAATCTTTTTTTTTTACAGACGTTCAAAACACTGATTTGTGCGGAAAATACAGAGGTTTTAGACCTGAGCATTTTACATGGATGATTCCTGAATTCTCAGTGCCTTTTGCTCTTGCAGAGATTCTCTCTTGTTTGTCTCAAGGACGTGGTGATCACCCCTCTGCACTCTGAAACCCATTATTTTCAGTGGCCTGCCCCAAGCAAGGCTGCAAAATAACCTGTTTCAAGTGTGTGTTTGTTCGATTTCTGTGGAATTTTTTTATCAAGTACAACCCTTTACAGGACACTGCACATTCGAAAGTTTTACACTAGGATGGAAACAATTTTCTTGTCAAGTACATTAGGTAAGTGTGTTTTAAGGTAACTTATTACAGGTAAGCCATATACCTAGCATAGTTTTTCCATAAGCAGAGGTAGGAGTGATACGAACTGTGGCAAGTACACCACAAAACTGCGTCCATCTGTAATGTACGGGAATCGGACCCAAGATACAACCAAGACAGGTCAGTGACTTTTACAGATTTTATTTGAGAAATGAATGGGGAAGCATAACTGGAGCCCCTGACTCGGGAGGTCCAGAGCATTAAGACCCGGTTAGAGGCAATTACCGGTACCTAAGTTAAGAACTAAAGTCCTGTTGCAGACAGGGTTTGCTGGGGCACGAGCCCATAGGCAGCTGTCAGGTTGACAGAAGTTTTCCAGTGGGGCTTTCCAGAGACGTGATCCAGAGGGGTCCAGGCTCAGCAACAGTGTGGCAGATCCAGCAGCAGTACAGACAGGGAGATCCAGGAGGGGAGGTCCAGTTCCAATCCAGGTCCGTAAACAGAGTCCAAAAATCCAGAGACAGATCCAATCAGGGTGCCAGGCAGGCAGGCAGAGGAAGAACAGGGACAGGCAGGCTTGGTAACAGAAAGCAGATCAGATCGGGCAACAGGCAGGCAGACAGGTTTGCAAAAGGAAAGCTGGAAGGTTCTCACCGGTAGGTACAAGACGATCTGGCACAGGTAGCTGATCTGAATGGGGCTTAAAAGCAGGTGGAAACAGGTGAAACCAGTTAAGGGCTGATTGCAGGTGAGGTGAAGCTGAGCAGGAGTGCAGAGTGGACAAATAGGCCAGCCCCAGTGCCACAATATTACCCCATCAGCAACATGTGCTGGTCTTCCCTCTGAGCAAGAAGAGACAGCAGTTCTCCTGCAGCAGTGGGTGTGCTATTATGAAATGTCGATTGATAAGTTCTATTATCCTGACATAAGTAAGTAACCTAAGGACATAACAGAGAAAATAGCTGCGTTACAACGTTATTTTGTAATGCATTTTTACAAACATTTGGTCCATTTGTGTACTAGGCTGGGCAAGACGAGTAATAACACCCCAAAAGGCGAGAAAGTGTTGTCCGCACCAAGGTACTGAAAACAAAATGCTCTAGCAAGTCACATCTAACGTTGATTTGGAAAGAGTGTACAATGTGATTCCTTCGAGATAAGCCTGAAGATTGATGATTTCAGGACTGTTACAAACAATATGTAAGACTTTTATAACAGCTGTGACACATCCACTTCTATATGAGACAATAATAAGATCGTGATGTTGATGAGATAATGCTGAGATAATGCTAAACCTGAAGTGAATGGAACAAGATTTGCTTAAGCAGGCTGAAATCATTCTGAGTCAATGAATTGTTTTGTGATCTTTGCTTTGTAAATCTTTACTGACACGGAAATGACTTGTATTCCGAGAAATTGGCAAATATGTGAAGTACAATCCTGTTTAACAGATGAGTTGACTTCGTGGGCATCATGTCTTTAGACGAGCAACCTGCCACAGCCTCATGCATTTGTTCTGTTTTTTGATGTTTTCAGAGATCTATTGCAACCATACCAACAAGATAAACGTAAATTTTGAAGATAAAACACTTCTGCTACCATCTATGAACTCCCCACGCCCCTTCGCCGTTCATCTGTCTAGTTCCCTTTCTCCATCATTTTTCTGCTTTACTCTACCCGTAGGGTCCAGATAGGGATCTCCCCCAAAATCCTGAACAGAACCCACACACAGCACCCCCACCATCATTGAATACCACAGAACAAGTGAGTGTACACCTCTGTCAGAAGTTTTGTGGACAAGAGTGTGGGTACACATGAAGTTATGTGTGATTGAATCTAAAAAAAAAATGAGATAAGACCAGTCCTGTTTTGTGGCAAATTGTGGTACGCCTGTGCCTTGTATGCCTGTGGTCTACAAGTGCACAGTAGTAGGAATCTCTGTCTGAGCAAAGCAGGAAGCAAAGACTTCTGCACAAGATGGTGGCGATAAGGGTGGGTGCATATTATTGTGTGTATGTGTGTCACCAGTGAGGTGGGACGGGTTCAGTGGCAGGACAAGCTCATCCATGCTGGTATTCGTGAGAGGCTCCATGGCGGGATGGAATGGGGGTTTGTGGGATAAGGCGGGGCACAGTAGCCGGGAAATGCCCAAATCCTGCTTCTTAAAATCTGCCTCTAAAACTAAGGTGTAATCACACAAAAAACACAGTATCATCTGCAAAAGAGCAGTGTACAAGATGTCTTAGAGTCATATTGTTCTGTATTACAGCAGGATTGTGCTTATTTAGCTGCATATTTCTTCTATATAAAAGAAGATATCTAATTTTAAAGATTTGAACAAGGAATGATTCCATTGTGTTTGGCATTTTGTCAAAAGCAATGTTACTTATCAAAGAAAACCGGTCTTACTTTGAGTTACTGTGTGAAATGAGGTCATGGAAACTGTACCTGCTGTTTGCTTTGTATTTAGATTACGTAATTTTTATCCTCCCTGCTTTAATTAGTTTAGGTTTTGTTCATTGCAATTGCATACATTGAATATTGTTTTCCTTAAGATATTTGTGTAAAACAACTAGGTATTTACTCAGGATCCTTAAGAGCAGTTGTTGCCATTTTTGTAGCCTCAATCATTCCTTCCCTTGTGTTACATAAGGGTAGGAAAAAAACAAATGACCCATAGTAAACATAGATGCACAAGAACAAGATTCTTACTGAAACATTTTTTCTAAACATCTATTTGTGATACAGAAAATAATACCATAATAACACAAGTAACAATTTACTGCTACAGATTCAATTCAATTAATTTAAATTCAGTTTATTTATATTGCTCCAATTCTCAACACACGTCAACTAGAGCTACTTTACAATTCAACAAGATTCAACCAGACCGTACGGTTATCGTTTTCTATCTAAGGAACACCAGCTGATTGCATCGACTCATTGACTCTATGGCAATCCCTCACACTAAGCATGCTTGTAGTGACAGTGGAGTGGAAAACTCCCTTTTAACAGGAAGAAACCTGCAGCAGATCCAGGCTCAGTGTGAGCGACCATCTGCTGAGGCCGACTGGGGCTCAAGGAGACGGAAGTGGACATACAGATGTCATGATGGGGTCCTAAAATTTGCCCGTATGCAGAACACCGCACAGAGGCAGGGTAAAAGTTAACCAGTTTATTGAAGAATGCAGAGAGACAAACATTGAACTCAGAGGGACAAACTAAGGGGAATCCAGCGGTCTAGGGAAATTCTGAGAGACTAAACAAGGGGAATCTCTGCGGGGGGAAAAAGAGAGACCTATCTAGTGGGGATTCTCCTATATGTGTGCAGATTTGACACTATTCACCAGAACCATGTTGTCTGAGCTCCTGATGAAAGGAAGCTATAAGAAAAAAGACATTTAATGCTGCAGTTTCTCTTGCCTGACACTTGCGAACTTTCAAGGTTTCACTAGCGCAGATCAGTCTGGCTACTTTCCGTTAAAAAAATTTGGAGCCGTTCACCAAAGCGAGCGTCAATCAGCGTTGGCCTGGCTTTGAGGGTTGAGGTGTGATTGGCATAGTAGCGAAGCGCGACAGTTTAGTCTAAAGAACATGGCGGCTTCAGCCGATGAAACTAGTGTTTGGCGTGGCTATCGAGCAAGTTTTATCGAATTACAGAGTATTTCTTCACTGAAAGAAGAGCAAAACACTGCTCTGGAGGCTTTTCTCAGAGGAAAAAGATGTTTTTGCTCTTCTCCCGACTGGTTTCGGCAAAGAGTAGCCTGGCTTGTGGTTGTGTTTTAAATCATCGTCGCTCTGAAATTAGTGCGTCATATGCTTCGCTGATCTGACTGGTTTATTTGGCCCGTCTATCACCAACATAGGCCAATCAGCTAACCAGTAATTTCGCCCCTTCCCAAAATTACTTCAATGAAAAGTTTCCAGCAAATCCATCCTGGCGGAGTCAGGTTAATCAGCATGGGCAAAAGCAGATAAGTGAAACAGGAGAAAAGACAAGTCTATGGAGCCAAGATCATAACAGTTTGGTTTCTTCACAAACCAAGCATGGTGTTGCTACCGAGGAAGAACATCGGCTAGGTGTGCCATGAAGCATTCTCAACATTTATTTACTTGTCTGCCTGGGACAGGATGGCAGTAGCATGGGGGATTCGCTCCACCGTGCAGCATTTGATGGCCCCGCGGGGAACCTGGAGGTCCTGGACAATATTCCATGTCTTTGTCTTCCAATCATAGCGCTCAACTTCAGCGGTCGCCACTTCATCATCTTCAGCTAGACCACCCACTACATACAGCTGGTCCTCCAACAACACGACACCAAAGGCTCTGCGGGGGTGCACCATGGGAGTCAATGTGTGCCAACATTGAAACGAGGGGTCATAAGCCAAAACCTCAGATATGACTCTTCTATCATCGCAGCCACCAAGCTGAAAAAAGAAAACGGCAAATTTAGAATCAGAAAAGCCACAGTTGAATTTAAAACAACTAGTTTCTTTGACTCTCTTTACCACATAGAGCTGATCGTTGTAGGCAATGACACCTACTCCCGATCGACCGGTTTCCATTCGAGTGATAAAGGTCCACTGGTCGGTGTCGGGGTTGTAGACCTCACAAGAAGACAACTTGCCAACTACAGTAAATCCACCACAAATGTATATCTGAAGGATGAGGAAGAATGTTAGAAAATGCTTTAATTTTATTAATGGAAATCCCTTTTATTGTCCCACAATGGGGAAATTCACCCTCTGCATTCAACCCATCCCCTTTGGGAACAGTGGGCTGCCATTGTGTGACTCCCAGGGAGCAGTGTGGGGTTAAGGGTTTTGGTCAGGAACACATTCTCTGAGACAGAAACTGGTTTGCTTCACTGAGAATGAGAAAAATATGGACTGGTGCATTGCCCTTACTACACCTTGTCGAAAGCCTTTCTAGATGGGACTAAACTCTCGCTACTGAGGGTGGACCCTGCCTTAAAAAAAATCTTGGTCTGTTCTGCCATTGCTCATAAACATGACCCTACACCACATGAACATCTCTGTCACCATTTACACACCTGATTTAAGGAGACAGATTATCAAAAGTTCAAAACATTTAATGAATTTTCTGCAATGAAGCCATACTTGATGGTTTAATTCTAAGTTTAAGTATTTTAGGTTGGCTTCCCCTTCTTAATTTTTAATATTCTGACATCTTTATAGCAAAAGAAGACACCAAGGCATGATGTCATCCCTGGAAGAGATATTTTATCCTCAACAGATTTCTGCAGCTTTTACCTTTTTGTTACACCTATATGTTTAACATTATCAAAAATGGTTCTATTATCGGCTGCTCAGTGGGGCAGTGGGTAGCACTGCCTTGCAGCAAGAAGGGTCCCAGGTTAGATTCCCGGCCTGGGGTCTTTCTGCATGGAGTTTGCATGATCTCCCTGAGCATGCGTGGGTTCTCTCCGGAGTACTACGGAGTATTGGTTTCTCTAGATTCTCCTTAGGTGTGAGTGTGTCAGTGAATGGTTGTTTGTCTCTATGTTTCCGATGGAATGGCCTGTCCTTGCCTCTCGCCTGATGACAGCTGGAGATAGGCACCAGCACCCCTAGCGACCGTGCTTGGGATTAAGCGTGTAAGAAAAGGGATGGTTGGATGGTTCTATCATCTGGTCATCTTTGTGTCAAAGATGGCCAGATAAAATAGAAAAAGCAGTTTGCAGGCTATAAACTGAACTTGTTAAGGAGGGATAACTGCAGACTTATCCAGGCAGAACACACTCAAAGTCTAAATGTATCCATGAAAGATCCCCAGGTGATAAAATCACAGATCAAGCCTTGATTTTTTTCTCCTGATAATTGATCTACTTACCTTGCCGTGCAGAGCAGCAGACGCAGCATCAGTCCTACGGTTTTGCATTGGTGCGATCAGAGTCCATTGGTTGGTGTCAGGGTTAAATCTTTCTGCAGTATTTAAGGTGATTACCATGTTGTGGCCACCCATTGCATAAATTTGGTCGTCGAGCATGGCCACACTTAAATAACATCGAGCATCGTGCATCGTCCCCACCTCTTTCCAAGTTTTGGTGGCGAGGTTGAAACTTGTCACAGAGTTCAGACAGATGTTATCTTTAGACCCGCCAATGAAGTAGATGTTTCCTTTAGAGTAAATGCAGCCACAGAACTGTGGGAAAGCCAGTGTGTTCTCATACGCTGTACTCCAGCTGTCTGTTCGCACGTTGTACAGGTCAATCTTGCCAGACGGATAGTTTTCTTCAAAGCCCCCAATTGCCAGCAGCACATGAGCGGGCAGACGGTAGGAGGACAGTGGTCTCCTCAAGCCGTGCTGCCGGAGGATCTTTATTACTCTGACCACCATATTCACACAGTGTTTATTGTTCCTAACAAGATCCTCTTTGCAGACAGTGTTAGCCAAGTAAGTAGTCGGCAGTAGTATCAGACGGACCTAAATAAAGACAAGAGGAAGAGGTTGCTGGTAATGATCATATAAAAAAAAAAGCATTCAGACATTGAATTTCTGGGGCACCTCAAAGTGTACCAGATGTAAGATGATTTTTAAAGCCCCCAACATTCACTTACTTTACTCAAAAGTATCTCCATGTGACGCCTGCGTTTGTCAGGGGCAAACTTCACCCAGCGGAGGATGGCCTCAAACACAAAACTCTCATTTCTCACGTTCAGCTCGGCCCTTTCAATAAGGTCTACCAGCCGCATCACAGAGAGCAGGTGAAAATCAGCACAGAGCTCCACCACCTCTTCAAAGTGTTCCAGGATGTAGAAGTAGGCCATTTTCTTTAGATCAAGGAATTCGTGGAGTTCTGCCAGCTTCCAGGTGTTGATGCAGTTCTTGGAGGAGATTTTCTGCTGAAGGAAGTCGCAGCAGGCCTGCGTGACGCCACTGATGGCGAAGTAGTCCGCTGCTTCCAACAGCTCCTCCACAGTGTCCTCCGTCAGCTCAACACAGGAGGTGTATGCGTATTCCAGGATGAGCTCCATGATATGGGATGACACGTTGGAGAAGCTGTAGACTTGCTGCTCTGTTGATTGTTTTCTGAGAAACAGATCCCTGTGGGATCAAGATCAGACATACGAAGAGAGATTTTACGCCACTCCTTTTGTCAGGTTACAACTAACAACAAGGGTGTCGTTTTTTGGGATTTCGACAAACAGAAGGGCTGTGTCTGAACATCCACCCTAATCACAATCTAGGATAGTATGCACAGGTGTCAAGTAACGAAGTACAAATCCTTTGTTACTGTACTTAAGTACACTTTTAGGTATCTATACTTTACTCCATTACTTATTTTTCCTCCTACTTCTGACTTCTACTCATTACATTTTTTCACACAAGTATCTTTACTTTCTATTTCTTACATTTTAAAACAAACGTTACTTTCGTTACTCTTGGCTTCGGTTTAAAGCACAGGTCCACGGATTAGCGGAGAGTTGCGATGTTATGAACAACATTAAATCCAAAGATTTTGTCTGAGGTAAAGCTGATGTATTTGTTGTTAGTCTCTTGTTATTCACACACAACAATAAACAGTGATTAGCCGACGTGGGTTTTAAAACTGCAAAGCTTTGTCTTCAGCTGAAAATCAAACGCGCATCTACACAGACCAGTGTGATGCATTTCGCGAGCGTCAGACTGCTATGCTGCATTCAGGAGCATGGGACATTTCAGACTTACAAGGAAAGAGACAAAAACGGAACGTAACTCATACAATAATGTATTTATTCAGAAACAGTGTGGGCTTTCTTATAATACTGAATGCTCTATAATTGTATTTCTGTTATTTTTTGATTATTCACATCTGCTAGCTTTTTATTCTAAAAAATCTATAATATTTCAGCAGCAAATTATCAAAGTTTTTCGAAAGCCTGTTTAAAAGCTCCAAATGAGGCTTCGGATAAATACAGCTACAATTGCGCTGTCATTGTTCTTTTACAGGCAGAATTTGCATTTGCTGCATTTTGTCTTTTAACTAGTGATGGATATACAGGAATACAGTCATACAAAGTGTAAACTCCTCTCAGATAGAACAGGATGCAATATTTGGCAATTTCTATTTTAATTTTTATCTTTTTTTTTTTTTTAACACATGAATTTAATACATCATTTTATTTGAGTGTAACATGAATGCATTAAAAATACATCATTTTATTTGAGTGTTAAATTCTGCTCCATCAATGCAATCATTGAAACCACCCACACTAGTGATGGTGTCTGTGAAATGTCTCCTGACATTTACTGGTTGATATACAAATACTTTTTATTTACTGTACTCAAGTAGATTTTTCTGATATTTTTTACTTTACTTTATTACACTACACTTATTTTTATGGCTGACTTTTTTACTTCTACTCCTTACATTTTTACACAAATATCTGTACTTTCTACTCACTTACATTTTTTAAAAAAAATTGGCTTAGTTACTTACAGTTTTGGATCATTTCAATGTTATTTTATTATTATTTTTCACGTCATCAATACCAAATTCAATCTAATTGGATGGGAATCTACGTTGCATTTGGCGCACCACTACAAGATGAATGCGACAGATTACGTACGGTATTCATTGGCTGACGAAATCATTGCAGCTTTTGGTGGCCGGTGGCGTTGCCAACATAGTAGCATGGACGTGAGATGATTGAAAATGAACACAAGGGAGATCTAGTCCTGATGGCGGGACATCCATTTAAAATGTGAACGCGGCATGAAAAAAGTGGTTTCTACTTTTTACTTTTATACTTTAAGAAAAGTAAATTGCTAAACCTGTACTTTTGGTACTTTTACTTGGTGCAAGAAGTTTGAAAATCAGTACTTCCACTTTTACCAAGTATTTTTTAACACAAGTATCTGTACACAAGTACTCAAGTACAACAAGGAAGTGGGGTACTTTTGCCATCTCTGGTTAGCTAAAGGAAATCATCAGAAACAAGCAGGTGTTCTTCAAACTGCTAGCGTGAATTGTTGCCATGCTACAATGTGGGATTCAGGAAAACATTTCTAAATGTCTGAAAGGTCGGGACACAGGCGAGGCGTGTCGGGGAGGGCTGAAGACCTCCAGCATCCTTGGCCCCATCTCTCGAGGGAATTTTTTGAAATAGTCGAAAAATTACTTTACTTTATACTTTTATACTTTAAGTAGTTTTTATGTAATGCTTTTCTGTGGCACCATGAAAACACGCTGGCCCCATCCTGGCCCCCTGGTACATTTGGTCCAGATCCGCCACTGTTCCTCCCCCTTCACTAGACGTGGACATACTTATATCCACTTCTATACTTATATTCTGCTGTAAAATTAGTCCACTACATTTTCGTTTTTTACTGCTTGCAACTCAACACTGCGCGGCATAACCATCACTGCCTTAATGTGTTTTACATTCCATCATTTCATGCGTTATTACTGAGCAACTTCGCTCAGCTTCTGGCATGTTAATTTAGTATCTTTAAAACCTCATAGCAACTTTCTATAACTTTATAGATTGAGATCAGCAAAAAACCAATGGTTTAAAAAAAGTTAATTTTAAAAGATATAAAGTTGTTTTACCTGAAGTAGGCGCTTGGCTCCATGAGGACGAGCTTATCGGACCTTAAACTCTGCATCTTTGACTCTGATCATGGTACGTCGCTGCAAAGTTACACCTCCAGGTACATCTCGCTTCCAGGGCGATTATTAGAAGCAGTGCCCAGAATTGCTTTGAAAAAGGGTTTTGAAATGTTTTAAAGTGATAAAAATAATGCTTTATTGCTGCCAAACCGGGGTTTCAGCTTCTGGCTGCTCAACTGTTTTTATTTAAATAATTACGCACTGTTCCACCATCATTTCAAAACTGTTATTTTACACTGTGTCTGTTTTCAACTATATTTACCATGGAAACAATTTTGTCAACAAAACTATGTTTGTTCTAATGTAAACAAGGTACTGCTGTTTAAAAATCAGGGCTCTCTGAAGCATCTCAACCTTTTCAAAAGTGTGGTGGATCCGGTCTTTCCAAGGATGACTGAGAGCCGGTTAAATGTAACAAACTGCATTTCTTACATTTTTCCTATTTTTGCATTCACTAAATGGGGTGAATAAGCACATGCACAAGCATCATTTCATGGGCATTACACTGCTGTGTTTTATGCATAAGTTAGGCTGTAAAATATGCTGGAAATATGCTCAGGACTTGTTATGAATATGCTATGTATGCGCCCAAAATTGAAAAAATACATAGAAAGTGCAGCGTATGCTAGCGTTTTAGAAGATTCTGGGACGTCAGGCGTACGCTGGCTAAATGGAAGCAAGGTAGCAGCAGGGCCCTAAAGAAATCTCACGGGAGATACATGCATTCAAAAAGCTGCTAATTAATAAGCGCAGCAACTTTAGCTTTGGCATTTTTTAGCATGACACTGGTGCTGCTGAATAGCGAGTGCAGAGAGTCGAGGGGATGAGACATATTCACTTTTGCAGACGCTAATATTGAAAATATGGACCTGTCTCACATAAAGCCTGTTATTTAAAGGTGACTGATGATTAGTCTTCATTTTCTACTACTCACCCCATGCTGAACAACACTCTGGAGTACTTTTTGATATCTCAAATGCATCTGGAGATCTGGGAGGCTTCTTGCTGTCTGCTGACATTCAAATAATATGGAGGTCTATGAAGCCGAGACAGAAAGGTCCATAAAAGTCCACAAAAAGCGTGTCAATATTCCTCCATGGTACTGTTCGTCCAATGTATTCCAAGTGTCCTGAGTGGGTAGCGTTCAGAATTTACTCGAAACAAAGTCATTTAGAATGTTTTTAGAGCATAAACGGTAGTGTATAGGATTTCCTGAAAGCGCGCACTCTGGAGCGTTCACCGACGCTACCGGAAGCCAGCAGACCAAGCCAGATGAAAGTCTCGCATTCAGCTCGGCAAAGAACTCATGCTCTTCCTCAACACTGAAGTCCTCAGACATTTTTCTTTCGTTGTTTAGGGTTTTCTTTGCACAGGTAAACAGACACATTTCTTCTTCTCCGCTTGAGAGCTGCATTATCGGCAGAGCAGACGCTGAATTCGCACTTTCATCTGGTCATTTGGTCTGTCCTCAGATTTACGTAGCGTGGCGTAATGCACTTACAGCGTATTGATATTACACGACTGTTGCTCTCTAAGCATTAAATGACTCGGAAACATAAGAGACACTTGGAATACATTGAGGCAGTATCCAGGAAATTGACCGCGTTTTTTGTGGACTTTTTATACCTTTCTTTCACCTTTTCGGTAGCCATAGCATTATTTGAATGTCCGCAGACAGCAAAGAAGCTGAAGTATGAAGATATGAAAAATTATCAGCACATGGGGGTTAGAAAATGAAGGCTAACATGTTTTGTATGTGTACTATTCGCTTTAAGTATCTCACGGGAGACACATGCATTCAAAAAGCTGCTAATTAATAAGCGCAACTTTAGCTTTGGCATTTTTTTAGCATGACACTGGTGCTGCTGAATAGCGAGTGCAGAGAGCCGAGGGGATGAGACACATTCACTTTTGCAGAAGCTAATGTTAAAAATATGGACCTGTCTCACATAAAGCCTGTTATTTAATGGTTGAGTCACCCTTTTTAACTGAGTAGTCAAAAATAAATAAAATTTCAAAAGTATCAAGTGTTATTTTCAAAAATAAAAATGTCTCCAATCTACTCACTTTGGGTTCAATTAGGTTCGTAAGGAGATTGGCAGAGGTAAATCACTAAGTGAAAGATTATTCCAACCAAAATAAGACACTGACATCCATTAGAATTGAATAACTGAAAACCTGTATTTCAAAATGCTGAACTAGAACATTGGCACAACACAGTTTGTTCACTTCCACATTCATTCAATTCAACAATACCATCCTCTATCAGAGTCCACAAGTGCACTAAAAAAAATACTGTCCATTTCAGCTGAGTACACCGTCTTCCACTCTTTGGTAGGTATTTAATGCAAGTTTTAATATTCCTGATGCATCAGTTTGGTTTGTGGTATCAGATCTGACCCAAAAGTAACAAAAAAAAATAAAAATAAATGATTTGAGATCTCAAAAAACAAAAAATAGAAATCCTCAGAGCAGATTGGGAATCTTTTTCTCCCTACCACCCTCCAGAGAAACAGGTGGCCTTCACAATGGATGCATCCTGCAGCAGCATCTCCGGTGGTTCCTAGTTCGGTCCGTGGATGGAATCCCTCAGGTTGTGGCAGCAGGTTCAGGGACTATATGTATATATAAAACCAGCCTGCACACAATTGTGCAAACCAATTACTTCAACTGGAAAACAATCATGTAATCACCCTAAATTAAATTGTTTTAATCACATTGTACAGAAAACAAAACAAAATAAATACAGAAAATAAAATAAAATTATCAGTTCCAACTTGTCTTTTACTGTATATGCAGCTATTAAGGCCTGTAATAAGTATTCTTATCTTTCAAAATAAATCTAGGAGACCTGCAAAAGGGTAAGTTACATTATGACCTACAGCAGCACCACACATGGTGCAGCTAGCTTAAACCTCACACAAAAGTACATGTTTTTTTTTTAGAAGAGCACATGTGGTGAGTTAGCTTACTTCTTACCATGCCAATGCACCTAATAAACCATGAACAGCAATTGTAGTCATATTTCTAACAAAAGCTCATAACCTGACTGGTTTTACATAGCAAAAAACACTTGTTTCACAAGACTCACCAGGATTCTTCAACAACAAAAAAAAACTCCTCAGCTCAACGGATTTCAGGACTGAACTCCTACAACATCTGGTGCCTCTAAAATACAAATATAATCATCAATATGACATTTAACAAGGCCTTTCACGCATTTAACCCAGGGCGAATGTTTTAAAATATTACCTTGCTCTATGCAGATAGATGCCGTGGAAGAAAGTGCGTTTGGTCTGAGCAGGGAGGAGCTGTGAGCAGCGCAACTGTGCAGGTGCGGTGCATTCACAGTGCGTGGGAAATCTTAGTACTTAACTTCATTACCCCCTTTTCTTACGATTTGAAAAAAACATAAATGTACATTGATGACAAAATAACCATGGGTTACATTCTCCCCCTCTAGACCGCATGAGTCCCTTCATGCTCATTGAACCAACTGGAACCTTGTTGAGGTGACAAGACTGCTTTGGAGAATGCAACTCCTAATGTTTGAAAAAATGAGCTAATGGCCAAAGTCAGTGGCTCTCCTAACTCATCATAAGTCAACTTCTGAGGTGGACGTCGCTCTCTATTTGAACGCCTCAAATTTACTGGCTCTCTATCACTAGTTTCAGTACTAACAGCATTGTCAGTACTAACTACACATTTCTTTGGAGTGAGGTCTGTGTCAGTCAAGGTAGGTTCAAAGTCAGTTTCAGGAATGTCAATAACAACATGGTCTGAAGACCCAACGTCTAAATGGCCAGAATCAGTACTGCATGCACTCGGTGCTTCAAGTGGAATAGAGGTATCTGTATTCAGTAAGGAGTTTTGTGGAATCCCATTATCAGCAGATGATACCAGGGGATGACTGTCTGCGAGCGACTGTGCATTTGGAGGATTCAGTTCAGTTTGAACATAAGGGCCTCTAGTAATGACTTCTGGCTCCCATGTAGTGAACCCTAAGTCCTCCTCATCAGTTATTTCATCCTCACTGTACTCTCCAATATGGTCACTTGTTTCTGCATTGTTCACTTTACTCCTGGTTCTCATTTTCCTCTGATTGCCATTTTGAATGTCAGTTCCTGCATGGTCTTCAACAGGTAAGAACCCGCAAGGGAGAAGCAAATCTCTATGCAATGTACGGGTAGGGCCATCTCCATTTCCTGGTTTGACTACATACACAGGACTGTCTTTGATTCGCTTGACAACAATATAGATGTTTTGCTCCCACCGGTTAGCTAGTTTGTGTTTCCCTCTTATGTTGACGTTTCGTACTAAAACTTTATCACCTGAAAACAGTTCAGCAGCTCTGATCTTTTTGTCAAACCGCATCTTGTTTTTGTAACCCATTTTCTTAGAATGTTCAATGGCAAGGGCGTAACTCTCTGAAAGATTTTGGCGAAGAGTTTTGACATAGTTGGAGTATGACTTTGGACCAGGTTTGCCAGGTTGAGTTCCAAAGATGAGGTCGATTGGCAACCTTGGCTGCCTGCCAAACATAAGTTCATACGGGGAATACCCCGTCGTATCATTTTTGGTACAATTATAGGCGTGTGTTAATGGCCTAACAAAGTCTCTCCAGTGTTGCTTGTCTTTGTCTTCCAGCGTTCCTAACATGTCCAGAAGTGTCCGGTTGTACCGTTCCACCGGATTTCCCCGGGGATGGTAAGGAGTAGTGCGGATTTTACTCGTCCCAATCAATGTGCAAAGTTCTTTTAGGAGCTTAGATTCAAAATCCCTGCCTTGGTCACTAAGCAGCCGGCTAGGGATCCCATAAGGGATGATAAGGTGGTCCCACAAAGCTTTTGCTATCGTCTTTGCCTTTTGGTCTTTTGTCGGCACTGCAACAGCAAATTTAGTAAAATGGTCAGTAGCCACTAACACATTTCTAGTGTCTCGACTGTCAGGTTCAATAGACAAGTAATCTATGCACACTAATTCTAGAGGATAAGTTGCAAGAATATTTTCTAGTGGAGCGGCTTTCTGGGGAAGGGCCTTCCTCATTAAGCAGCGAGAACATTTTTTGCACTTATCCTCAATGGACTGAGCCATTCGTGGCCAGTAAAACCTTGCCCGAGCAAGATGTAGGGCACGCTCAAACCCAAGGTGACCAACCTCGTCGTGCACACCTTGCATTGCTCTGTCCCGGTAAAGTTGTGGCAATACTAACTGGTACACAGGGGAATCATGGTCATTGAACTTCCTGTACAGCACACCATTAAGGAGCTCGAGTTTGCTCCATTGCCTTAGCAAGAGTTTAACATCAGGGGGTTCAAGGTTTGTTTCTTTTGGACTTGGTCTCACCCCTTTTTCCAACAGGACCATCACACGAGCTATAGATGGATCACTCTTTTGTGCAGAGCACCAATCAGTGTCTGTCATAGAGGGTAATATTTCTTCTCCATATGCTTCACTGACTGATGTTGGGTCCATGGCAAGAGACTCACATATAAGAGGCTCTGAAGAACATAATACTGAATGACGCTGACACAGGGCAGAAAATGTTTCATGGTCTAGTTCCTTTTCTACGCTACCAAGACGCTTTTTCATGTCATTTATGCGAGCGTTCTCTTTGACAAAAGTCTCATCATCATGTGGAGGGTCTTGGGGTCTCCGGGACAACCCATCGGCATCTCCATTGGCTCTGCCTGCCCTATACTTGATGTTAAAGTGATAAGTAGACAAAGCAGCCAGCCATCTGTGTCCTGCCGCATCCAACTTGGCAGTTGTTAAGATGTAAGTTAGCGGATTATTGTCGGTCAGTACAGTGAAACTTGAACCGTAAAGATAATCGCTAAACTTCTCGCACACAGCCCACTTGAGAGCTAAGAACTCAAGTTTATGTGTGGGATAGTTTTGTTCACTCCTAGAAAGGCCCCGACTGGCATACGCAATCACTCTCAGCTTCCCTTCCTGCACCTGATAAAGCGCAGCCCCCAACCCATCGTGACAAGCATCAGTATGCAATACATAAGGAAGTTGCGGGTTTGCAAATGCAAGGATGGGTGCAGATGTCAGCTTTTGGATTATCATTTGGAATGCTGTCTCACACTCCTCAGTCCATTTCTCTGCAAGAGGCTGATTGGGACTGTGAGCCAGTCTGGGGGGTTCTCGTTTGTATATTTTTCCCTTTTTCTTGGGTGGGCGGTAACCTGCAGTGAGATGGTTCAGTGGTTTAGCTATCTTGGAATAACCCTCAACAAAACGGCGATAGTATCCAGCGAAGCCTAAGAAACATTTGAGCTCTTTGAAAGTGGATGGCCGAGGCCAGCTTTTCAGAGCAGAGATCTTTTCAGGATCGGTATGGACTCCGTGTGCATCCACGATGTGACCCAGATACTTCACTGAGCTTTTGAAAAAATGACATTTTTCTGGGGACAATTTAAGCCCATAATCTCTCAGGCGGGTAAGCACTTTCATTAGGCGGTTTTCATGTTCTTCTAACGTGTCCGAGAACACTATTAGATCGTCTAAGAAAACAAGCACTTCGTTGAGATGTAGGTCACCTACACACTTCTCCATTAAGCGCTGAAAAGTGCTTGGAGCATTTGTGACCCCCTGCGGCATCCTATTAAATTCATAAAAGCCCAGGGGACACACAAAGGCTGTCTTAGGTTTGTCATTCTCAGCTACCTCAACCTGATAGTACCCAGACTTAAGGTCCATGACTGAAAACCATTTAGCTCCGCTAAGTGCTGTAAATGTTTCTTCTATATTTGGAAGGGCGTATGCATCGCGTATAGTCCTTAGATTTAACTTACGGTAATCTATGCATAGCCTGATCGAACCATTTTTTTTCCTCACCAATACAATTGGCGATGCATAGGGGCTTTGAGACTCTCGGATGATATTTGCATCAAGTAGTTCTCTTAGATGCTGTTTTACAGCTTCTCTGTCACTCGGATGAATGGGCCTTGGCCGTTCTTTAAAAGGTGTTTCATCATGTAATCTGATTTGGTGTTTGACAGCTGTAGTGTAACCATATGACATATCATCAAGAGCAAAAACTTCAGGAATGGTTTGCAATTTTTTTAAAATGCGCTCTTTCCATTGCTCTGAGATGGGGGACTCATTAAGACTGGATGAGAGTTTGTCAATGACAGGATCATTTTGACTTAAAGAGTTTGTGGTTTGACTAGGTCCTAAAGGCGAAACATGTTGTGCTGCACAAGCTTGAGCAAGAATGCTATTTGGCTGCAGCGTAACACTGTGTTCATTCACATTGTGAACAATGACAGGCACTCTATTTCTACCATTAAAGGGAATGTCCACTAAAGAAGACTCTACAAGTAATCCACCTGGTAACTTGTATTGCTCGTGTGGTTCAAGGACAAAACCTGTGTTCTGGTTGTTCTTTCTTAATCTCACATTGCCCATCAGGCACAGTTTCTGGTTTGCGTGAATCAGTACTGGCTTTTTGCTTTGTAACATTACAGGACAGGATTGAACATCACTTCTTTGTACCTGGGCGACATGTTGGAGAATCATTGCAAACTGCTTAGAGTGTAATTTATGAATGAACTTGGGGCCATCTTGTTCCAACAACTGCCCATAGAGTCGCAGAAGCACGTTTGTCCCTATCAACAGTGGAATTTTACTGTTGAAGTGGCACTCAGGAACGACAAGGGCTAAAACAACTAAGTGTTGTTCTTTGCCTGCAATGTTCTCAGGAAAAGTGATGTGGGTTTGAACATAGCCCAAGTATGGGACATTCTGCCCACCTGCTCCCTCAATCTCAAGAAGAGCGTGTATTGGTTGGATGGGGAGATGGGAAAGATGCCTTTTGTGAAAGGACTCTGAGATGGTTGTAACTTGAGAGCCTGAGTCCATTATAGACTCACATGGCATGCCACCAATAACTACAGAAGCTGCACACCGTGGACCTACAAGACCACGAGGCAAAATGGAGTCAGGATTAAAGCTGTCTAGTGGATGCATCGGGTCTGGGATTTTCATTTGTGTCTCGGGACTAAAACAATCTGAGTATTCAGCTCCTGGGTGTCCCACAACAGGAGCTGCCCCTAGTTTAAAGCAAAGGGAGTTGTGGCCTGCCGTGCAGCATAGTCAGCTTGTTTCTTTTTTAGCTCAACATTCTTTTCACGAACCAAGGTAGGATTTGCATCATTAGTGCAGCTGGCTGCAATGTGATTATCTTCCCCACATTTGAAACAAAACCATGCCCGGGGAGTGCCAGGGATTTTAGTAGCTACCCGCGGGGGCTTGGTGTTAGTAGCTAAGGATTCTTTGGGGTCACACTTATCGGTTTTGGTTGAATGTCTTTGGTTTTGCACGAGCATTTGGACCTGTTTGGTTAACTCAGCAATCTGTGTTTCTAATTTGAAAGTTTCAGTGGATCTTGGTCTCAAATGTTTCGGTTTGGTACTCAGTTGGGGTTCAGTGTCTGAGGCAGTGCTCTTTGGTCTTTGAGTTAACCTTTCTACTTGCTTTGTGAGTTCCGTGACCTTTTGCTCAAGTTTTACAGTTTCACTGTCAGTTGAGATGGGGGTTGCGATTGGTGTTTGATCAAAACTGGGCATACTGAGGACTGAGTGAGCATGGGCAGCAGCTTTTGTAGCACCTAAATGTTTTTTCATACGGTCTAACTTGGCAGAGCGTCGATCTTCTTCTGTCCTCAACTGAAGGAGAAGCTCTGGAAATGGGGGTGGAAGATCCTTCCTTGCCTCAAGCTGGAGACTTATTATCAAGCTTTGGTCCCAGCAACCTCGTATGAATTGCTTGAGGAGTAGTTCATTAAAATTTACAGCAGAGGCTCCCCCTCTAGAAATGACTTTAGTAAGAAGGCTGTGAAGACGGTTCAAAAAAGCAGATGGTTTTTCCCCACTATTTTGATTTGAACCAAGAAAGGTAGTGAAAAGCTCCTCACCGTCTTCTACAACTCCAAAAGCTGAATCAAGTTGAGTAACTAAGGCGCTTGGTGATGCGGTTACCCCGAGAGATTTAACAACTTCAGATGCAGGGCTTAATAAGCTTTCAAGTATCTTCCTAACCTTGAGTGAATCAGTTAAAGAGGAGTCACTGAGCAGCAGATCAACTTGGGTGCGCCATGTTTCGTAATCGACTTCACCATTGGGTCTCGGGAGTCGACCTGAAAATGTGCGTATCTTTGCATGTGCAAGAGGTGCATGAGTTGGCTCATTACGAATAATATGCTCAACCACTACCTTCTGAATATGTGGGGGATTGTACAGGTTCTCATCTACATGTACAGAGCCTACAGAAGTGTCACTATGTGGGCTAAATACACTTGTGGGCTCTACAGCTTCTGTTGACTTAGTATTTTGAACATCGTCCGTAGTTGTATTAACAGTCTGGTTCGTGGGTGGATGTATTTCAGTCTGAGGAGTAAGGCTAGCGTGCAACTCACTCTGAAGGAAGCTAAAGAAACCTGCTTTCCCACTATCCCCCATGAACTCCAGTTCTCTCAGGTATCGGCGCGCCATTTCTTTGCCTATCTCTTCTTGGGTAATGTCTCTAATGGTTTTTGAATACCATTTTATAGGTGGGTCTACAGTCAAGACTATTTCTCCTAAGGTTGAAGGGTCTATCTTTAAGATAGCTTGTTCAGATTCATACATTATGAGTGTTCTGCCTTCGGGCTGATGTGGCTCATTGGGGACCCTGACAATTTTAGAGATTTTACCATTTGCCCCAAAAACATCAGAAATGTCATTATCACTATGGCTTGCTGTAACACCTGTAACATACAGGGTTTTCTGGCTGTCAGCTGCAAAACGTTCACAAAGATCCATTTCAAATTTATAAAAATGGTGTCAAAACAGTGTATCGTAATGGTTGGAAATAAAACCACAATACCAATCTCCTGGCTGGCTCGCCACTGTGTGTCACCCTTTTTAACTGAGTAGTCAAAAATAAATAAAATTTCAAAAGTATCAAGTGTTATTTTCAAAAAAAAAAATGTCTCCAATCTACTCACTTTGGGTTCAA
Source organism: Cyprinodon brontotheroides (assembly GCA_018398635.1). NCBI lineage: Eukaryota > Metazoa > Chordata > Actinopteri > Cyprinodontiformes > Cyprinodontidae > Cyprinodon > Cyprinodon brontotheroides. Next base: position 7,111,448 of record JAGKQL010000025.1, read on the forward strand.
TTAGGTTCGTAAGGAGATTGGCAGAGGTAAATCACTAAGTGAAAGATTATTCCAACCAAAATAAGACACTGACAACCATTAGAATTGAATAACTGAAAACCTGTATTTCAAAATGCTGAACTAGAACATTGGCACAACACAGTTTGTTCACTTCCACATTCATTCAATTCAACAATACCATCCTCTATCAGAGTCCACAAGTGCACTAAAAAAAATACTGTCCATTTCAGCTGAGTACACCGTCTTCCACTCTTTGGTAGGTATTTAATGCAAGTTTTAATATTCCTGATGCATCAGTTTGGTTTGTGGTATCAGATCTGACCCAAAAGTAACAAAAAAAAATAAAAATAAATGATTTGAGATCTCAAAAAACAAAAAATAGAAATCCTCAGAGCAGATTGGGAATCTTTTTCTCCCTACCACCCTCCAGAGAAACAGGTGGCCTTCACAATGGATGCATCCTGCAGCAGCATCTCCGGTGGTTCCTAGTTCGGTCCGTGGATGGAATCCCTCAGGTTGTGGCAGCAGGTTCAGGGACTATATGTATATATAAAACCAGCCTGCACACAATTGTGCAAACCAATTACTTCAACTGGAAAGCAATCATGTAATCACCCTAAATTAAATTGTTTTAATCACATTGTACAGAAAACAAAACAAAATAAATACAGAAAATAAAATAAAATTATCAGTTCCAACTTGTCTTTTACTGTATATGCAGCTATTAAGGCCTGTAATAAGTATTCTTATCTTTCAAAATAAATCTAGGAGACCTGCAAAAGGGTAAGTTACATTATGACCTACAGCAGCACCACACATGGTGCAGCTAGCTTAAACCTCACACAAAAGTACATGTTTTTTTTTTAGAAGAGCACATGTGGTGAGTTAGCTTACTTCTTACCATGCCAATGCACCTAATAAACCATGAACAGCAATTGTAGTCATATTTCTAACAAAAGCTCATAACCTGACTGGTTTTACATAGCAAAAAACACTTGTTTCACAAGACTCACCAGGATTCTTCAACAACAAAAAAAAACTCCTCAGCTCAACGGATTTCAGGACTGAACTCCTACAACATCTGGTGCCTCTAAAATACAAATATAATCATCAATATGACATTTAACAAGGCCTTTCACGCATTTAACCCAGGGCGAATGTTTTAAAATATTACCTTGCTCTATGCAGATAGATGCCGTGGAAGAAAGTGCGTTTGGTCTGAGCAGGGAGGAGCTGTGAGCAGCGCAACTGTGCAGGTGCGGTGCATTCACAGTGCGTGGGAAATCTTAGTACTTAACTTCATTACCCCCTTTTCTTACGATTTGAAAAAAACATAAATGTACATTGATGACAAAATAACCATGATGTAACGCATTACAGTAACTAGGTTAATTATCAACTAACTAGCGCTAACGTGAAATGTCTCACTGAATGGGTTAAAAAAAGAACATAAATACATTTGAACTTGTGAGACAAAGTTGCAGTTTATCTGATAAAATCACCCTTTCTTATGAAAAGAAATGTTTAAATAAATCACTTAAAGCACAGTTATTATACAGATGAAGCCTGGATATAAACTGTAGGTATAAAAATGAAGCTGATATGCAATGAATGAGGCATGTTCATGTTATTCAGGAACTACTAAGCCGTTTTTCCTTATTTCCAGACTTGGTGAGGTTGGGAACGCCACCGTCTGACCCGTTTAAATGGAGGCAAACAGACCCCAGTCCAACCACAGCTGAACCCATGGGCGTAGGTTTGCATAGGGACCATAGGGACATGTCCCTACCAACATTTGGACCGATCTACTTGTCCCAATAACTGGATGTGAACAACATGTTTCTAAATTTTAAAACTGAATATTTTCTGGCGCTCTAAAACAGGCTTAAAGCTTCTGATTGCACTATCGTAAAGAAGCAGGACAGAAATAGGTCTATATTTCTTGAAATTAAGCGGGCTTTACCTTTGCACCTGGCATTCTTAAAACGCCATGATTCGCCAAATGAATGAGTATACTTTTTACTCTTAAAACAAGACAATGGGATAGCTATGCAATTGGTACCGCGACAAAATCCCACTGTGTTTTCTTATTGGTTAAGTCCAAATGTTTTGTTTGATGTAGCACAATGTAAATATCATAAAAACTCAATCAAAGAAGAAACGGCCTTTATTTTAAGGAAAATTACTTATCTAGATTTAGATTTCTTTCTCGCGGGGATTTGTGGAACTTCGAGAAATGTAAGTTTCTTTTATTGCCTCTTTTAATCAGATAAGCCAAAGGCTCCTTTAAGAAGATATTTTAGAAAGCGGAACGAGGTGGAACGGAAACATTACCTTTTGAGGAGTTCTGGCTGAAAGAATACCGACAGACAAAAACCCTAAATGCAAGATTTTTCCATATTTTTTACAATCTTTGCATAATTCCTGCTCTAAGCGGGCCGCTTCGCTGGTTAAAGTGTGCCATTTCTGTGCTCCCGAGTACTCCAGCTACTTCTGGACGCCGAACAAGCCATTAAAATTAGTTGACACTTCATTGGTCGGGGCCACCTCCTTAATCCGACCAATTATTTCAGCCCTAGATAAAATAAGTGAAATGGGCGACACAAAGTAATTCAAAGACCTGATGTACAACTTGTATAGTGAAGTTAATATTTCAAAATGCTCTGCGTCAGCTCCTCTGGCAGTTCCATTGCTCATGCAAGTACAATATATTTATTTGCCGTCCGTTAAATGTATAATTTTGCATGATACATAGCGAGCATAATAGATAATAAATAAGAGTGGGGTTTACCTCTGTTTACTTCTGTACAATTCTATATCTTCATTAACAAATTTCATAAAGACAATGAAATATACACTCACCGGCCACTTTATTAGGTACACCTGTCCAGCTGCTCGTTAACACTTAATTTCTAAGAAGCACCCAATCACATGGCGGCAACTCAGTGCATTTAGGCATGTAGACATGGTCAAGACAATCTCCTGCAGTTCAAACCACGAGCATCAGTATGGGGAAGAAAGGTGATTTGAGTGACTTTGAACGTGGCATGATTGTTGGTGCCAGAAGGGCTGGTCTGAGTATTTCAGAAACTGCTGATCTACTGGGATTTTCATGCACAACCATCTCTAGGGTTTACAGAGAATGGTCCGAAAAAGAAAAAACATCCAGTGAGCGGCAGTTCTGTGGGCGGAAATGCCTTGTTGATGCCAGAGGTCAGAGGAGAATGGCCAGACTGGTTGGAGCTGATAGAAGGGCAACAGTGACTCAAATAACCACCCGTTACAACCAAGGTGGGCAGAAGAGCATCTCTGAACGCACAGTACGTCGAACTTTGAGGCAGATGGGCTACAGCAGCAGAAGACCACACCGGGTGCCACTCCTTTCAGCTAAGAACAGGAAACTGAGGCTACAATTTGCACAAGCTCATCGAAATTGGACAATAGAAGATTGGAAAAACGTTGCCTGGTCTGATGAGTCTCGATTTCTGCTGCAACATTCGGATGGTAGGGTCAGAATTTGGCGTCTACAACATGAAAGCATGGATCCATCCTGCCTTGTATCAACGGTTCAGGCTGAGGTGGTGGTGGTGTCATGGTGTTGGGGAATATTTTCTTGGCACTCTTTGGGCCCCTTGGTACTAGTTGATTGAGCATCGTTGCAGCGCCACAGCCTACACAGTATTGTTGCTGACCATGATCCCATCCTTTGTATTGATGACCACAATGTTACCCAACTTCTGATGGCTACTTTCAGCAGGATAATACGCCATGTCATAAGCTGGAATCATCTGAGCTGGTTTCTTGAACATGACAATGAGTTCGCTCTACTCAAATGGCCTCCACAGTCACCAGATCTCAATCAATAGGCATCTTTGGGATGTGGTGGAACAGAAATTCGCATCATGGATGTGCAACCGACAAATCTGTAGCAACTGTGTGATGCCATCGCTATTCAATATGGACCAAACTCCCTGAGAGGAATGCTTCCAGCACGCTTGTTGAATCAATGCCACCAAGAGGTGAGGCAGTTCTGAAGAAGGCAAAAGGGGGTCCAACCCGATTACTAGCAGCAGGGGTACCTAATAAAGTGGCCGGTGAGTGTATATCGTATATGATAGAAAAGAGAAACTGGTCCTAGTTGCTGATACGTTTAAATGCAAACCTTTACCTTTTAAAACAGGAAAAAGTCCTAATTCCACATTTAGTCAGAGCCACTGATGCTTTAAACATTGATAAACAGCATCTGGGGTGTGTATATATAGTGCTTATAAGATTTTGTATTAATGTAGGAAGAAATGCTGCTGTTTTCTTTAAAAAAATGTGCCCTGATGCTCACATTAAGCATAAAAAAGATCATGCATATTTTTGCAAAGGACCAATGACATCAGACCAATGGGAAACTGAAGACCAATAGTGTCCCTACCAAAGTTGAAGAAATCAAACCTCAACGCCCTTGGCTGAACCACAATAACTTCCACTGTAGAGCCCAGGAAGACCCGTCAGATCCACTCAGACGGACACGGACAAAGTGACGAGCGAACTTCGTCTGGACTCGTACCCAAATTACGCACAAGTCACAGGAAGACAATGATGGGGCAAACAAAAGCGGTGCCCCTAAACAAACACGCCAACACAATGAGCATTGAGAGCTCAACACACACACACTCACTGGAAAGAACTAAAAGTAGCTCCTGTAAAAAAGTCAGCTTATCTGCAAAAGTGTTGAAGTGTAAATCAGTGCATTGGCTCTTTAAACCCAAGCATGTCCCTCCCCGTCAGGAGCTTTTAAAGGCCGTCTGTGAGAATCACCCTGTGTGTGTGTGCGTGTGTGTGTGCGTGTGTGTGCACAAGCTGAGAGTGCAAGAGAGAGTTTTATTATTTTTGAAACAAGTATGAAAACAAACAGCCGATGACCCACTGCGATCTGTGTGTGTGAATAAGTGTATGTATGAATGCATCTGTCAGGACCGTTTTAAAATCATCTGCTTGTATATAAGAGACTCAAGTCAAATTTGGAAGAAAACAAATATTTATATTCACTGATTTATCACTGATGTTAAAATAAACATGAATGGAGATTCTGTTTTTATTATTTTCTCCACAAGTTCACCCAAAAACATGTAAAAAATGTTCATATTTCTGCTGAATTATTGATACAACTAGTTGCGATATGCATCAGTCGGCGTGTGGCTCTGTGGATCTGAACAGAGGGATGAACAGGGGCAGAAGGTAAATATTTGGTCTAGTCTAAGTGGTGGTGTTTACGTTAAAGACAGCAAAACTGTTTGTCTGAATACTCTCTCTCCTTGCTGAGTGTAAACTTGGCTAGCAGATAAAGATTCAACTATGTACGCCTCTCACACATGAAGGGAAAGACAGTGAGGGAAGGATAACAAAATAAACACAAAACATTTTAAGAAGCGCTTTTCTTGTTGCTCCTATCTCTATCAGAAACATTAACTTTGTACGTAGCTTTAACAAATAAAGATCTTCGACAGAGTGAGCATGAATTATATAAATATTCAGAGCTGCGTGCTCCGTGGATGAAACGAGGAATTCATTCAAAAAATAAAACAGTGACAAGGAGGCAGGTTCGAATATGGAAGAGGATTAGAATTACACTGGAAAAAAAAGTTAACTGATTTTTAAATTTGTTTTCAGTTTAGCATAATTAGCTAAAAATATCACTTTAAAAAAAATTCAAATTCACAAGGAAAAATTAGAATTCTGAGAAAAGAGTCAGAATACTGAGGAAAAAGTCAAATTCTGAAATTAAAAGTCAGAATTCTGAGAAAAGAGTCAAAAGAATTCTGAGAAAAAGTCACAAATTCTGACTTTAATTTCAGAATCCTGACTTTAATCACTCCAGAATTCTGACTTTTCTCAATATTCTGACTTTCTCTTCGTTAATTTCTCAGAAATTCTGACTTTAATCTCAGAATTCTGAGCTTTTTTTCTCAAATTCTGACTTTAATCTCAGAATTCTGACTTTAATTTCAGAATTCCGACTTTTTTCTCAGAATTCTGACTTTAATCTCGGAAGTCCACTTTTTTTCTCAGAATTCTGACTTTTAATTTAGAATTCTGACTTTTTCTCTCAGAATTCTGACTTTTTTCTCAGAATTCTGACTTTTTCTCAGAATTCTGACTTTTATCTCAGAATTCTGACTTTTTCTCAGAATTCTGACTTTAATCTCAGAATTCTGACTTTTTTCTCGAAATTCTGACTTTAATCTCAGAATTCTGACTTTTTCACAGAATTCTGACTTTTTCTCAGAATTCTGACTTTAATCTCAAGAATTCTGACTTTTTCTCAGAATTCCGACTTTTTCTCAGAATTCTGACGACTTTAATCTAGAATTCTGACTTTTCTCAGGGAATTCTGACTTTTATCTCAGCAATTCTGACTTTAATCTCAGATTTATGACTTTTTTCTCAGAATTCTGACTTTAATCTCAGATTTATGACTTTTTTCTCAGAATTCTGACTTTTAATCTCAAATTCTGACTTTTTTCTCAGAATTCTGACTTTTAATCTCAGAGATTCTGACTTTTGACAATTCTGAGATTTAACTCTCAAAATTCTGACTTTATCCTCAGAATTCTGACTTTTCTCAGAATTCTGACTTTCTCTCAAAATTCTGACTTTTTTTCAAGAATTGCTGACTTTAATTTCTGACTTATGACTTTTTCTCAGAATTCTGACTTTAAATCTCAGGAATTCTGACTTTTTTCTCAAAATTCTGACTTTATCTCAAATTCTGACTTTTCCACAGAATTCCGACTTTTTCTCACAATTCTGACTTTGAAATCTCATGAATTTGACTTTTCTCAGAATTCCGACTTTTTTTTCTCAAAATTCTGACTTTAATCTAGAATTCTGACTGACTTTTTCTCAGAATTCTGACTTTTAATCTCAAATTCTGACTTTAATCTCAGATTTCTGACTTTTTCTCTCAGAATTCTGACTTTAATCTCAGATTTATGACTATTTTTCTCAAGAATTCTGACTTTTACAATCTCAGAATTCTGACTTTTAAATAAAATGTAAAAAATCTGTTAACTTTTTTTTTCATTTTTGTTTTTCAGTGGCCCTATTCCTCTTCCTTAGAAGAACCCAGCAATAAATAGACTCAGTATTGAAATCACATATCTACCACCTTTTCTTTCCAGGAAGAAACATGTGCAAAATTTAAAAAATGTAAAATGTGAGAATTCAGTAGAAACATGTTAAAAAAAGATGCAGATGGCAGAATAAGAGTCCAAAAGTGAGAGTCAGCCACATAAAGATATTTAGTTAGCTGGGCTTAAGATTCAGTGATAATGAGCTAATTCTAAAACAAAGAGGCTTTTCGTTAAGTTGAGTGCAAAAGGTTCTACTCTCTAGCTGAATATTTACTCGGGTAAAGTCTTGTTTTGACAACCATCTTAGATTTAGTAAAATAAATTTTCTATCTTCAGAATGAAAGCTATTAGTTTTTAGTCAATTTTATTCATTACACACATTTGATGCGCTTTTGTCGACTAAAACCCAAAAGGTACTAAAGCCGTTACCTTGTTTTTAGTAACGAGTAATCTAACTAATTACTTTGTAACTATAACGCGAGTGACCATTGCAGACACCCCGTTACTGCTTGCGTTACTCAGGTCGCACAATGAAACTTTTTTTCATGCTAGGACTCGTGCGCGCCTTATCATGAGAGAGGGGAGGGATGAGAATGGCTGATGTATAGTGAGATTCCATCTGTCAGTTGGGTAGGTGGGTGTTTCTGCTGGCGGGTGTTAACGTACAGCACACACAGAGAGAAGGAGAGTGAGGAGGACTCCAGCAGCAAAACAGCGTTTTCCACATGGAAATACTGGTGTTACGTCGAGCTGCGTTTCCCCATCAGATACGGTTTCCCCTGCATCTTCAAAGGCATTACGCCCGGCGGCATGATTCAATCGCCAGCAGTTTACAGGAAACGAGGCATGCTAGCTAAAAGGCGGCTGGCAACATTAAGCCTCTGCTACTTTCAAGGCAGGAGGGAACTATGGAGAGCGTGAACAATCAAATGATAGCCTATATGGAGAAAGATGGATGGATGGATGGATGGATGGATGGATGGATAGATGGATGGATGGATGGATGGATACTCTGCCTTTTCAACCTACTGTACTTTTTTATTTTAAACATTATTTGATGGCCTTTGTGGCAGGGATGGAGATCCCTATTGTATGTCACACAGAGTATAGATCTAGATAGATAGATGGATGGATAGATAGATGTTTGCAGTATCTATAACAACCCAAAACACACAGGATTTCAGAATTAGACATCCCCAGTTATTAATTTCACCAGATCTGAATGCCCTGTTAAAAACTTCCCATGGCGTTCCCCCTGATGTCATTTACGTTGAGTTGCAATAAATGCTAAACTCTCTGCAGGTTCTTGTCTTTGTCGGTCCGCTCTATTCAGCTGGCTTTGGAAACACGCTTCGGCAGAAGGTGGGGGCTGGGTGGGGAGGGTTACGGGGCTTAAAAAAGTAACGCGAATAGTTACTTTTACTAGTAACTAGTTGCTTTTATTGTGGAGTAACTCAGTTAGTAACTTAGTTACTTTTTGGGAGAAGTAACTAGTAACTATAACTAATTACTTTTCAAAGTAACATGCCCAACACTGAAAAGAGCCCAACAGATTTTACTTTCACAAAGTTGGGCAGTACAGCAATTGCCATACTGCTCCACTTGTTTCATGCATATAAATTGCTTTATTATAATTATGCAGGAGTTTTACAGTTTATATGGACACTGCAATGTAAATAGAACAGAAAAACAGAAGAAGGAAAAAAAAAAAAAAAAGATGAAAGATGAAAGAAAGAGAGAAAGAAGGGGGATAGAAAGGAGACCGTCTGTATTAGAGGGTGAAAACAATGGTAGTGGTGCAGGGTAGCCAATGATTGGCTAAGGGTGTCCATGGCCACCTCTGGCCCCGCATCTAGATCCACCCCCTGCATGTGTTTGGGTCAAATTTTAATCCAGACCATGAGGGCCCGACCAGATTTACCCTAAAAAACAAATTTAGTCTAAATGACGCCGTGTTTTTAGATTTTTATTGTATTTTCCCGCCTTGATCTTATCCTTTTGCTCACATTCTCCTCTTATACGCAACTTTACAACCACAGTAAAGTTATAGTAATCTAAAAAACCTTTTTAAATAGCTTCACTTGTTAAAAGCTTTTATTTTGGTTTTTTGTCAGTGTCGCGTTACATCGTTTTGTTTAGGAATTAGTCCCCCTCGTCCCCGCCCTAAATGTCAACCAGCTAAACAAAGGCCAGCTGTATAAACCTGTAACTGCATCTCATCCCCTCACTATCCTATCTGTTAGTATGACGGCAGATGTTGGGAGCATTGTTTTTTTTTTCAGATCAGTAGCCCTCTAAACTGCCTGTCTGAAATCATCGAGGATGTTGAGGTTGATCCGTCACAGAAGAAAACAACGGTGTAAAGAAGAATGATTGGAAGGTTAATCAAACACAACTCACGCTATGAAGAAGCATAGGAAGAACTTTTCCTGGATTCTATACATTCTCCAGATAGCTGTGTTCAGAAAGGTCCTGGTGTGGTGGGGCAGCACGCTGATTCAGCTGCAGGTTATTGGGCCTCAAAGCCGCTTTTTTTTTGCAGTCAAAATATTATGATACATCTGCACATATTTAACTCCCAACCCTACGTACACACAAGCCTGCAGCTAATGACCAGTAAATGACTGAAAGGTAACGCTGGTGGTCGCTGAACACATTAAAGGAAAAGTCTGGTCACATTCAGAATACAAACTTCTGAAAGTACTTTAAAGATGAAATTATTACAAAACTGTTTCAATAAATGATAAATCTGTTTTTAATTAAGAATAATTTTCATAATGGAATGTGTTATAGCTACTGGAAAAATCCATGTTTGTCAAAGAACACTACTGCCACCTACCGGTTTTGTGGCGCCACTGTGCAGTATGGAAGCTGTTGATCAAGTCCCAAGGCACTGTGATTCGGTGTTTGTCATTCCATTGAATTACTAGCCTCTGTTGAGCACCATCCTGATCTCGTGAGCTTTCAAGGTTTCACTGCGCAGATCGATTCTGGAGAAAGGAATTTGGAGCCGTTCACCAAGCACGAACGTCAATCGGGGCGCTTGGCTTTGAGCGGGTTGAGGTGTGACGCAACGGTGAAGCGTTACAGTTCAGTCTAAAGAACATGGCGGCTTCAGCCAATGGCGAGCGTTAGCGTGTGGCTATCGAAAGCAAGTTTTGACGTAATTAAAGAGTATTTCTTCACTGAAAGAGAGAGCGCAAACACACCTTTGCTCTGGAGGCTTTTCTCAGAGGGAAAAGATGTTTTTGCTCTTCTCCGGGAAGGCTGGTTTGAAGCAAGAGTAGCCTGTAGCTTGTGGTTGTGGTTTCGTCGTCGCTCTGTTAGTATAACGTCATATGCTTCTTTGATCTGATTGGTTTATTTGGCCCGCCTATCACCAACATAGGCCAATCAGCTAACCAGTATTTTTTCGCCCCTTCCCAAAATTACTTCAACGGAAGGTTTCCCAGGATGGATATGCAGAGCAAATCCTTCTGGCGGAGTCAGGTTAGTGAATTACATGGTCTGACCAGGAGATGATGCTTCCCTTTAGATCTTAATATCCACAAATCATGACAGAAGAATTTAGTACAAAGATTGTAGAATTTTGGAGGACCAGCCAAGGACGCCTCAAGGAAAGTCTCTTCAAGGAAATTTTGAATGGCTCCCGGTCACTATAGCTCTGGTGAATTTCAATGGTGAAGTCCTCTGGAAATCTTCAATAATTGTTTGTTGATTGCAGATGAGATTGTGTCTAGTAGTTCCCATTGGTTTATAGCTTTGGAAAGGCGGGGAGGAGAATGGCGCCTAGGCTTGCTACCGCTTAATCGCGTGGCGTCACTGCTGGAGGAAGATGGCAGGAGGTGGTGTTACTATAATTAATTAATTGTAATTAATTTAATTTTTGTATATTTGTTAAAAATGGCCAGCCGCTCCCAGACTCAGTGACCACAACGAAAATATGTAGTTTTTATTTTTTTTACCGATTAACACTAAATTAATGAATTAACCGCAAACCTATTAGTTTTAGGTATAAATAATGATCCATTGATTATTCCTTGTCGACAGGACTTTTTCTTTAAAACTCAATCACACCTGCATTTTGATCAACAAATTAACTGATTCAAAGCTCAGTTCTGCCTTTATAAAAATCATATTTGTGTCGAGTGACTGTAGGTCCATCAGCCCCCACTCTTAGAGTGTCCCCACCAACTTTCATCACTAAGTTACACCCTTGCGTCCACGGTCACGCGGTAAGCCTAGCGCCATTCTCCCCGCTTTACAAGCAAAATCAATGGAAACTACTAGACACATCTGCAATCAACAACAATTATTGAAGATTTCCAGAGGACTCTTCACCATTGAAATTCACCAGAGCTATAGCTGAACGGTTGAAAAATTAGTTATTCCACCTTTCTGATTCCTGATCCTCCACAGACGGGTTCGTCGTTGGATTGCCAACTTGAAGAGGGAGGATTTGCCATCGAGCTTCTGGTCAGAGAAAAAACAGATCATTTTTAATTTTTTACTCTCTGCTTCGCAAAGTGCAATGGTCGTTGCCATCATGGATAATAGCGCTTTGTGGGTGTCACAACCCGATCCGTCCCGGAAGCACGATCCCTCCTGTGCATGCGGAAACAGATATACATCCAGGTGTCCATAATGTAATTAATAAAATCACATATTTATATCTTTAACTCAATAAAGAACGCTAATACACAATTTAAAATTTCTTCATGTCTTTTTGTGAGACAATTTTTAAAGCTTTGTAGCTTGTTTCGTTAAACTGGCTTCTCTGAAGTCATCATCGGACATGCTCCAAGCAGTCCGGCAAAATATGCTTAAACCATGTTTATCTGCATTGTAGTTGTTTCGTTCTTTAGATCACGCACTATATACAATAAGGTTAAAACCAAATTCAAACATCAAACTAAAAAAAGACTAGATTTATGTTTAAGTCCAAAAAGCTGAAAAAGTTAGCCACAGGAAGTAGCTTTAGGATTAGCTTGGTGCCATTCGAACTTAGTCCCCACAGCGCTTTGAGGTCGGGAAGTTCGGTCTGGCATTAACTCAACAGAGTATGCTAGCACAATATCTGGCGGGCCAATCAAATTTGTCAGGGCGAGGCTTTATACGATGATGGACAGATGATCAACAGTAACGTAATCAACCACGTGACCAAAGCGCGCTTGGGTGACAACAACAATGGCTGCTGCCGCCCGAGTTGGAGGTGAGTAGATTCTGCTATTAGGTCTGTTCTAGAAGATATCGACAACAAATTAATTTTAAAAGAGTAAACAGAGAAATAAGATCAAGGCTCATCTTCTTATTCTAGGCATGCAACTGCACACTTTGATTTTCGTTGACAACAAATATGCGTTGCTTAACATACGTCACGCTACTCTACGCTGTTCTTATTGGTTGTAGGTCTATCCAATTGAGTGCAGAGGCATTTTTTCCTGGTTTGTTTGAAACACGCCCCCATAATCACAGCTCTATGGAAGCAGCATCAGACTGATATTCTGACTAGAATTGGAGTCGGACTACGGCAGGGCTTAGCTTAGGATCCCATTTCGATTGCAGATCGGGCACAGGCAGTGAGTGTAGTACGGTTACTGTTTTTGTTGAGGGAAAAACATCATTTAGGTCTTTTTAACTAAATAAATTGAGGGCATCTGGTGCGCATGCACAAATGAGCTGATGGGGCAAGCGCAGAACGCATCGTGCTTTCGGGATGGATCAGGTAGTGACAGGGACAAACACCAAATACAGCATTGGGACTGGATTAACAGCCGATACCACAATGTGATGTCACAATGCAGTAGGTGGCAGAAGTGTTCTTTGTCGAACTTGGATGCCTGCAATAAAGCACATTCAAATGAAATTACTCTTAATTAAAAACACTGATCATTTATTGAACAGTATGTAATAATTTCATATTTAAAGTACTTTCAGAAGTTTGAAATTCAGAATATGATACGGACTTTTCCTTTAAAGCTACAAGTGTAATAATTACAGGGATATACAGTCAGAAATGTAATATATTATACATAACTATATTATTTATCATCATCTACGCAGCTCAGCCTCTAACCTTAATATTTGGCGCTGCCTTAGAATTCAAGTATATTTATAATTACATAGGAGCCGGGTCTCGCAGCCATGGAGGCAGACATTTTGCGCTTACGCGCATGCGAGAGCCAACAAACTAGCGACAGCGTAGACGCCCATTACACCGAAAAGTAACCATTACGGCAAGTTTAGAGAGATTAACTGAAATCTATACCCTACACAGACTAATGAAATACTATCTGTAAAATTATCTATGTAAACAAACCTCATCACTTGAGAAGGTAGGTGATGCTGACGGCGTGGAAGACATTTTGTCCCTGCTACGCTCGTCGTTATTGGGGGAGAAGCGGTGGGGAGGAGATGATCATGTTGCTGCGGTCTGCAGTCTGGACGCTAGATGTCATGCTGAAAATTACACACTGTAGCTTTAAAGGTTGTCTCAGTCAGTTAAAGCTATTCTTCCTCCATTACTGCCACCTGCTGGTGGTATCAGTACACCCTTTCTGAATATAATTTACTGGGATTCATTTGCGCTAATTCATGTTTGACCCCAAAATGCGGTCCTGATACTTATTAGACGTATCTGTAGAAGGGGCCGAGGAAAAGTGCATACCCTCCAACGCACTTCTGTGGACCTGAGCCATTATTCAGTAGACAGAAAAATCTCCTTAAGTGCCACCACCCCCCATTCTGAGACAGGAATAATGAAATTCTTATTTTAACCACAATCTTTTACAGCTATTAAGAGCTTAGTGAGCAGATATAAAGAAACCCCTTTGCATCATAATACAATGATACGCTCCATTGCATCTACCGGTGCTGTATATGGTGCGAGACCAGGGCACAACCCCACATGACCCTCTGGGCTTTCAGATTAAGGCGCCATGAAAACAAGGCCTCACCAGCCGCTTCAGTCCGCCTCTCCTCTCTCGTTATTTATTCAGTATGTACTACAAATTTCCCCATGTTGCAGGCATGTAGGGATCAGCGCTGCAAACTGTGCCCAGGCTTGCCTCACCTTATGGACCTGGTTACCATGCCACAGAGTTCAGGGCTGACAGATCCAATAACCCCTCCGCGGTCGTTTCGACAGAGAAATTGCTCCGAGCAATCCATGCCGAAGAACGCCCCGCGCCTCACCCCGCGTTTAAAGCTATGATCCTTATCGTAATTAATTCAATAAAGAGGTAATGTGCTGCAAATCCAGCGACCCCCTCCGCCTCGTCCAGTGTGCAGGGAGATATAAGCTTTCAGGTCCAGGGTTTCTCTCACTGACTTCAGTGTCAGATGTAATAGGGAGCAGACAGGAGTTAGACAGCGATAGGTATGTCTGCAGCAGTGCGAGTAAAGGGGCCTAATCAAATTTGTTTTGGACTTTTAAAAGATACTTTCAGGAGTTTGTGTTAATAACCTAATAATAATAAGAAATGGAAAGCCGATCCAAGGTCAACAGTGGTGGGAGGCCATTTTTTTAATTTAGAAAACCGGAGTAGGCTCAAGATAATTGGCTACCATCCTGTGGACGCACACATCAGCTTCCAGGGCTGCCGCGACGTGACAAGGCGGGTAGGGGATGAAGTTAATTACTGCAACAACTGTTAAAAGACCTGCCAACCCATGGTAATAGGATTTATAAACAAGCTATGCAAATAAGTAAGAAAAAAATCTGTTTTATTTTGATTATTTCATTGCTTTAATCTCAACTGCTGTTTACAGCGAGCATCATCTTCACTTCCTCTGGTTAAAACTGAAATAATATAAATATTATCATTAAAAACAAGAGAGTATGTCGTCGCAACGTTTTAGAGTAATTGGGAACATGACCCAGCTTTAGATGAAAAGTCAGAGCTAGTCGTGTGTATTGTTTTTTCCAAGCCCTAATTATTCCAACAGACTTCTGGAGATTGAGACGCAGATTAGTCAGCAAGTGTGTTTCTGTGGGGGAGCTTTTTTTTCTCCTTCCTTTTATGTTAATAGAAAGCAAGCAGCGGCCTATGGAAAGGCAGCGGTTATATGACAATGCATGAACTGTCACAGCTTTTTAGCCAAATAGGTTCAGACTAATGGGGACTCCTAAAGGAGGAAGTAAAATTCCCCGTTTTTGTTTGTATTTGCATTCAACGCACTCGTGAAAAATAACTTAGATTACATTTAAATGCCAGCTGTTATGTTTGGTGGGAATTTTGCATGAAACAAAGTCATAATAAGGTCAGAGGAATAATGCTGTTCGTTGTGCAGCACTGATGAACCACACAGATGTCCAGACTGGATGCAGAGGAGACGGACGGACTTCCAATCAGCTGGAAAATCTATGAAAAGCAAACTCAGACCTTTTACTTCTCCTTTAACTCTCTGATATTATGTTAGGCTGCATCTGTTAAGATGTGGAAACCACTCTTAGTAAGGACTTGTTACTTTAATTGCATTTAATACCTAATTATCAACAGATGCATATATTTCTTAAAAAATTTCACAAGCTATGTTGCGGCCAAAGCGACACATTTACTTTATTAGATGACATCCGATTTCTTTTATTTTGATGTGCATACAAAACCCTACTGTATAAATAGCAGGAAAAACACAATATCCCAATAGGGAAACAAAATAGTGGAAGGATCATGCTTAGTTAATAATAATAAATAATAATTCATTTAATTTATAATGCACTTTTCACCAAAAGGCCTCAAACTGCTACAAAAAAAGCATTAAAAAAGAAATACATAGAAAAAAAAAGTATATATATAAAATGAAATAAAAAATATTAAATAAAATAATAAAAGCTGTTTTAAAAGAGAAAAAAGAAACATCTAAGGGGGACCAAAAGTTTTGCTAAAAAGAAATGTTTTAAGGCCTTTTTTAAAACACCCAGTGGACTGAGGTGCCCTCAAGGTGTCAGTAAAATAGTGTTGGGAACCTCAGGCTTGCCCACCAGAGGCGCCGAGGATCCCCTTCTGCTCTTTACTATTTTTCTTTAGGGCTTGAGTTACTGTGGGGATCTGGAGATTACCCTCTGTCTCCAGCAGAGTGCGCCGTGGGTCTTCTGGAGCTGGAACCTTCCTGCACACCTGTTGCTAATCCTCTCATCAGAAGACCTCTCCTTTATAAGCCCCTGCCTGACCTCCTTGCTTCCACGCCCGCAGTGTTGATCTTAGTTGGAATCCTGTCTCGTCGTGAAAGCTCTGGATGAGCTCAACCTCCTGTCTCCTCGTGAAGCTCTGGATGAGCTGTCTCTCTGGCAACCTGTCTCTGGCCTGCAGCTCTGGGAGAGTTGCATCACAGGAAACCAGTTTCAAGCCTGACCCCAGGCTCACACACAGACTCGGTCTTACCGTTGCTGTGCGGTGGGTGCGGCGCCGCCAAGCGATTCCAAGTCATTAAAAAGACGTAAACCTCTCTCACCGGGCTGCTGAGCTGTCCGGCTGCGGTTACCGAGACACACTCCGGCGCTGCAGAAATTCCGCAAGAAAGCTATCCCGCGCGGCGTGCGGGAGCCCCTCAAGAGCATCAGCTTTCCTCGCAAAATCCTTTATTTGGGCCGTGTTATCGCGTGAAGCGCGTGAACTCAAAGCTGAACTTCTGTTAAATCTCCGGACCTGTTGCCGGGAGTGCAAGAGAGCCGCACCGCACCGTAGTCAAAAGGGCGGTGTGAGAGGGGGTGTGCGGGGAGTTGCGGTCTCCGTCGGCTCGGTAACTGCACCGGAGCCAGTGTGAGTCCTCCGTGAAAGCTCTGGGAGAGCTAACCTGCTAATCTGCCCTGGTGAGCCAACCCCAGATTTCCTACGTGGTTGAAACCTGAAGACTCCAGTGTGGAGTTTCCCTGGAGGTTCCTACGTGGAATCAGTTTCTAGAGTCCTTCGTGTTTTCCCCTGTTGTTCTCTGCAGTGAGCTGGAAGCTCAAATCTAGGACTGCCACGCTAAGCCTGAAGCTAGAAGCTTAGCCTCTCTTGAACTCTGCTAACCAACAGTCTCCAGTCCCAGTACAGTCTCCAGTGAATCTGCTCCCCAGTCTGAACCAGTTCCTGTGTCATATCCATGTTTGTGCTTAAATAAACACTTTTGGACTTTTACCCAGTTTCCCTGTGTGTGTTCTGCATTTTGGGCTTTACTCCCAGAACCCATCATGACAAATAGTTGATATAAATAAAAGAAAAAGGTCCACTAGTCGGTGGCCTCAAGTTGTAAAAAGGTTAAAAGAAGTAATAAAGTTGCTTAAAAGCTTGGCGATTTGGAGAAGCGGCGAACAGACAGCGCCAGCGTCCTGTCCCAGAAGCCACAAGCAGAGACAGGAAGTACAGTCCGAGTTAAAGTTACAGTGACATCCTGGAAGAACACCTGAAGGGGGCTGAAAAAGACTTGATAAGGTGGCGGAGAAGCAGGTGCTAGCAGGTCATTGAAGAAGACTATAGCGCTGAAGTTAACCTGTAATCATATGGAGCATGCATGTGGTAATATGGCCCAATTAAACTTGCCAATACTGTCAAATTTAACCTTAAACATTTTAAACAAATAAGGTCTTTTTTAACACCTGGTGCTGCTAGAATTGTTCTCCACTCAATGATTTTATCAACATTGAATACTGCATCACAAGTTGGTCTCTCACCACAGTTACCAATTTAAAATTAAATGAATCACTGCACAAAAAATCTCTTAAAGTGTTTGACCAAAAACCTAATTCTTTCCATAAATGTAATATTTTGAACAAGTACAATCTTTAAAATTTTGAACATTTTATAAATTTTAAGTATGTATGCTTCATTTATAAAGCGCTACATGGACTAGCCCCGCCTCCTCGCTGTCTAGTTCTGTAAGTGTGCAAGAAATGATCAGGCCTGACGCATGCATCGGGATTCTAATTTTTGTGATCTTACTGAATCGATTCTTGAAGGCAAGAATCGGAATTATTAAAAAAATAAATAAAATAGAACAAATAAAAATACATTTTAACGGTTGGCACACAAAGCGAACATCAGCCAAATCAAGAGTGGAATACAACTTCCAGTCCAGCAGGACGCCGCTGCGGATGTGTTGACGCGCCGCGTTTGCTTTGTGTCACAGGCATTTCCGGCCGCGGGATACTGATACGAGTCATTCGTAAACATAATATGGGGAGGAGGGAGGAGGGCAGCCTGAGGATGCTTGGATGACATTCTGGCTTTAAAAACAAAGAAGGCTTAAAACAACGAAAATTGATTTGATGCACGTAATTTTGCAGAAGGACCACTGAGTGCCATGTAAAAGCGGCACTGATTATCCTTATTTTGTTATTTTAAGTTTGATGAGATCCTAAGATCTTTTTGTCAGTGTGTCGTACGCCAGTAATAGAAATATTTCTGTCCCAGTATTTGTGTTCATCATGGCAACACCTCCAAAAGTCATTTCAATAAATACAGCTATATATATGAATTCAGTTGCTTTCAGTTATGTATCAATTGAAGACACGATCCAGACCACACACCAGCCAGTCAGCCACTGGTAAGGGCTGGATCTTTTTCTTACAGTGTTCAGTGGAAATAATCGCAATGTACTTAAACATTTCAAGTATCGTGATGCATCGTGATAGAATCATGGCATGTGAGTCGTGATTTGATTCGATTAATGACTTCTTTGCCAATACCCATGCCTAGTTCTCACCTAAGACTTCAAGTGGCCTGAGAACCAGGGCCTCCTCCAGAGGAGACTGTGAGGTTCCTCACAGAAGAACAACGTTTGGTCTGAACACTCTCTCTGCGAGAGCCACTAACATCTGGAACAGTCTTCCTCTGCACAACTCAACTCAAACTATGGATGAAAACAAACCAGTCATGTGACCCTCTAAACTCTTGCAATTATTTCCTAGTGGGATGCTTTTTATTGTATGTTATATGTTCTTTCTTATGTATTTGCCTGCCTAGGGACTTACGGGATGAAAACCAGTTTTGTAGCTATAATCCGGCATATTTACATTTGTTTTTATGCCTTATCCCCTTGAATCCCCACACGGACCCACCGCAGGGAGTCCAGCTTTGCTAATGCGACACCGTAATTTTAACAAACCCCCAGTATTGATGTGTAAAACACATTTAAAAAACAGTTTGGTGACATTTTATGGATAAATGTGCCAAAAATGGCCTATCTACCATAGAAATTTCTCACTAATACCATTCTAAAATAAACATGATTCATCTGATTGAGTCCAAATTTGGTATATTTTTACACAAAACATTGAGATTTGAAAGTCTGTACTACTTTTTGTGCTATAAATAATATTTTGGTAGTGTTTTGTAATGTTTATTTCAAAGAAAATTTTTGGCGAGGTTCAAAAAATGCAAAATATTTTTGTATTTTTGTCCCTAATATTTCAGGCAGGGTCAAAAGCTACAATGGTGCTCACACCAGAAAACCATTCTATGACATCTTACCTTTACAGGCGCACCAAAACGTTTCTTCTTAAATCTAATAGCTGTGAGGCTATAAGTGATTGACTTTGTGTGTGCTTTTGTCAGGCAGAAATTTATTTATACCCCTTAGGGTGTAAGAGGTTATGCTCATTAATGTCCTTTGTCCCTATAAAAAAAACCCCCAAAAACTAAAGGTATTGCGGAGGATTTTTTCAAAGACCCGCCCTCTCCACTTTAAAAGTAAAGGGTGTATGTAAGAGCCTGCAAAAGCCCATTTCTCCTCCCCGGGGTACCAACGCAGGCTATTTAAAATGTGCTGTTCTCATAACTCGTACTGTATAAGCTTACTGTGTCCACATACAGCAGGGACTATATAGTGGACTTTATAGTAAACTGACCGTTTGGACAGAAGTTCATTAGTTTTTACTCTCCGTCGGTCACGTAACTCCTCCTCCACTGCATGGTGCCTGCGCCATCTTTGTTATTAGTCGTTGCTGTCGGGTAGCGGCAGCCTACGGCGACAGCAGGCCGCTGTGACAGCGAATCCCATAATGCTTTGGAAGGAGAAACTCTCCACATAATGGATTCCGGGATATTTCAACCTCTTGTGAGGCCTTTCTTTCCTTCTCATACACTTAGACTCCTTTTTTTTTTTTACGGACCTCGGCCATTTTCAAAGAATCGCAGTGAGAAAGGTGAGCTTCAATGACCATCTGAAACCGTAGCTCACCACACCCTGAAAGTGCGCATGCGCAGAAAAAGATGACTAACTGGACGAGGACTTCATAAAAAACATATCACCAGAATGATTGACAATTAGGAGGACCACTTTTTTAGATGATTCACCCAGAAATAAAAGATCTTCTTCTTTACCTTTCAGTAAATTATTATTGAAAGTAAGAACAATTTATCACCTTTATATGCCTCTTACAAATAAGCCAAAACCTACCTTATAATGTTAAAAAAATGCTATATACTCCAAGCATCCATGCTGGTTTTATGGTCTTTTTCAAGCCTAAATAGAACCCCAGCTATGGACCCAATGAGCTGGCATAAACAGAGGTGGCGCCAGACGGCGGCCATCGAAGCAGCTACTAAAAGCTCCCAGCCGTGTCCTCCTTGCTCTAATGCCCGACCTTGCAGAAAACCGCCAGCTCAGAGAACAGGGCTTAGAATCATTGCTAACACTAGTAGCACTACGGACTCACATGTCTATCAACTTCTCAGCGACATCAGAAGGCTTCCTGAACTTTAGCTCCATCATTATTATGCTTCAACAGTCGTACCACTTTCCCAGCACGACTTCAGTTTTATCCCACTTGGAATGAAACATCTTCTTTTGTTTTATTGTCTTTATTTATACGTTTACCACGTGTTTCAGTGATCGGTACATTTATTATGAATAGAGATGTTCACTGTCCTCTGTAATTAATTAGCAGTGGAATCAAACATCATCTTTTGAAACTTATATTGCAGCTTATATTTTGTGCCTCTCTTTTCCAACTGAGCTGGGAATTTCTCACTCACCTACCTCCATTTGAATGCATGTGCAGTGATATAATCCAGGTCACAAAATGTTATTAATCATATCAGTTTGGGAAACCATAAAAAACAGGCTTAAATCAGAGGAAACAGGACATTCCCTCAATTCTACTGAAAACATTTCGACATTTATTCATGAGTCTTATTTATGAGAACTGACACACTCTTGGACAGGTGACAAAACGTCTTCTGAAGAACTGAAGAACGTCCAGCAAGGAGTAAGGTCAGCAAGGAATAACATGGGATCATTGTCTATACCTAAAACTAATAATACGTTCACAGTGACTTAATGAATTTAAGAGTTATTTAGTAAAAAATTCAAATAAAATAATACAATTTTAATAGCGATCGTCTCGAGTCTGGGAGCGGCCATTATTGCCCTTAAATATAGTAACCCTCTCCTCCTGCCATCTTCCAGCAGTGACGCCACGGTGCGGTAAGCGCGATTAGGTAAACTAGCAGCCATTCTCCCCGCTTTCCAAGCAAAATCAATGGGAACTACTAGACATCTGCAATCAACAAATAATTATTGAAGATTTCCTTAGAGGACCACCAGAGCTATAGCGTGAACCGGACAATGCCCACGCAGGTAATGGCAGCTGGATGCTGGAATACATCGGGTAAAAAGGCCGCCCTTCAAACCCTAAATCCCCGTCACCGCCGTCCTCGCGAAAACCCGCCGAAGAGCGAGGCGCAAGCGCGAAGTTTAGTTTTTAAAGCGAAAGGGCTGATAACTGGTCTGAAGACCGCTGGTTTGGCGTCTTTCAGCAGAAGATGTCCCAGAGTTGAAGGCCGGGCCCTGGTACTTAACGGGGAAATTGACTTCGCCAGCCATCCTGTCAGTTCGACAGTCGTTTGCGCCACTTTGCTTCCAGCCTCGTTTGGCGGCTTTTCCTGTTCCGGCGGGGATTGCTTGAGCCGAAGTCGCATAACAATCTCTGTTTTAGAAC
>JAGKQL010000025.1:7167043-7190981 GCA_018398635.1 Cyprinodon brontotheroides
ACCGCACCGTGACAATGTCACTAACCAGTAAGGTAACGGTAGTGTTCTGTAAAAGTGCGGAAAGCCTGAGTTCCTTTAAATCAAGACTAAAAACACACATTTATTTAGGATTGCCTTCGACTGTTCTAAGTTAAACAGTTCAACTAAAAACATATTTTTCTTTAGTCAACTGTTTTTAATATTTTTTTTTTTCTGCATTTTTTATTTTATTTTATTAAATTTTTTTTACTACTTGCTTTGATTCTGTTTTTATCTTCACCTGTATTCCTAATCATAGTAAAGGCGCTTAGCGCATTTGTCTTTGTACTGAGATTGGTCGCTATTCAAATAAATTTGCCTTGCCTTGCCTTGCCTTGACAAACATGGATGCTTTCAGTAAAGCACATTCACATGAAAATTACTCTGAATTAAAAACACTTCATCATTTATTGAACAGGGATGGAATCATTTCATATTTAAAGTACTTTCAGAAGTTTGAATTCTGAGTTTTTAAAGCAGAGTTCTAGGAGTTCTAGATGATAATTGGCCGTGGCGGGAGAAGGGGATTGCTTTTCAAGGGCTTATAGGCACAGCAGCAGCAGGAGCATCAGAGGGCAATTGGATCAGAGGTGAGGCTGAATTTTATTTCCCGCTCTGAATTTTTACATAAACTTCATTTAATATTAGAAACATAACATTAGAAGCTTGTAATCAGAGAGTTTGGAAAAAGTGCTTTGCTTCTAGCATGTTATCCTTAATAGGTTTCTTCGACTTTATACACAGTAGGCTTTAGACACATCCACTGCTGTTCTGAGGGGAGTGATGGCCTGGTGGTCAGGGCATAGATCTTGGAATCCTGAGGCTCTGAGTTCAAGCACCACTCCCACAGACTAACACTCTGGGTCCCTGAGCAAGACCCTTAACCCCACACTGCTCCCCCAGGTGCCGCACAATGGCAGCCCACTGCTCCCCAAGGGGATGGGTTAAATGCAGAGAGTTCATTTCGTTGCTCTGTACTTTCAACAGTGTAATGACAATGAAAAAATAGAATTTTTTGAACATGGATGTTGGTATCCAAACATGAAAGGGAAATAGAAATAGCAAATTTTAATTAAATGTGTTGTTAGACGGAGTATTTATGATTCGACTTATGAATCGTGCTTTTTAAATATCCATTTAGGGATAGGATTTGAAAATGCATTCTCAAAATGCAGTATTTAACAATAGATTAATAAATACAATTTACAATTTCTTTTTAATAATTTATTTTAAAATGTAAAAAAAAGAAATAAATCTAGTATCTAATTTTATGCTTTTTATGTTAAGTTTGATATATGCAGGATAATGAATCAGTTTTGTTCTGGTGTCTTTTTTTTCTGAACTCTCTCGCCTCCTTCTAAACACATTTTTTTAATTTTCTTTCTGAAACTTTACGTCAGTCTTTTAGAAAATGAAACATGTGTCTCCCTCCATGTGTGTGTGTGTGTGTGTGTGTGTGTGTGTGTGTGTGTGAGGTTTTGCCCAGATCTTTTCTGGGAAGCTGGAATCGGTGAACATAAACATATGGACGGAGGTCAGTGGAGGTGCAGGTGAACTTAGCTGCCATCAATGTTCGTACCTCCAGCTTTCCCCGAGTCTGACCTCCTGTGACCTCAGCTCCTCAAAGACCTCCCCGCCACACACACAACCACATAAAAAACTATTTCACATTCTTTTCCGCAGATTTACCCTTTTAAAGAGCCTAAATATCCAAAAGCTGTTTCTTAGATGTCAAATAATAAAACGATTTAAAAAAAAACACTGAAATCTCTGTAAGCAGAGTTAAGGATGAGGGTCTGTTCATTTACTGTTGTATAAAACCTTTAAATCTGATTTGGAAGTAAACTATAAAGGAAGTAAACTATGAGAACAAGAGCGAGCTCCGCTGAGAAGCTGCAGAGGTCCCTGGAGGTAATGTCACCCTGCCCTCCTCTCTTCCCTCCCTCGTCTCCCAGCTCACTCCTCATATCGCTGCGTCTCCTCTGACCTTCTGTTGGCTCCGCTCTCCCACCCTCGCCCATCTTCAAAAGACGCGGAGGAGGAGAAGGAGGAGAGGAACGCTGGCCTTGAGTGCCCACTCCCAAAGCCACAACAGCTCTCACACAGGTGCAGATCGCACAAACGCCACCCCCGCAGGCTCCTCAGCACACACCCCCATAAAGCTCAGTAGCACTAATCATCCACCATCAAATCAGCTGTTTGTTGAGGTTGGATATTTATTTTTTAACAAGATAAGTCTTTGCAGAAAACATTCAATATACAAGTAATAAAAACAAGAAAATATCAAGCAAAGAAAAACATCACGCTTCTATTATTAAATCTTCTTGCATGAAAAATTATTATATATTTGTACCTTCCAAAGGTGTCAAGTAAGAAGGTAAAAACATTTCTCTACTTTTAAAAATACTTTACTGTGGTAATTATGTTCAAGATATCTTTTTACTTCTACTAATTACATTTTTATGCAATTATCTGTATTTTTTAGGTCCTCATATTAGAAAACAAACCATCGTGTGTCTATTTATTTAAACTGATTTTTCAAGTATGGAAGCCCATTTCTGCAACTTAAAAGTAAAAATTGACGTATGGTTTGTCATAAATACGAGATCTAAAGTAATAGTTTTGATTATTGAATAAAAAGTCATAATTCCAACTCTCAAGGTATTTATTTTGGAGAACATAGTGTTGTTTACGAGGAAGAAGTTCATAATCATGAGATATAAGGGCAAT
Organism: Cyprinodon brontotheroides; assembly: GCA_018398635.1. Taxonomy (NCBI): domain Eukaryota; kingdom Metazoa; phylum Chordata; class Actinopteri; order Cyprinodontiformes; family Cyprinodontidae; genus Cyprinodon; species Cyprinodon brontotheroides. Next base: position 7,169,792 of record JAGKQL010000025.1, read on the forward strand.
ATTTTGAATTTCCACTTCATAATTGTGAAATATTAAATCATACCAATTATTATGAGATACTTTATATCTCATAATTATGATTTTTAAATCAGATAATTATGAAATACCATTTCTCTTTTATTTTTTACTTTGAATTGGTGGAAATGGACTTCCATAGTTACAGCCTGGTGGTGAAAAAAGATTATAAAAAGTTAAAATACAGCGAGTTTGATTGTAGCAGGAGCTCCAAGTTCTGCTCTGTGTTTGCCAACTGCCAAAACAAAAGTCAACTCCTAAGAATATATTTTTAGAGCATAAACAGTAGAAGGTGGTATAGGATTTCCTGAAAGCACCGCCCAGCGCCAGCGTCCACCGCGCTGACGGCAGACCAAACCAGATGAAAGTGCGCATTCAGCTCGGCAAAGAACTCATGCTCTTCCTCAACACTGAAGTCCTCAGACATTTTTTTTCTTTTCGTTGTTTCTTTCTTTGCACAGGTAAGCAGCATATTTCTTCTTCTCGCTTACGCATTGCTCGGCAGAGCAGGCGCTGAATCGCGCACTTTCATCTGGTTTGGTATGCGGCTTCCGTAGTGTGTACGGTGAGCGTCGCGGTAGGCGGCGCTTTCAGAAATCCTATACACTACTGTTTATGCTCTAAAAACATTCTAAATGACTTACCGTTTGAGTAAATTCTGGATGCTACCCACTCAGGACACTTGGAATACATTGGGACGAGCGGTATGGAGGAATATTGACACGCGTTTTTGTGGACTTTTTATGGACCTTTCTGCCTCGAGAAGCCATAGACCTCCATTATTTGAATGTCAACAGACAGCAAAAGCCTCCCAGATCTCCAGATGCATTTGAGATATCAAAAAAAAGTACTCCAGAGTGTTGTTCAGCATGGGGGTGAGTAGAAAATGAAGGCTAATCACGTTTTGGGTGTACTATTCCTTTAATGGTAGTCATTAAACTGCATCCAATGTGCTCCAGTATAAACTGAACTGATTGTGAATGGCAATCTGCCTTACAGCTGAATATTTCATCAAATGTAAAAAAACATTAAAAACAGAGCAAAAGAGCTGCATGCTTTTCCTTTATATGTTCCTGCTTTTCAATCTATATTTTTCTATCATAGAAAAAGAAGCAGCTTCTCGTTTCGCTAATCTGGAATTAACTCTCAGAAAACTGTAAAAGTGCTGAAACTTTTAGCTTTTAATGAAGATTATTAGTTTAGACTTTTGACTGACTTTTCAGTCCAACTCCTTTTATTTTCTTATCAGTCATTTTATAATTATTGTTTCATGCAGCAATCCTTTGCAAATATTCACCTTAATTATTCATGTTCTTAATTTGCTTTTAATTATACCACCGCCAAATGCACTTTTTTCATCCAAAATTCAGTAAATAAAGTTGCCTGTTGTTGCTTTTTGTTTATATCGTCTGAATACCAACAGGAAAGGAAATCCTTATAGTGCCTGAAATGTCTTCATAAACTATAATCTTTGTAGGAAAAAAATCAGGAAAATGTTGCTCTTACACTGAAAAAAAAAAAAGTTAATCAACTGTTTTTGGCATTTACTTAATAATATTTAACTTAAATTGTTTCATGTTTGCAGGGTAGGACATAAAACTATTGTGTTAAAATACCTTTTCAGTAGTAATTAAGTGGTTGCATTATTTTTTTCAGTGTTTTCAATCTTCTTTCTTTGCAGAGCATACGGTTTGCATGGTGCCCCCCCCCAATCCGCTCCATGCATTTCTGGATGATGGACTCAGAGCTGGAAATAACTTGTCAAACTGTCATGTCAAGTTCAACAGTTTCCAAGTCAAAAAATATCCGTCATCCTCTCTCTCTGTTCTGCATTTTTTATTCCCCAGTTGTTTGAGGACAGACATCCTTTTCAGGTTTTCTAGCGGAGCGTCCACACACACACACACACACACACACCTTTCCGTTTCACCCCACTCTGAACCTGCTCTCCGTTGACCGTGCAGAAAGCTAAATAAACATGTGTGGCGAGTCATTCCCAGTGTGCCCCACTCCTCACCCACCCCGCCTGGCTCCCCCACCATCATCCCAATCCTACACTCAGGTTTCACCTCTCAGCTTCCTGCTGCTCCCAGTCACACTCACTCACACTCAGCCTATTGATGAAAACAGGAGCAATGGAATAAAAAACACTATTTCACCAAAAGTGAGAAAGTGAATCCCTGTCGTTCATGAAAAGTCAAATTTGTACATTAAATATAAAACCTGCAAGTTGCATGAAGAAGCTCTGAAACGTTGCACTGAACTCCGGCTGCAGAGCAGAGCCTCTAATCTTGTGTTCAGCCTCTGCGGCCGCAGGATTACTTTCTGTCAGCGGTGCGACAGCTGGGTACATCTGGTCATGTAGGGGCCTCTTACATCTCAATCCACACGTCGTTTCGTTGGTGTCTGGGCCTCCGGGCTGGATGCCACCGCTCACCTCATTACCAGGAGGACCACACCTCCACCCGTCCACCTAATGTCTAAATCTGACTGTGGATCATTAGGTTCCTGGTGGAGCTGGGGGAGACCGGAGAGGAGAGTGGAAACAGGATCCCTGAGGATGGGATGGTGTGTGGCACATGTGGTTGGATTAATAATGGCCTGGGTTGAGAGGTGGGTTGTTTTTTTATGGGGGGGGGTGTGAAGGCATGTGGAAGGCTTGTAGCTACTGTAAATGGTGTTTCTCACATAGAGATTAACAGAGAAAATGAACTTTAATCTCACAAATATCCTTCCACTGAATTTTTGTCTTTGTTGGAGCCAATATTTTTAATATTTTTTTATTTTTCTGGATAATCTAGCTAAGTTTATTCTACTTTATTGTTTGATATCTGTTATGAGATTATGTTTTTTGGTTATTTAGTTAGGTTACTTTGTTTCTGGTTAGTTATGATTAATTTGGGCGAAATTATTTTTATAAATAGGCTGTTAATGGCAGGACCAGCATGCATCTGGGTGGGCGTAAGTTTTTTTTTTTTTTAGCAGCGCAAGAGAAGCATGGAGGAAATGTTTGTCCTTTTCTGAGGTGAAATAAGCTTAGAAACTGGAAAGGGGTTTATCTCTGGAACAGTTTTTTCTTTGCCTGCATAAATTACTTGTCCATATGCATCTGTGGCCTTTGTGGACCCCTTTTTTTATGTCATCAAAACTGGGCGGAAGCATTATTGATGGATCCTGATCAATGAACCTTACGCTTTTGAAGCCGATCCAGAATAAAACAAAGCAGAAATTGATACTTTTTGGGTTTTGAAGTCCTTGTGGCCTTTTAACAAAATATGTAAAGAAAAAACAGAAATACATTTTAGATATTAATAATTTATTACTATGCGATAAGTCAAGATTATTTTTGTGTAGTCTTCTGCCCTCTGTTATCAGGTATATCTGATTGTGTACAATAGGATTTTGAGCAAAGTTTTTACCATTAAATTATGCAAAAGGTGTCAGACGCAAAACATTTCAGAAACCGTATGTATCAAATATGATACATTTGGCATTATAGGGTTAAATTGCAGAGACTTTTATTTTCCTTATTTCTTCTGATTATTATGGAAGCCCATTTCCGCCACTCTGTAAAAAAAAAAAAAAAAACTATCTCAATATAATGAGATAGTGTCTCATTATATTGAGATACTATCTCATTATATTGAGTTACTATCTCATTATATTGAGATAGTTTTTTTTTTTGTTTTTTTTTTACAGAGTGGCGGAAACGGGCTTCCATAGATTATAACCAGAAGTTTGACTCAGTTCATCAAAAACTCTCATCCTGCATAAATAACTTACATTCGTCAACCTGTCACTGGGCGCTTTGATTTAACATTATTTTTAATTATAAGTTTAAGTTTTAATCATTTGTCCCAAAGAAGCTACGGTCCTCTATATATGTCCACTTATTAAAGATGTATGAAATATACCTTAGTAACTTTAGTACTTAAAGAAGTAGTTTTACTAAACTGTTTAACTTTAGTCATTTTTTTCTGAGTATCACTTCTCATACTTTAATACAATTTTAGGTGTTTCTTTGCAAATGTGTTAATTTATAATCATGTTATCTATTTCTATTTATCTTTATTCCATTTTAAACTTTAAAACAGCAGAATTTTCACCTAAACGTCTGATTACACAATTTTGAAGTTTACATCAGACGTTTTGAGCCACAGTTTGTTCTTGAGTAATTTTAACAAATACTTTGGAACTTTTACCTGAGTTAAACCTTTTGTGTTTATCCATCACCCACATGGAAGTTATATAGGTTGGTGTTGAACGGATGCAACCCACTTTCATCGAGTTTACACGGAAATAAAAAGTGAAAAAGACATTGCTATATTTAAAACAGAAAAGCAAGATTCGGTGCCTTTCGCGCAGGAGCCATGCACTCTAAATAAAGTCAGGCTGATTGACTTATTGATGGACTGAAATATACTCGTTACATCAGCTCATAGGTGCAAAAGGAAGAAAAGGTGCATGGGGGTATATACAGTATATACAGTATAAATTAAAATTCCCCTTTACATAAGCAGTTTAACTGGATTATAACGTCTACCTTCCAGCAAATGCAACATAAAAGTATGTAATAAAATGTCCTTAATGATTTTAACCATCTCAGTGTGTGGATTTGCCAGCAGAGATCTGCTCTACTTAACCTTTTCTTCTCATCATTATTTTATCTTTACAATGCACGTAAATACAGATACAAACCATACTTATTTAAATGTAAAAGTTTATTTCAAACAATAACTTTGAACAAAAAAAGAAATGAAAAAACTCAAGAGAAAAACATGGACAGAAATCAGTTCGAAAAGGAGCAGCTAAATGATACTTTTAATATCCAATGTGCTTCAATATACAATCATTAAACTGCACCGTTCTACATGCTATGAATAAACCATATGGAAACTAACTTTACTATAACTGCTATTCCATTTAACAAGTAATTTGTTTTATTATTACTGAAAATAGATGAACACGGCTTATCTATATCTGCTTGTATACATATATTAAAGTGCAAAAACATATTGATTGCCAGCAGAGTTACTATACAAAATACTGCAACCTGTTTTTTGCCTTCTTCATATTATAAACATGTTTCTTGTATTTAATAACATTATTAATTTGTTTAAATTTGATATCAAAGTTGTTTCAACACTGAATCCCACAACTTTCTAAGTTAAGCTTGCAGAAAAGTTAAGTTCACCTCTCCAACCGGAACTCTTAGTGCCCCTGAATTATTTTTGGATATTAATACAAGTTTTAAAACAAGTAAAAAGAGAAATAAATGATAGAACAGGGCGAAAACAAGCAAACATAAATAGGATACAGATGCAAGGAAATTCTTTTCATTCAATTTAATTTAAAGTGTTTTATTATTACTTTTGGAGTTTGTTTTTAATATAAGTTTGACCTCATTTATCACATGGCAAAGAAGTGGTTTCATTTTGATTTTTTTAACAGATGCCGATATATGAGGAAAAAGGCGGATGATGCATTCTGTAAAATCAAACAGAATGTTTTCAAAATACAAACAAAATCAGCATTTCATATTTTTTAGAAATATCTACACAGACATTTTGTGACCAAAAAAATTTCCAAAAATGAGGATTACATGTCCCAGGACAAAGCTTACATAAAGAGTTAAAAAAAATCTACTTTTGTTTAAAATAATTTAAAAGAAACGTATTTAGAAGTAAAACAAGAAACTAGATTTTTAACCCAGTTAAGATTCTGGTGAAAGTTGTTCTATTAGGGTTCAGAGGTGGGGATGAGACCATGTTTACTTGAAATAAAGGACAAATTCTGGAATCAACAGCTTTTAAATGAGAGAAACAGAGTTCATATACAGTGTATTGTCAGGGGTCAAGAGGTCGCACAGCCTGGAAAGGAAGAACAACTTCAATACACAAATAAACCAAATACGGCAAAAACATGAATATTGTCATAACTGAGACATTCTGTATTGATGCACAGAAGCCATTCAACACTAAAAAGACAATAATACCCTTATTAAAGTTGTTTATATAAAGAATATTGCTGATATTTGATGTCATGTCTTTTTGGAGAGAAATTATGCTTATAGATGAGCGACCATCATAGGAATAGAACAAGAGAACCTGGCAACAAACAAACAAAAAAAAAAAACAGTAAAATGTCCTTAAATCTAAATGTAAATAAACCATCATAACTATTTTTTTTAATCAAAAGAAGTCATCAGTTTTGACTCAGACTGGCTGTGCAGTCCTATTGGGCACGAAGTGGGACTAACTGCTAAAACACCAGGAAAGCAGCATGGATGGCGGCGTGGCTTTAAACGCACCACAGGATCGATCCCAGCCTGAAATCTTTCTGCATCGAAAGGTTTTAACTTTGAGCAGACATCGCCAAATTTAGCTTTTACTGAAATTAGATATACTTTGATAATAAAACTGAAGTTAACACTCTTTTTTGGATTAATTATGTATTTTTTTTCCACAGTGTGATCATTTTTTTTTCACAACATAAACATAAAAACAGAATAATGTTTCACTAAAAAAGTAAAATGTGATGGACAACTGCCGAAAAACCCTCAAGAGGCATAATGAGTGGCAGTCTCCATAAAAACAAACATATTTCAGCATTTCAGACTTCTATATGATATTGTGTAAAAAAAACAAAAAAAAAACAGCATTTCTTTGTATAAAACAATTTATCATATCATTTAGATCACAAATCCATATGGAAAGTTCAGCGACTTAGTATCAGCAATTTTACTCTCTGTTTAAATTGTTCTTTAGAAAGATCTGTCAGTGATGCGGGAAGACTGTTCCATATCCTTTATCCTCTGTTTAATACACTAAACTGTGTTTGAGTTGTACGAGAGTAAGGAGGCCTGATAAGACAACTACTACGAGTTGGATACTGGTAAAATTCATTATTAAAAGTTAAAATATTACAAAAGTGCTGGGGAAGTAACTTTTTTATAGAGCTATAAACGAATAAAGCTATTTGAAGTTGATTCACTTGATAAACACTAAGAATACTTGCCTGGGCAAACAGTGGTTGGGAGGGTGTACGGAAGAGCATTAGGGCCAGTGGAAAAAAAAAAGTTAACTGATTTTTTACATTTTTATTTCAGTTTAGTATGGGAAAAGAATTCTGACTTTAATCTCAGAATTCTGACTTTTTGTGTAATCAAAAGTATATCAGACAAATTCTGCAGATTAAAACAGAATTCTGAGAAAAAGTCAGAATTCACTGAGATTAAAAAGATCAGAATTCTGAGAAAAAAAGTCAGAATTCTGAGAAAAAAGTTCAGAATTCTGAGATTAAACAGACTCAGAATTCTGAGAAAAAGTTGGAGTTCTGAATATTGAGATTCAAATTCCAGAATTCTGACTTTTTTGATGTCACTAATTCAAACAGAATTCTGAACTTTACTAATCAGGAGATTGCTGAATGAGAAAAGTACAGAATTCTGAGATTAAATTTTTCATAGAAATTCTGAGAAAAAGAATCAGAATCCATCTGACTTTTCTAACAGAATTCACAAGACTTTGCAAAAAATATCGGGAGTTTGTAGGCGGAACGATGAAGTTTCAGTCAGGATTTCTGAAGTAAAATAGATCGAAAATTCTGACTTAAAAATTACTTTGATGTTAGCAACTGAAATATAAATTTGAGTAAATCACTTTTCAAAGTGGCAGAAAATCCTAACAGAACTTCGTAGGTTCAAAAAACTTTGTGTCTACGATTTACACATCAATATTAGATCTTAAAGCTCTCGGCTTGATGAGTTGAAAAACAAATTCGAGTTTAGCTGGGTGGGTGCTAGCCCAAGCAACATTACAGTAATTAATATATGGATATAACATTGAATAATATAACATAATTGCAACTTTTTTGTTAATCAGGTGCCGGGTTTTTCCTAGTATACCGACCACTTTGGCTATTTTTGTACTTATGGCACTAATGTGAGGTTTCCAGGATAAAGAATCATCTAGAATAACACCGAGGAAACGAGCAGATCTAACATTATTAATAGAAATATTATCAATTTGAATTTTTATTGGAGATTTAAATGTATCAAAATTATAACCAAAAAATATATAACTTGTTTTTTTTTATGTTAAGTGACAATTTGTTGGACTTGAACCAAGAGGATAACTTGTCAAGTTCTTCATTAACTACCTTTATTAAAATTTCAGGGTTTTTATGGGGGTAAAACACACTTGTATCGTCTGCAAATAAGATTTTAGAAAGTTTATCTGAAACATTAGGGAGGTCATTAACATATATTAAAAATAACAGGGGACCCAAGATGGAACCTTGTGGTAAACCGCACTGAAGAGGAAGGAGAGGAGATTCTGTCCTATTATAGTCGACAGTTTGATATCTTATATCTACATTAAGAATTGTATTTTTAATTGTATTTGCAGAAAAATGAAATCTGAGCTCACTGAGCCCAGAGATTCATCAGGTGCCACGTCTGGTTCCTGCATTGAGAAAAACGCCGCATACACCGACATATTGATTTTACTTTTAGAAATAAAATATGGTTGTTTCCTTGGTTTTAAAAAAAGCAAACTGGATTTAAACAATATGGAGCATAGAACTGGTAAATATCAACTCTACTGCACATATATAGGAATATAGTTCTAGATTGGTGTTTATTTCTTTAATTTACTAGATTATTATGATTTTATTTCTTGTTTGGTTAATAATATCCATTAAAAACAACAGTATATATATATATATTTGTATTTATATATATCTATCTATACGTAGTAAATAATAAAAAAAAAAACATGCTTTCATAGATTTTTTATGTAATCCTTCATTTTTGTTGCACAAATATTCAGCACTGAATGGAGGCAAAGTTTAAATATATGAAACAACAAAGACCTATCATTATATAAAATGTCCAACATGTTTTTTTTTTCTTCCTCTTCTTCTCTGAAAGCTGAGTTTAACTTCTAACCCAGACAGATTATCAGCCGATTGAAGAACACGCTGTGATGGTGAGTCAGGAATGTGTGTAGGCTACGCTGAGACCAGACACCAGGAAGATAAACCCTGATAAAAACATGTAGTATGAATGAATGTGGCTGCTCTCAATGGGAGGAAGTCATTCTGGTGGTATGTGCATATAGACGTTTGAATGATGTCAGATGTGGTAACACAGCGCCACCTGCTGATCTAACCCTTAAACAGGCTCTGTGCACCAGGAGATACACACTTTCATATTCTATAGGGGTTATGCTGGGAGGTTTTCACTAATCAAGTTAGCATTTATGAAAAGTCTTGTCTGGTATTAACATCTAGATGACATGATTTGGTTCAGGCTATCAGTACCAGATATTATCAAGCACAGCTGTGCCCATTATAACAGTATAACTGTATTTTACAAAAAAAAAATCAATTTATTTTCAAGCAGGGCATCTCAGCTAGGTCCTTTTATGGGAAAAGAAAGCAAAGCACAGAAATGAGAGTGATAGAGGAGATTCCTGCAAGTTCTTCTGACTCTGAGTCAAACAGTGATGAAGATCAAGAAGTAATGTTCAGCCAGCATGAGATGGAGGCAGTGAGTGAAGGCAGTTCTGATGGAGGATGAAAGTTCTGATGAGGAGCATAATGAGATGGATCGCAGTATTGGTAAAAATGAATAAAATCAACTTTAAAAGTGCTATGTGTAATGTAAATGACCAAGGAGTACAACAATGTATAATTTATCTACATCAAATTGAAGAGTAATATGTTTATCATCGGGGCTCTGTTTATACCTTAATAGGGCAACGTATCCTGGGAGATACAGCTCATAAAATCCAAAATATTGAATATATATAAATTTTGAATGTGGAAATATTTAACTTAGGGCCTAAAGAGATGAGTGATACAATTTAATTATTTTTTGCAACTTATTTTCCACTCCTGCCTGTTTAAGGGTTAAAGGATGAAGATATTTTTTCCTCATAATTCCTGATTGATTGATTGACTTTATTGATTTCACTGTGGAGAAATGTACTTGTTACATCAGCTCAAACAGGCAAAGGAGAAGAATGTACCAAGGGAAGTAAAAGGTGCATGGCATATATACAATAAACAGTGTGGCCACATATGACAGCTTTTTTTTTATTATTAATTTATTTATTTTTTTAAAGTAGGATCATTATATAGGCTTATTGCACATAAGTATTTATTCTTTTACAGGGTGTCGGTGTGATGAGTCCAGTCCAGTTTGTTATTGACGTAAACATCCAGGTATTTGAAACACCGTTTCTATGTCCTGCCCCTGGATGTTCATGGGGGAGTGAGGTGGTGTGAGGTTCCTCCATTGATCTTCACATCATTTTTACCAAACAGCTTAACTTTTAAATCACGGAGTGTCGTAGGACGTATTTGAATGTCAAATCATTCTGGCTGAAAAACATATATATATAAATGTACTTTATCAGACAATTTTGTCCCAAAATTTAGGAAATTTCTATCTATTTAAAAAAATCCTGTCTGACAAAACATGTGTTGTCATTATCTCCTTTCTTTCTCTTCTTTTTTTCATCTTTTCTCTTTTTTTTTCTTTTTTCCTTTTCTTCTTCTGCTCTATTTACATTGCAGTGTCCATATAAACTGTAAAACTCCCTGCATAATTATAATAAAGCAATTTCTATGCATGAAACACTTGTGAAAGTAAAATCTGTTGGGCTCTTTTTGGCATCAAGACAATTATTCTTATTGCCACATTGCCAGACAGGACACTGTTAAAAAAAACAACCAAAAAACCCCCAAAAAATCCTGTCTTAAAATTGGTGGGTTTTTCTTCTGCAGGCCAGTTAGTTCTACGTCAGCCTGAACACCTACCCGGGCCAATCATATATCATCAATCTGCTTCATCTACTTCAACCAAATGTTTGCGTCATGGCATCTTGATTCATATGTCGCCAGCTACTATACAACAGCTGAATAAGAATTAATTAATGGGATGGATCGCCTGTGTTCTCGGCATGAGCTAACTGAAACGTGTGTCACCGCTGCCCGCTCAGGAGAAAAAAGGCACTTACCAACAGCAAAGTTAATATCGGAAGTTCCAGTTTTAAAATAATATAAATACAAGTATGTAAATAGTTCCGTCTGAAAATGAATGAAAATAGTTGTTTTTTAAATGGTAATAAAGTTCAGATATGTGGCTGTAATGTTTGATTTATCTAAAAGTGTTTATCTGTTACTGTGTAAAACGAGTTTGGCTGTAATTTAAGGACAGATTCTAATATATCTGCAGTGTGGGAACTATAAATCTGATAGGATTTTTTAATTTCTAATTGCTATTCTTTGCACAATTTGTCTTAAAAAGTATTTTTTTGTTGTTGAATATAAGCAGACATATTTTTTATTGCATACATGATTAAGATTTACTTATATCTTTCTACCCATTTTATAGAATATAACAGAATAGAAAATATCTTTATTGTCTCACAAAGGGGAAAAAAAGAGAGAAAAAATGTTACAAAAACCCTAGAAAAATGTATAAGAAAATGTACAACAATAACATAATAGTGAAGAGTTAAAATAGAAAAAGATGTGCAAAATGACTAAGTTTATATAATTGCATTTGGCTTTATCTGTTCCTTGCTCCTGAAACCTTTTATTCCACTCTGATTCTCATGACTGCAGCAGTCTTAGTTCACCTTAGAGTAAAAAGAAAAGAAAAAAAAAGAAAGAAAGGGTCGGTATTCATTCTTTTCCTGCTTTGTGTGTCAACTGTCACGGTTGCTAAGCGACAGAGCGTACGACGTTAAAAGAATAGACCTGTTTTAACTCACAGCCAAAATTTACATTCATAAATGTAATTTTACACGTTCCAAAATATCTTTTATTGCTTTTAACAATGAGGTCAACTCCGGGCTACAAATGGAGCGGACACAGTGATGGGACGGCCTACTGCGCAGCCGCGTAGCTGTGAGGTAATAACAAAGATGGCGGCGCTCGGCACATCGCGGTGCTTGTTTCAGAGCTTTTCTCGAGTAAAAGATGTGCAGAGGATCAAGAAAACATTTCAGAGGTGTAGTGTTAGAGCGCTCTGTGACAAAACGAATGAAACTGGTAGGTTTCCATTGGTTTCACACCGTAATTGGAGAATAATGGTATTTTTTCAGTGCTGACCTTGTAGCTTGTTGTAGTGGCTTTAACTGGGGGAGGCTAAATGTCTATATTGATGTATATTTTATTTTTCTGTAGTTATTTCTCTATGCAGTTTTAAATATGTTCAGTTTCTTGCTTACAGCTGCACCGATCATTTGAAATGACTGGTATTAAAGCAGCCAACTGAAGGCAATTTATGGAAGTGGTTTAAGATAGCAATTCTATTCAGTTTATTTCTATAGCACCAATTCACAACATGTCTTCCAAGATACTTTACAATTCATCCAGTCAGATTGATTCAAAGAATTCTATCTAAGGAAAACCAGTTGATTGCATCGACTCATTGACTCTACAGCAATCCCTCACACTAAGCATGCTTGTAGTGACAGTGGAGAGGAAAGTGTGAGCAGCCATCTGCTGAGGCCGACTGGAGTTCAAAAAGACAGAAGCAGAGAAGCAAAAGGAACTTTTATAACAGCAAGAAATGCAGTTAGAAAAAAGTGATTTTCTAACCTGAAAGCTAGAATTGTTGTTAACCTTTTGTAGTTACTGCATCTACTGAAACTTTTATCTGATCTTTGTTCAGCTTGAAGCTCTAAAGCTACTTAGAGATTTCAGGAGATGACCTTTCCCATCCACAGATAATGGAAAGCTCCAGTTCACGGATCAAACTGTGCAGGACATCCTGACCAGGATAACCGGCCTGGACCTGCAGAAGGTTTTCCGACCCGTTAAAGAAGAGCTGAAGCCGCCCACCTATAAGCTAATGACTGATGAACAGCTACAGCAGGTGACCGTCAACCCTTCAGTTCCTAATAAACTCTCTGCATCACACACATCTGATAAGTTCATTATTTTTAATCGGATCCTCCGTGCGTTTGTTCCCAGGCGGTACAGGTTGCTACAGAGGAAGCAAAGAAGCGGCTGCAGATGCCCCCTGTCCTTCCAGAGAGGAAGCCCATCGAGGACGTGCTCGCTGTGGATAAGATCCTGGATGGCATGGACACGGCTAAATACGTTTTCACTGACATCACCTACAACATCCCTCACAGGGTAAGCAAACACCACTGCTCTCCAGTGGGCTGGTGTTCCTTAGTCCAGTTCCACAATACTGCTACGTTTAGACTGCCAGCAGCAGAAGCAGCTAGTTTACATGCATAGTCATTGTTTCTCATGCATCAAGCCGCAGCAAAAGTGAGCTTCTGAGCAGTATCTGACGCACGTGAAGTTCTTCAGGAATACCAGCTGCTGGAGTTTAAAAAAATTTTGATTAGATTAGATTCAACTTTATTGCCATTATACATGTACAGGTACAAGGCAACAAAATGCAGTTTAGGTCTATTATAAATAATGAATATAATATATAGATCACTAGTGTTATGAACTAAATTCACAGCTGGATATGTACCGAATATAATATACAGATGGGTTTTACTATAAAAAAAGGTTTTTACAGTTATGTACAATAGCATAATATACAGATGGGTTTTACTATAAAATGAATAAATAAAGTTTGGACAGAAGCTATCTGTCCAAATGTAACTTTTGCTGCTGGACGCGTCTCATCAACCAATCAGAGAAGCTGATCTGAGAGCTGGCAGGTGGGCAGACAACACTGCTGATGCAGAGCACAATGATCACTCTTATAAATCACTTAATTAACGACTAAATTAACTTAAAGGTTGAAACCTGCCGGTAAAATATGTTCGATTTTATTATTTTATTATTCTGGTGCCCGCAGTTTGGATTATATACGTGAAAAACGCCTTCCAGCCGCTACGAACAGTAGCAGAAAACCGCAAAGCTGGGACTGGGTCAGAGGCTGCTGTTGAACGGGATTCCCTGTAGGGGTGTAAATAATAATCGTTTTGTATCGATGCATCGATCCAACAGCCGACGATCCGATGCATCGATACGTCCGCAAGATAACCGATCCATGTTTTTTTTCTCTCCGGTCTATTTTTATCCATTTGCTCCTGGGCGTAATTCTCCCTTCTGTGCTGCGGTGGCGCTAAACCTATTTTGCCCTCCTCCCTCGCTTCCTGGTTATACTCTTACAGCAGTGTGTTGCAGTGAGCTTGACTCAGACATTTTTGATTTATGCTCAATATTGAAGCGTGGTCTGTGCTACACACTGTGGGTCTAGATCCGGCAGAGGCGGTGAGGAAGTGGGGGCGAGTTTAGTCCGACGACGGAGGGACATGAGGGCCAAAAAGAGCGGAGATTCAGGTGGAAAAAGGGTCCCAGCGTTCTAGCACAGCTCCATCTTCTAGCGGGTCAAACTTCACGAGTTGTTTTCCGCAATTTGGGTCATAAAAACAAAACAAGCCGGCCTCCTGTATGCAGCACTGTCTGCGGTCAGCTACAATTTGGGAGAGGAGCAGCGGAGCGTCTGTGGAGGGGGCGGGACGTCTGGAGCCGAGGTATTGCATTGCACTGATTATGTGCAGGATTTTTGCAGGATTTTTTTGATGCAACTTTTATACTTCTGTTATTTGCTGTTGTTTCTAAAAAAAAAAAAAAAAAAATCCATAACAATATTACAGCTTTCATTGATTTATTTCAAACTTGAAACTTTGTTTAGCCTGTAAGGTGTAAAAACAAAAAAAAAAACATTTTAAAATTTTATCGATTAATCGAATTGAATTGTGGTGTATTCTTGAGTATTGAAAATAATCGAATCGTTGGGTCAGGAAATCGATGCTGAATCGAATCGCCATGATGGATGTGATTTACACCCCTAATTCCCAGTGACAGCGCACCGCCGGTGTACGGAGGACTAGTGGCTCTAACAGCGAAATAATATTTGAAGGCAGGATGTGACCTGGATGAACTGACTGCACAGATTAAGTTTTCAGGTGGACTTTCTCACTTAAAAACATATTAAAACTATGTTTTATCCACTTATAACGGCAAATATAACAAAGCCGCTCTCTGCCATTGAACACAGGAGCAGCAGAAGCATCAGACACATCTGGACACACTTTACTGGACGTCTGAGCTTATTTTTATGCTTTATGTTTATTGAATGTGTTTCATTTATCAATCACATACAGAACACAGAACGGAATAACTGTCGACAAGAGGAATTACTTACATTCTGACAAAGATGAACAGATACAGGATGAAAACAGCATAAAATTTACATTTCAATCTTGTGATTTTTGAGCAGCTTTTGAAGTGACAGTACAAGTGACCTGATTCAGTTATTGTTTTCTAGAAATCTCTTTTTATAAAGATCCGATTGCAGTCTCAGCATAAATGTTAACTTTTCCATTTTGTGGGTTTCATCCACCAGTTCCAGCCATTTCGTTATCGTTGTTGGGTCAGGTTGAAGCCATTTCCGAGTTTTTACTAAAGACTAAAAAAGATGAATGGACTGACTGCATTATTGTGACTTTGTGATACAAAATGGTTTTATTTCTCTTGACTAGGGATGGGGATCGAAACCCGGTTCCATCAAGGACCCGGTTCCACTTTTTTCAAAACCCGAAAATCAATAACGTTTGGGCTTATCGATACCACTATCGAGTCTGGTCGTTTTTTTTTTCTCCCGGAGGTCCAGTAACATAATTGTGTGTCCGTCGAGTCGCGTCACAGCATTTAAATCTAATCAATCCAATCACTGCAGCATGTCCACCAATGTTTTGGAATGAAATTTTAAGCAAACAGATATTAAAAGTAAAACAAGCGAAGTCTGGCACTTAACTTTGCTCGCGACTCGAGAATGGCTGAACGGAAAAGACTCCTCCTCCTCCTCCGCCGCACCACAGTCGGGGCCCGTCTTCATCATCCACTCAGAGTACCACTGGTAAGCGCGCACACAGACTTTGTAGCTTGTCCGGTCAGTTAAAAATAGTAATTGTGAAATCCGTCTTGTAATCGGAAGCATACAAGCTAGTTAGCTTGAAAAGTAAATAAAGTTTCAGGACGTGCTGCGATGATGTGTGTTCAGATTGGTATCGATAAAAACGACAATTAGGTTATCATGATAAGTTCAAGTGTAACGTAGAAAGAAAACGGGAAATTTAGGTTTTGGCTTAGAAACATGAGTAATACAGTTGTATATTGCTCTAATTATTTTAGAATATATAATTAAACTACTGATGCAAACATTTATTAAAAATTACATTTAATTTAAAATACAATTATTTATTTGTTAAATATTTTCCCTAATCACTAAAAACATGATGAAAAAGTGACAGTAGACAATACATTAACCAACAATTGTGAAAATATTTTATTTAGTTTTATGTCATTTCGTGGTGGCCTATTACATTAGCCATGTTTATTGAAGGCTAGAAACATTTTTGTTATGCTCCTTGTTAAGCAATAAAAGCAATACCAGTTCTGTTAAAAGAATTTTGTTGCATCAGTCTTTCCACCAAATAACAGAAAAGTATCGATAGTGGGCTTCGGATCGTTAAGGGTATCGATAAAGGTATGCGATATCAATAAATATTAGCGATCCCCATCCCTACTCTTGACAGATTTCCATTTATTCAAAAGGTCTCAATATGAAGGATGGAGTTATCATATAAATAAACCCTTACAATTTTATTGCAATGTAAGTTTGGAGAGATCAGTCTTTTATTACTTTTGTGATATTTAGTGCATGTTCCTCTCTAAACTGACTTGAGTTAAAAATGAGTCTTTTAAAAGGAGTTCAAAATCCAGATTCTAAAGATTTTTAGTAAATATTTGTCACTCATATTCAAACTCTCAGGAACAGCTCAGAGTGGACGTCTGACCTTAATGTCAACAAGCATCAGAAATGAAGAAGCAGAAGTTTTTTTTTGCTGCTTCCAGTGTTTGCAGTCTGAATGTAGCATTCATTAAAATAAGCTCCGCCCAGAACCACTTCCCACCACGCAGCTGGAGCAGCAAAGATGCTTCAGCCTCGTGTCAGAACTAAATTTGTACAAGCATAAAAAATGAAGCAGCACGTGTGTTTTTGCTGCTCTGAATGTTGCATAAGAACAGATTATACTGATTGTTTTTTTATTCCTTCTGTAGGAGAGGTTCATAGTTGTGCGAGAGCCTGATGGCACTCTGAGGAAGGCGACCTGGGAGGAGAGAGATCGTCTCATTCAGGTTTACTTCCCCAGGCAGGGCCGCAAGCTAACACCGCATCTCCTCTTCAAAGAAGAGAACCTCAAGGTTAGCAGCAGGTTTCATTTATTCATCAAACTCTGGGAAGTTTTTATGGATTCCTTTATCGTCAAAATCAACAATCTTTAGGGTCGATTAAAAAAAAGATTTGTTTTATGTGCATTTTCCACTGTCCTTACAGCTGCAATTAACCACCATTACTTTATTCATTTGCTGTCGAGTGTTAATATAATACTAGTACCAATATGTTGGATAATTGCTAGGGATGCACGATATAATCGGCCCCCTATCGCTATCGGCCTTATAACTAAATATCGGACATCGGCCACCCCACCGATATTTAACCCCATATTTGATCAGCTTCTGAGTTTCTAAAGTCTTAAAAAAAAAAATATAAAAATACTACTTCTTCTTCTTCCTCAAAAACTTCTTTTTTACAGACTTAAAAACTTCTAAAGACGAAGGAAAAAATATTGATACATTAAAATATCCCAATATCTTCATATGCTGATATATTGCCATTTAAAAACATCATATCAATCTCTTTTACTAATGAAATATTGCTATATGTCATCGTTATGCTACGAAATCCCCCGAAAATTCACTAAATGTTGCCATATTTTTATATGTTGATATATTGACGCGGTATCGATCTATTTTACTAACAAAATCTCACAAGAATTTGCAAAATATCACAAGAGTTTGTAACAGAACGATGAAATTTCACGAGATTTTGAAAGTAAAATATCAGCATATGAAAATATATTTGAGTATATTATTTTCAAAGTGTCAGAAATGGATAACAAAACTGCTATTTTCAATGACTACTTATTTTTTTCCAGCTTTAACATCGGTATCGATATCGGTTATCGGCTACATGAGTTTTAAAATATCGGCATATCGGATATCGGCCAAAATCCCAATATCGTGCATCCCTAATAATTGCTCCTTTTTGAGATCGTTTCAGGTCCAAAAGAAACGATTTTCTATCTTAAGAATCAGAATCAAATCAATTTGAGTCCCAGACCTACTCTTTGTCCATGAACGTTTCTTCTTTTTGCATGAAATGTCAATTATTTTCTTACACCTTTTCTGTCGCAGACTGTTTTCTCCCAGGACCGCCATGAGGATGTGTTGGATCTTTGTCTTGTCCAGTTTGAACCGGATTCTTCAGACTACATCAGAGTAAGTCTGCGCTGCTCCTATCGTAGCTTTATTACTGCTGAACTAAAAGCTGTTAAGCTAGATTTTCTTCTAGTCCGGCGATTTTCAAAGTGTGAGGCGCGCCTCCCCTAGGGGGCGCCAGAGCACCTTTAGGGGAGGTGCAGTGAGAGGGAAAAAACAAATATGGATTTAGGACCAAGTTGGAACTGTGGGGCGCGCGTGTGGAGCGGGGATCAGTGGAAATGTTTCCCATCTTAGAGGGTGTTTTGGCCAGAGCAGGGCTGAAGGTGGAGTTTTTACAGCAGGCTGTCTGCGTGCATTTGGAGGGGATGCGCGAGCAGTTTGGAAAGGAGACAATGGCAAACCAGTGGGTGAGAAACCCATTTCCTTCCCCGTGACACTCAAAGATGGACTTTCAGCAGGAGAGAAATGAGCTGAGCTGTGACATGGACTTGAAGCAGAGGATGAGTGACGTGTCACTTGTGCACTTTTGGCTGTCAGTAGGGACTGAATTTCCACAGCTCTCAATGAAGATCTGATCAAAATGTTTTTGTTAAGATGTGAAAACACTGTTGGTATCTCAAACATTAAACTCAGAATCTCAGATGTAACGTTTGTTTGAGAAAACAGTTGAAAAGTGAGTTTGGGGTTGTTCTTATCATTAGAAAAATGAAAAAAGGGCGTATTTGCCATACAAAGGCCCCGATAAAATAATTAAAATGGGAGGAAATGTTTTAAAATGTTCATATATAAAATTTCATTCAGATAGTGTCATTTTAAACGATGAGATGCTTCTAAATTTTAAAAGAGGTGTTTTGTAGTGGCATTTGTTTGTGTGTGGGTTGATTATTTTTTTGGGGGGGAGGGGTGCGCAGCAGGCATAGTGCTCCCTGGAGGGGGGCTCATCCTTTCATACTTTGAAAACCCCTGCTCTAGTCTAAGCTTATTTCATGCATTTTTTTCAGTCGTTTAGTCTGATGTAGGGGTGGATATTGCCAAAAAAGTCGCGATTCTATTTGAATCACGATTCACATGCCACAATGCGATTCTATCACGATGCATCACGATACTTGAATTATTGCGATGCATTGCAGTATTTTCACTGAACACTGTTAGGAAAAAAATACAGCCAATACCAGTGGCTGACTGGCTGGGTGTGATCTGGGTAGTGTCTTCCAATTGATAGATAAATGAAAGCAACTGCATTCATACATAGCTGTATTTATTAGGGGTGGAACGGTTCACAAAATCCACGGTTCGGTTCACGGTTTTCGGTATATGTTGATTGTTACCCCGGAATCCAATAAAAATGAATGACATTAATGAAAAAAAAAAAAAATAATGGATTGTAATTATTTTTAATGATCCGCGGAAACCCTGGATCATTTCCGCATGTTTTGCTGCTTTGAATTTAATCATCTGGCGCATGCTCTCTACCATCTCCAAGGAACTCAGAGCGGAGCGGACGGGAGCCACAGTGGAGGCTGTAGGCTTTGCTTTGAGCAGCCGGTCTGGAGCGCAGCGGGGCGGAGCGCTGACGGAGTATGTGGGATTTCGGGGTTAGCATGACATGTTGGTCATGTTGCTGTTAACATAAACAAAACGTGTTGCACAATGCTTGCACACTGTTGCACTTTTATCCCCAGCTTTCTTTCCGCCGTCATCGTAGGTCACTCTAAATGCAAAGTGGTCCCATACAGCAGACCTATAAAGTGCTGCTGGCGCGTCTTCCAACTCCTGTTCTTTCCCACTCGCCATACCCACACAATTCTACACAACAACTGATTTTTTTCCCTGCTACACCCGGCTACGCTGCTTCACTTCTTCTTCTCCTTGTTTACTACTGGTGGTTGGCTTTGGTCGTAGTACCGCCACCTTCTGCTCTGGAGTGTAAACGCTTCGCCTATGAGAAAAAGGAGCAGCGCTTGAACCGAACGCAACACACGCGAACCGAACCGAGACAGTCGAACCGAACGGTTCGGACGGTTTTCATAAACCGTTCCATCCCTAGTATTTATTGAAATTACTTTTGGAGGTGTTGCCATGAAAACAAATATTACTATTCCTGGATGGGAAACATTGACCAAAAGTGCTTAGGATTTATAAAACTAAAAATAACAAAATAAGGATTATCATGGCCTCAGTGGTCCTTTAACTCAATGAAATGAAAACATTTTGGAAGTAGCTGCCATTCAATATCATTCCATAAACACAAGAGGACAAACTGAGACAAAAAAGTGCTCCAGTGTGCTGATCATTTTTTTTTAACCCACGGTTGTCCACCACACTATACGGTCGCAAATCCTGGCAAATGAACCCGGTGATGGAGTCGGTAGATGTTGGGGCTAGCTTGCAATCGAAGGTTTTTTGTTTAAGCACATTTTGCGGCGCTGGCGGCTCTTGATTTTCTGGATGGCGCCTCTGCATGGATGTTTTTAGGTTTGTTGTTTTTCCACAGTATTTAATTCTGGTGTAGCAGTGTTTGCAAATTGCTTGCGTCATATCAACTTCATTTTTACCTTTTGTTTTTAAAACCGAAATGCGATGGAGCCGGACGAAGTTTCTCAATCTCCTCCATGTTTTGTTTTTGAATGAGTCGTCGCAGTATCCCGCGGCCGGAAATGCTTGTGACACAATGCAGCGTGCGTCAACACATCCGCAGCGACATCTGCTGGATTCATGCAATTTTATTTATTCATTTTTTAAAATGAAAATTTATTTATTTTTATTATTTTTTTTTTTTTTCGTATGGTTTTAAATAAAGCATTTTAAATACCACGATAATCACATTTAA
>JAGKQL010000025.1:7191481-7209439 GCA_018398635.1 Cyprinodon brontotheroides
CACGTGTGTTTTTGCTGCTCTGAATGTTGCATAAGAACAGATTATACTGATTGTTTTTTTATTCCTTCTGTAGGAGAGGTTCATAGTTGTGCGAGAGCCTGATGGCACTCTGAGGAAGGCGACCTGGGAGGAGAGAGATCGTCTCATTCAGGTTTACTTCCCCAGGCAGGGCCGCAAGCTAACACCGCATCTCCTCTTCAAAGAAGAGAACCTCAAGGTTAGCAGCAGGTTTCATTTATTCATCAATCTCTGGGAAATTTTTATGGATTCCTTTATTGTCAAAATCAACAATCTTTTGTTTTATGTGCATTTTCCACTGTCCTTACAGCTGCAATTAACCACCATTACTTTATTTACCTTAGTTTGCTTATCGAGTGTTAATATAATACTAGTACCAATATAAGTTGGATACCGTTGCTAGGGATGCACGATATAATCGGCCCCCTATCGGTATCGGCCTTAAAACTGAATATCGGACACATCGGCCACCCCATCCGATATTTAACCCTCGAGCATTTGATCAGCTTCTAAGTTTCTAAAGTCTAAAAAAAAAATATATAAAAATACTACTTCTTCTTCTTCCTCAAAAAACTTCTTTTTTACAGACTTAAAAAACTTCTAAAGACGCAGGGAAAAAATATTGATACAATAAAATATCCCAATATCTTCATATGCTGATATATTTTCAAGCTATTTGTGTAAAAACACCATATCAATCTCTTTTACTAATGAAATATTGCTATATGTCATCGTTATGCTCACGAAATCCCCCGAAAATTCACCAAATGTTGCCATATTTTTATATGTTGATATATATTGACGCCGTATCTATCTATTTCCTTTTACTAACAAAATCTCACACAAGAATTTGCAAAATATCATGAGAGTTTGTAACAGAAGCGATGAAATTTCACCAGATTTTGAAGAAGTAAAAATAAGATCGATACCGCGTTTTAAAAAATCTATTTGATATTAGCATATGAAAATATATTCGAGTATATTTATTTTTCAAAGTGTCAGAAATGGATAACAAAAACTGCTATTTTTCAATGACTACTTATTTTTGTCCAGCTTTAACATCGGTATCGATATCGGTTATCGGCTACATGAGTTTTAAAATATCAGCATATTGGATATCATTTAATAATTGCACCTTTTTGAGATCATTTCAGGTCCAAAAGAAACGATTTTATATCTTAAGAATCAGAATCAAATCAATTTGAGTCCCAGACCTACTCTTTGTCCATGAACGTTTCTTCTATTTGCATGAAATGTCAATTATTTTCTTACACCTTTTCTGTCGCAGACTGTTTTCTCCCAGGACCGCCATGAGGATGTGTTGGATCTGTGTCTTGTCCAGTTTGAACCGGATTCTTCAGACTACATCAGAGTAAGTCTGCGCTTTATTACAGCTGAACTAAAAGCTGTTAAGCTAGATTTTCTTCTACTCTAAGCTTATTTCATGCATTTTTTTTTTCAGTCGTTTAGTCTGACATTAGGGGTGGGGTATTGCCAGAAGTCAATTTCCTCATTCGGAATCTGATGCATCCACTCGATATACTACTCTGAATTATAGGGCTGCAAACAACGAATCGAGCAAAATCACGCAAAATACGACTTTTAAAGCGTTGGCAACCGAATTCATCATCATCGATTAGTTGTGTCGCTAATCGTCATCGCGCCGCATGTCATCACTGCCGCTTGACTGGAAACGGGGAAGAAAAAAATACGACAGGGCGTGCCAGGCGCTGCGAGTGCAGTGTAGACTCTGATGTCATTTGTCGCTATAAATTTAGCGACTTTTCAGATGTATGTGCCAGCGACTACTAATTTTTAAAGCAACTTTCGACAAATCTGGCTTACTTTTTACGGTGTCACTGGCTGGCTTTTGACTCTTACGTGAAAGCATGTATCGCTCCTACTCTTGTCCTGCAGCAGCAGCTGCTGCCGTGGGGCGCCTCCCCCCATCCCAACCCTGTTCTCCCACAGGAATCCTCTCCGCGCTGCTGTCAGAGATTTTAGGATGTTTTACCCTCAGCGTCCAGACTGCAAATGAAGCCAAGATGCGCCGGGATTGACTGCGCAAATTGTTAACAACAATAATTAAAATAGCCTTTATAAATAAATGAACTTGCAAATTATGAGGGCAAGGCTTTTTAAAGTTTAAATCTTCTGGCAAAGATAAAGTAAAGGAAAGATCCTGCAATTTATGGAAGTAAAGCAGAATATAAAATCCAGCAAGATCAGTAATATGTCAAATTAATTATCTGCCACATTCCCATGTAAATATCTGTCTTTGGAGGGTGTGTTTTAGCACCCCTAGTTCTCTCATTTTATTCCAAATACAATTTATAATTTGAATCACAGGGGCTATTTTTATCTCTATGGTTCAGTATTTTCTCAAGTAGCAACTTTTAACTGCTATACTTTCCTGTCTTAAAAGGCAGAACTCTTTCTAGTCTAAAAAAACTCATTTGTTGAAATGGGGGGACCTATTGTTTGAACCCCTTAGGGGGCTTTTAAAACAAAAATGTCTTTTTTTGCGCTTTATGAAACAGAATAGTAGCCTATATATTTTGTGGATGTACAGCCAGTACATTTCTCGTAAGTTTATTGAGACTTAACACCTACATTTATTTTCCATATTGCACCAAGTACAGGTTAATGAGCAACCTCTACTTGTGTTAGCGATTTTGTTCTGTCTAAAAATGTTTATTTTGGAATAAAGAGGTTAGGTATAAAAAATATTTTTTGTCTGATTCATCGACAATCGAAAAATAATCGATAGCGGTTCATCGATTTTAAAATAATCGATTAGTTGCAGCCCTACTTGAATTATTGGTGATACATTGCA
Organism: Cyprinodon brontotheroides; assembly: GCA_018398635.1. Lineage (NCBI taxonomy): Eukaryota > Metazoa > Chordata > Actinopteri > Cyprinodontiformes > Cyprinodontidae > Cyprinodon > Cyprinodon brontotheroides. The sequence continues at coordinate 7,194,336 of JAGKQL010000025.1, forward strand.
CATATTTTCACTCGAACACTGGAAGTTAGAAAAAATACAGCCATTGCCTCAGTGGCTTACCTGGCCTGCTGAGTATGATCTGGATAGTAATCTTCAATTGATACAGAACTGAAAGCTTAACTGAATTCATACATAGCTGTATTTATTGAAATGACTTTTTGGAGGTGTTGCCATGAAAACAAATATTACTGTAACTGGACACAAATATTGCTATTGCTGGAGTGGGCACATTGACAAAAAGTCCTTAGGATTTATAAAACAAAAAATAACAAAATAAGGATTATCATGGCCTCAGTGGTCCTTTAACTCAATGAAATGAAAACATTTTGGAAGTAACTGCCATTATAACTAGGGATGTAACGATATCAAAATCTCACGGTACGATACAATTTCGATATTGACCTCACGGTACGATATTTATTGCGATATTGTGGAAAAGCTCACGGTACTGTTAAATAGCTCACGATAGTGTTTGTGATGATAATAGCAAAAAAATAGACATTTTTCGGCGTTTGCCATTTAACAGGTAATTTATTGTTGTATTTATAGATCATTACAACATAAAACGCTGATCACATAGTGCTTTTAAAGTGCAAGTTGTAGTCAGGAACATCAATATTCTGTTGATTCTTCTGTGAATAATGTTCAAGTTAAGAAACAACCAGAACAATTGTAAACAATAGGGAATTCCCTTTAAAGCTACAGTGTGTAACTTTTAGCGACATCTAACGTCCAGACTGCAGACCGCAGCAACATGAACATCTCCCCCACCGCTTCTCCCCGCCAACAGTACGGCGTGAGCTGCGATGGGACAAAATGTTTTCCCACGACGTCCGCATCACCCTACCTTCTCAAGTGATGAGGTTTGTTTACATAGATAATTTTACAGATAGTATTTCATTAGTCTGTGTAGGGTATAGATTTCATGTAGACTTAAGATAATAAATATATTCAAGTATTTTTCTACATCGTTGTGACGTTTTGGCGGCATCCTCGGTCAATTGCTAGTTTGTTGCTCCTCTGCAGCTGCAGCAAAAGATGTCTGCCTCCATGGCTGCGAGACCCGGCCCTTATGTAATTATAAATAACTTAATTCTAAGGCAACGAAATATAAGGAATAAGAGGCTCGAGCTTCGTGATGATGATAAATAACATAGTTATGTATAATATATTACATTTCTGACTGTATATCCCTTGTAATTATTACACGCTGTAGCTTTAAGTGCAAACAAATGTCAAGTTAAGTCAGGTTTAAATGTGCAAGGCAAGTAAAAGCAGCCTTTTAAAACTGGCATTTAGGAACATAACTTAAATAAAATAGTCAAAAAGCCTTTTTTTAAAACACTAACCTATCAGTTAGCTTATGTTCACATTTTTCATCAGAAAGATCAAAAGATCTACATTTCAAGAAAAAAAAAAAAAAAGCCTCCTTCAGGGTTTTTTGACCGGACAGGACATTCTTTGTGAGAGAATCTGCAAACTTTTCTGGATGATGAGTCGTCAGATGACTTTGCATATTGCTTTTGTTTCCCGTGTTGTATCGCAGTTTACTGTGGCACAGCTTGCATATAGTCCATTGTCCGTCCACCACCTTCTCTCCTTTTGCGTTTTTTGACACGGCGAAACCAAAATGTTTCCAGACATCTGACCTAAAAGCTGCAGGGGCGGGCACAATCTCAACTTCGGGGTTGTTGTTTTCATCCTTACAACTATCGCTGTCGGCCATGCTAGCTTGCTTTGAGCTTGTGAGGACAGCGTGCAATCCGCGTGCAATCCTATTGGCTTAAGAATGGTTGATATGACAACGCAGCGCAAAGGATCATGGTCTATGTAGTTAACAACGATTTGTTCCGCGGGACTGTGTTTAATCCTCTTGCTTTTTAACGGACACCTGTCCTTTTATTATTGTAACCCAACCACGATGATATCGAGATAATGTCAATATCGTTACATCCCTAATTATAACAATATCATTCCATAAACACAAAAGGACAAACTGAGACAAAAAAGTGCTCCAGTGTGCTGATCATTTTTTTGAACCCACGGTTCTCCACCACACTATACGGTCGCAAATCCCGGCAAATGAACTCTGTGATGGACTCTGTAATCTTCTTTGCACGCGTAGATGTAGGGGCTAGCTTGCAATCGAAAGTTGTTTGTTTAAGCACATTTTGCGGCGCTGGCGGCTCTTGATTTTCTGGATGGCGCCTCTGCATGGATGTTTTTAGGTTTGTTGTGTTTCCACAGTATTCAATTCTGGTGTAGCAGTGTTTGCAAATTGCGTGCGCCATATCAACTTCATTTTTACCTTTTGTTTTAAAACCACAATGCTTCCAAACATCGGATTCTAAATGCGATGGAGCCGGACCAAAATTCTCAATCTCCTCCATGTTTTGTTTTTGAATGACAGCGTCAGCAGTATCCCGCAGCCGGAAATGCTTGTGACACAATGCAGCGTGCTTCAACACATCCGCAGCGACATCTGCTGGATTCATGCAATTTTATTTATTCATTTTTTAAAATGAAAATTTATTTATTTTTTTTTTCATATGGTTTTAAATAAAGCATTTTAAATACCACGATAATCACATTTAACGAATTTTAATAAATTTGATGACCCACGGAAAGCCTGTTCTCCTTGATGACTGTTTTTTCCAGGATTTTTTCCATTTTTTTTTTTTTTGTCCAGCTGGAAAAACCTTAATGAGGGAATCAATTTCTATAAACCAGGGGGGTTTGGGGGCAGGAATAGCAGCAGAAATTAAAGAAAAACAAAGCCAAAAATAAAGTGTTTTCTAAATGCTACGTGGCAAGAATAAGCTGGACTATTTAATGTATTTGGCTGCTTTATTGCTGCTGTTCTGTGTGCATAAAAGCTGTGTTTAAACAAGGTAAGTTTTGTGACCAATAGTAATTCATTCATCTAGATTTGTATTAGAAACTGAAACAATGAGCCATTTTTACTTGTACATTGGCCAAAGTAGCAGCTAAACACAGGATCTGGTTTTCTACATTGGTTTATTTTTTTGTTTTGGGTGAAGTGGATTTGTTTGGGTGTGTGGTTCTTTGGTTGGCCACATCTTGTTTTCATTTTTGTAAAAAGGTCAATTGATTTCACTTTACAATATTTTGTTTTTGTTTATTTATTAAAAGGGACATTCATGGCTTAAAGATTTAAAATATATATGTGTACAGGACTGTACCATTAGATAATTGAAGAGGGGGGAGGTTGATGGGATGTATGGTGTTTTCTTTATTGAGTTTGAGTATTTGTTTTGGTTGAATTAAAATATTTTTTTTTCTGTATTTATTGGTAAAAGTATTTCTTAAGTAGTTGTTTGTTTAAACAAAATTTCCCTTTTCTTCTTATTGTGAAGCTGAAAAGCCTTTTAAAAATGGTTTCTTCCAATTTAGTTCCTTCTCTATATAAGAAACATGTCTGCCATTGTTCTTGGTTGTCGGTGGGGTTTGGTTGATGTCCTGCACAAGAAGAAATTAAAGTTTTGTCTGCTGAAAACTCTTCAAAGCATGTTCTTCTTTCAACCAGTTGGGGTCCCACCTCCAAGACTGCTTGGCCTCCTGACAAGCATGCGACAGAAAAACTTAATTAATGATATAAATTCTTAATTTGTGTCACTTTGGCTCTGTTAGAAAACCTAGGGCGTGTCCTCCAAGGACGCTGTCTACCCTAGACTGGATCCTTCGAAGTCCCTTGAAAATAAAGAGGAGACTGGAAGAAAGTTTTGGCTGTAAATTCATCAACAGTATTCTACCCCTTCTTCGGCTGTTTTACCACCCGTGATGCTCTGTTGCTTAGTAACCGTAAACATTGACACACAAAGCAGGAAAAAGAATGAATACAGGGAAGTTTTCAAAACTGTTTATTTATTTATTTTTTAAAAGTTAAAGTGAACAAAGACTGGGCTACACTCACAAAAAGAATCCAGAGTGGAATAAAGGTTCCAAACCACTGACCGGGAGCAGGAACCAATCAAATCAGAATGGTAATGATAGAAACCTTAGTCAGTTAAATAAACCTGCTGCTGTCATTCTGGCATCATCCTGATGTTGCTGCTTTGGGTTTCAAATATCCATTACTGTAAAAATGTCCACTTAGCTGCATATTGGTTATTTATTCCCCAGTTTTTATATTGTTAAAACACTTTACAGAATTTTATTGTTTATATTTTAACTCTCTTCCCTATTATGTTATTCTTATATACATTTCTTAAGGTCCTCATGTGTGACCATTTTTCAATAACCTCTTCTGCTGCTGTAAATTTGCCCATTGTGGGAAAATAAAGGGATTATCTATTCTATTCTATAAAAGAGGTAGAAATTTATAAGTAAAATATATCTGCAAAATCTCTAATATTCAACAACAAAAAATATATTGGTTAACCTTGCCAATATTGTGTGCAAACAGCAATAAAAAGATAAAAACTCCTATCAGATTTTATAGTCCCCCCTGCAGATCTATTAGAATCTGTCCTTAAATTCCAGCCAAAACCCATTTACACAGTAACAGATAAAACACCTTTTAGATAAACCAAACATTACCGCCACATATCTGACTCAATAATATCCATTAAAACAACTATTTTCGTTAATTTCAGACGGACGAACTATTAAAATGTATTATATTAAACTGAACTTCCATATTTTACCACTGTTTGGCCAAGTAACCTTTACTCTGATCACAGCTTGCTTGGTCTCGGAATGAATCCTGGGATATCCAAGAATACCGAGGATACATCGGACCCGGCCCTTCAAATCAGGCAAAAAGAAGGACGCGATTTAAGGCCGCATAACGAGGACTCTTGGAATCCCACCAGACCCTCGGCGCCGCGCTTATGACGTGAATCGGCCTTCTCGACCACGGCCTTCTAAGGACGCCGGGCCCCAGGTTTCGTAACAGAGCCTTTGTTTATTCTCATAAAGATTTCTCCTTATGCAGCCCGGATGGATTTAGTGATTTAACTTTTCAATGGAACTATCCCAGTTATGATCTATTAACAGGACATTCTTCCACTTGTCTAGAAGAAACTTGTTTTCTTTCTGGAAGAAACTCAACTCTGGTAAAAAAAAGTAACATTTTTGCAGAGAAAACTTTTTTTATATTATAGATATTAAAAATATTAGATGCTGCAAAATACTACCCACCTCCAGCCTCTTTGAAAATGATGGCGAGCTGTAGCTGTGGGTTGCGGGTCGGTGGAGGTCCTGTTAGGGAGCATCACTCAAAAATGATGTACTTCTGCTTTAAATTGGACGTATGTCGATTTCTGCACGTTTTTGGCTTCTTGGACGGGCTGAACTGAAACTGTATTACCCTGCAGGGATTAATCAAGTATAATTGAATTGAACTGAATATAGTTCTCCGTCTAAAACAGTTAATCCAACCAGTGTTTGGTTTTAAATGGATTTTCTCAGTCTAGCACTAATCATTATAATGACTCCTGACTTCCTGTTTTTGTTCAGGTGCATGAGGCTACATATGAGGACCTGGAAAGAAACAACAAATACGATCTTCTAAGATCCACCAGGCACTTTGGAGGCATGGTTTGGTACCTGGTCAACGCTCGTAGAGCAGACGGACTCATGGTGGACATGCTGAGGAGAGAGCTGTGGGTTTCTGCCTCCCGTCTTTTTAAAATGTTGCCTTTAAAAAAAAGATGTTTGACCTGAAGAGGAGCAGCACTAATTCTCTGTGTCTGTCTGCAGGCTGCAGGACGCCATCAGCCTTGTGTCTCTGTTCCACATGGTCCATCCTCACAGCGAGTCGGCTCAGGAAGCAGCCGCCCAACAAGCTACCGGCACCGACCTCTTGAAGGTGATGAAATATTATTTATACTCTAGTATTTTCAATACAAAGTAATAATGTTCCAATTAATTATTAAAATTAAAAGTAAAGAATAAAACATTTATATATCCATCTAATATAATAATAATAATTTCAAATTAATAAAACTTATAAATTGTAAAGTATTTGGAAAATGTTTATTTATATCTGAATAAGTAAAGATTGAATTGGGTTTCTGCATTTTTAGGGGATCCTCTGTTCTGTTGCATTGATATCGTTGGTGTCAGGAGCTAATGTGTGTTTTGCACACCAGCTTCAATATCCTGCTTTTATTTATTTTATCATCTTTTTATTCTTATTTTTTTTTTCTTTATTATATTGTGTAGTTGGATGTATTAAGTAATTTCCCTCTGGGATTATTAAAGTATTTCTGATTCTGCAGTTTGATCCTGATGCATATATGCATGTAGCTTCGCCTCAGAAAAGATGGTTACAGGTTTATAAATGCTTTAAAAACGGAGACTGGTTAGTTTTATCTTCATTAGGAAGATTTTACAGCAAATCACATTAAAATTGGGAGATTTGGATAATCAAAAGTTTAAGCAGATGAAAACAAGATTGATTTATATTTAGTTTTAATAAAATTCTAACCAATGTGGTGGACGGGTTTAGCACCACTAGTTGCTTAAAGTTAGTGTTGCTTTAAAGCTGTCATTAATTTGGTTTAAAATTTCCAAAACTGCTGATGTCTGGGTCTTATAACGGTCGGACTGACCTCTGCATCGCTGGCTGTATCTGGTCGTTCACAGAAGAGACTAAAAGAAACACCTGGACGTATTTTTAGTCAGAGAATAAATGGTTGTGTCGTTCTGTATGAAACTAATGCTAACCTGTGTTTGTTGCTGCAGATCTATGCCCAGAAGGAGTCTCAGAGGTCGGGCTACATCGAGCTGGCTCTGCAGGCGTATGAAGAGAAATCTGCTGAAGGCTCATCTGTCTAAAATCCCAGCATCCAAACACCTGAACTTCTGATTGGGAAAGAATTTTACCAACAACCTGAACTGAACTTCAAACCCAAACATCTAATCTGGAGGCAGGATTTTAGATCCTGGTTTCATCTTTAAAGACTTTCATTCCTGTTTGTTTGGGATCTAAATCACTGAACTGAAACAGATGTAACGGCAAAATAAAATCTATAAGTAAGTGAAAGGGTTGGCTTTGTTTTTAAAAAACATGTGAAAGAAAAATGTTCCCTTCAATATAAGAAAGTTTCCCAATTATTCCAGAGAATAGTTCTCACTTTCTGAACCAAATAATATAATTGTGTCGGATAGTAGAGGCAGTAAAACCTCTTTAGATTCAGCTTTGGAAGTCCGTCCAGAATTAAAAAATTACTTCACAAAAAAAAAAAGTGTTTAATGTTTCTCATACAAAATACAGAAATTTAAATTTAGATGACAAAAACTCTTTGGTTGGATATATTTCATGAATTGCATGTATAATCCTAAAATAGGATTCAAAAGAACTTTTAAAGTAGTTATCGATTTGTGAACTAAATTATTTTATTTGATCAGCTTTTGAAGCATCATCTCAATAAAGCTGGGAGTCGTACAGTAAATTAAAACATCTCTTTATCAATCTTTGCGTTCTGTTCCATTATGAGACAAGCTACTGATCTTCTAACCAATTGCTTTTCTTTTAAAAGCTTTTTCCAAATGAAATTTATCCAGCTGATTGGAGCTGAATTCATCTTTTCTTCTTCTGATCATAATCCTAAAATAAACAACAGCAATGGGAAATACACCTTTACGGAAGAGGATTAGGGCCACTGAAAAAAAAAAAAAAAAAACTGATTTTTAAATTTTATTTATTTATTTATAAGGTGTGAATGAAAGCATCATGAAATCTATATCATCTGTGCAGAGATTACAGTGCTGCGTAAAGCATTAGGGGCTTGAATTGATGGCTTGTTGACTGCAATTATTTTAAAAGGCCTGTCTGACGCATATAAATCATTCTCTGTACATGTCACACAGACTGATGAAAAGTTGACTTTTTCTGTTTAAAACCAAACTGAGCATAGAAAGGTTTGGAGCTTCTGGCTCCACAGAGGACAGTGTAACAAGACACCTGGAGCAACCTTACCTGTTTCACCTGCAGTCACAAGGGCCGCAAAATGTGGACTGTGTGTCAGCTATTGAAGAGCGCAGAACAGAAAGTGGGACAAAGTGCAGCAAGTGGTGGATGACGAGGAAAACACGTTCGCTTTCAAGGGGAGGATGATCCGGTCTGAGGAGTCGATTCAGGTGCTACAAAGCACATTATCACTGATATTAGTGTGAGAGATTGCATTTGAATCAACTGGTTTTCCTTAGATAGAAAACTTTGATTCAATCTGACTGGATGATCTGGTGAACTGGAAAGTGACCTATGATGACATGTGTTGTGAATTGGCGCTATATAAATAAACTGAATTGAAATGAATTAATAGGTTTGAACAGTTTTATCCAACTTTCAAGCATCAGAGCCACACGTTGGAGTTGGATGATGGAGTTGGCTGATGATTTGCCACTGATGTTGCATAAAGGAAAGGCACTGCCCAAGTGCATCTGAGAGACAGTAAAAGGCTGCGACAGACATATCACTGATGGAGGCACTCTATGTACCATCATTTCCCAAGGACTTCTTTTCTATTAAAGTGGCTACAGCGAAGGGAGCGACTGTCATCTTCAAAGATGGACAGAATCGACTCATACAAGTTTTTATACACACGCATGATGGACTGTTTTAATGGAGTATTGTGGATGAAGCTTATAAATGCAGTGCAAGTTAATATAATCAGACATGGTATGACCCTTTGGGACACTGTAATCATGATGATGTGTTAAAGTTGGAAAATTTAACAGAAGGGATGAAAATTAAAACGAAAAGAGAGAAGCCCAACATGTAAAGTATGCATCAAAGGCCAATTTGCTTAGAGCAGAAATAGAGATCCATATGAGGAGCCAAAGGGCATTCTAGACCTTGTGCACCCAGCCCTAGTTGGCCCTATAGAACCAGCAGGAATAGATGTTTCATTTGCTCCAGCGTTTACTGATGATTATTCTAGATCTGTGCTCACTTATTTTATAAAAGCTTAGAGTCACACTGTTACAACTACAGAAAAGTTAATGCTGATGTGGCACCTTATGGCAAAATTAAATGTAAAAGGTCAGACAATGGAACTGAGTTTACCTCTAATGTGTTTCAGTCTTTGCTCTGTGGCATCAGACATGAAACTTCAGCTCCTTAGTCACCTCATCAGAATGGAACAATTGAGTGAGCCTGGAGAACTCTATATGAAATACCTAGATTCTATTCAGTTTATTTCTATAGCTCCAATTCACATCATGTCATCTCAGGTCACTGTTTTCCAGTTCACCAGATCATCCAGTCAGATTGATTCAAAGGTTTTCTATCTAAGGAAAACCAGCTGATTGCATCGACTCATTGACTCTTCAGCAATCCCTCACACTAAGCATGCTTGTAGCTACAACAGTGGAGAGGAAAAACTCCCTTTGAACATGGAAGAAACCTCCAGCAGAACCGCAGGCTCAGTGTGGCGGCCATCTGCTGAGGCCCCACTGGGGTTTTAAGGAGACAGAAGCAGACATAGAAAAAAAAGCATAGATACAAAAGGCAGCTGTCAAGCCAGCTCCACACGGGCCCGTCCAGGAAAACACACAGCCAGGCAGGCAGGCTCGAGCCAGCTCCCATGTCAGAGGATGAAGAGAGCACATCCAGTTAGTCACAGTCAGAGAAACAGGACTACACTGGAAAACAGGCCAAGCTCCAACATCTAGAAACAAAGGTGTTGATGGAAGCAGCACAGCTGATATTTCTCTCCAGGATGGAGTCACAGCCAAACAGGGAACAGACCAGATGAAGCTACTATGAGAAAAAAAGCAGAGAGCAGAATGTTAGAGATTGAACTAACAGATTCTCTGCAGAGTGGGAGAATAGAGATAGAATGAAGCAGAATGATGAAAAGGGGTCCCTATGTCACTCCAGCAGTCTAAGCCTATGCTTAGCAGAACTATAGAGATAGCTCAGGATAACATGAGCCACTCTAACTAGAGAAGCTTTATCAAAAAGGAAGGTTTTAAGCCTAGCCTAAAAGTAGACAGGTATCAGCTGTAATACTGGCTTTCTTGGCAGTAGAGCATTAATCTATTAAGTGATTGTGTTGTTTGATTTTTCTTTGTTGTTGACTTGCAGTTTCCCAGCTCAAACATGAAGTTTTCTGTATTCCAACCTCAGTCAGTCCAGGTCGGGACTCTGATGTCATCAGTCTAAGCCCCTCCCCTCAGGGGCTGCGTCCTGGAGTCCCCCTGCCGTTCACCCTGATGACACATGGGCTCAAGGTGTCCCCAGGTTCACCACCGATCACGGTGAAGTTTGCAGGCGACACCCACGGTGGTGGGCCTCATCAGAAACGACAGGGCTACCTGGACTACAGAGAGGAGGTGGAGCAGCTGGTGGAGCAGAGATAACAGCCTGATCCTGAAGGTGGAGAAGACCAAGGAGATCATGGTGGACTTCAGGAAGAAGCGCCTAACCACGCTCCACTGCTCATCAACAGCTCAGCTGTAGAGGTGCCTCAGCGGCACCACATTCATCACAGACACCCTCACCTGGACTGGAAACACCACCTCACTGGTCCAATAAAGGGCCCAGAAGCGCTTGGACTTCCTGCTTCCCCCCCATCCTCCCCCCCACCTTCTCCAAGAAGCTCCATAGAGAGAGCGTTCTGAGCAGCTGTCTCACTGTGTGTGGTGTGGAGGCTGCAGCTTGCCTCAGACTGTTAGTATGAAGAAGGGTGCAGAACAGAGAGGGATCATGGGGGCTCCTCTTCCCTCCATTAAAGACATTTCATCCAAAGCTGCATTGTACCCGAGCATTATATTTATTAATATTTTATTATATTTATCATATTTCATCATATATATAAAAAACTGAAAAATGTTAGAGCTGTAAATTTACAGTCATATGTTTTTATATTACTGTTTTTATATATTTTTTTACTATTTAAAAAAGAAAAATAATTGTCCAGAGAGCTGTTCTTACGAAATTTCTTTTTTGTTTTACACTTGTGTAAACAAAATGACAAATAAATCTGTATAAGACCGAGCCTATAGTCGCCATCTAGTGGATGAAGGTGAAAGCAGCACGCAAACAAGAAATAACCCACAAGGAGAAACCTACCCAGTTCCCAATAGACTCTCAGAGAATCTCTGGCAAAGGCAACTAAAACAATGTGGTTTAACTTTTGATCTTAAAATTGATTGATTGATGTCTTTATTGAACTCACAGTGGAGAAATGTACTTGTTACATAAGCTCAAATAGTCCAAAAGAGAAGAAGAAGTGAATGAGATATATATACTTTAATACAGTGCATCCACATATGAAAGCTTTTTTTTTTCTTTTTTTTATTGCAGGATTATTTTACAGGGTTATTGCATTGGTGGTTTACATGAATATTTATATATAGAGTTATTGTACCACTTGGTGTCAAAGAAACCGGTTATTGAACAGTGTATTAAATAGTAATTGAACATTATGCATTGCCCTAGTTACTGCCGGTGGCAGCAGAGATGAATGACCTGAAGAAGCTCTCCTTTTTAAAGGCAAACTAATACTGAACATCCTTGTAACCAGGAACAGATAAAAATGCATTTGCCAAGTCAAACTCCTGGAGATGAGTCTCCATTCGTCAGGGACTCCAGGGGGAGCTAATCTTTTTCACAGTTGAATTGGAACATGAAACAATAGTCCCACTTTTAAGAAGGGCCAGATTCCCCCTCAAATTTTTTCTTCTGGCAGTAATACTTTATCCTAGTCCTGAAAATCCTGGGCCATCTTCAGCCATCGCAGTTTCATCAACATCAAAAAATCCTAACTGTGTCAGGATCCGGGGCTTTGCCCACCAGAGGGCGCCGTTGGATCCAAGTCTGGGGAGCTTGGACTTTTTCATTCTGCTGATTAAGGAAGCTCTTCCATATATAAGCTGAGTGTGACCTTCCCTCTGAGCTGGATCATTGTGTTTTACCTATGCCACCATGCCTGTCTGAATCTGCAACCTGTAAGTCTGTCAACCGGTTCCAATAAAATACTGGACTTTTAATCCTCCCTCTGTGTCTGTGAGTCTGCATTTGGGCTAGTAAAACCATCGTGATCATGACAGAACGATCCAGCCAACAGACTAGCCCAGCAGACTCCTTCTACGCCGGCTCCTGGAGAGGCCTCTCTGTGCCGTCTGGAGACCCCTGAGCTCCGCTCTGTGCCGCCTGGAGACCCCTGAGCCCGCTCTGTGCCGTCTGGAGACCCCTGAGCCTGCTCTATGGACTCTCCAGAGACTCCGGATGTGGAGCCACAATTGGTGGTTTCCTCTGTTCCTGAGGTGGAGCCACAATCGGGTGGTTCCCTGTTCCTGAGGTGGAGCCACAACGGTGGTTCCCTCTGTTCCTAGGTGGAGCCACAGTTGGTGGTTCCCTCTGCTTCTTAATGGTGGAGCCACAGTTGGTGGCTTCCTCTGTTCCGGATGCGGAGCCGCAGTGGCGGCTTCCTCTGCTCTGGAGGTGGAGCCGTAGTGGGCGGGGACCTGTTAGGAGCCTGCTGTAGAGCAGCGGGAGCGCGGAGACGCGCTACCGGGGCTTCTTGCTGAAGCGGAGACAGAGTTTCTCCGGTGCCTTCCTTCTGGAAGCGGAGGTGACCTCCACCAAGGCCCCTGCAGCTTCTGGAGACTCTGCTCTGCTGCCGGCCTTCATGGCCGTACCATTCTGGAGACTCCTTCCTGGCATCCCTGGTTCACCTTTAAGCCTCCCTCCTTGAAAGCTGTTGTTTTCTTTGGGGCGCCTGGAATCCGCCCTTGGGGGTACTGTCAGGATCCGGGGCTTTGCCCACCAGAGGGCGCCGTGGATCCAAGCCTGGGGAGCTTGGACTCAGCATGTACAGCTGTTTTTCATTCTGCTGATTAAGGAAGCTCTTCCTAAGCTGAGTGTGACCTTCCCTCTGAGCTCGATCGTTGTGTTTTACCTGTGCCACCATGTCTGTCTGAATCTGCAACCTGTAAGTCTGTCAACTGGTTCCAATAAAATACTGGACTTTTAATCCTCCCTCTGTGTCTGTGAGTCTGCATTTGGGCTAGTAAAACCATCGTATCATGACAAACTGTCAATCTTCTCTAATGGGAGGTGTTGGAGCTATTTATTCTTTATTACTTTATCCATTTGAATAGTGTTAATTCCTAAACTTATATATTTTTTGTATTATTTACAGACTTTATTTATAGTTTAATTGCTGAATTTTGTGTGTTTATTTTTTGTTGTTTTATCATTTTTTCTTTCTTTATTATGTAAAACAGGAAGAAATGTGGGCGGTCCACTTTCTATAATTGTAGGAGCCTGGTAAGGACCAGCAGGCATTCAGGTTAGGGGCCTATGGGTTTTTACCAGCGCAAGAGAGGTGACAGAGCAAGGAAAGTTTGAACTCTGTAAAGAGCAAAAATATAGGAAATACATCGACTGAATATCTACAAGTTTGGACTTCAACTTCTCTTGCCTGCATCAAGAAAACGTGACCCCAGTGCCTATTAGCCTGACGTAGTCCGACTCAATTCTAGTCAGAATATGAGTCTGATGCTGCTCCATAGAGCTGTGGCCATGGGGCGTGTTTCCAATCTAACCAGGGAAGCATGCCTCTGCACTCAATTGGGATAGACCTACAACCAATAAGAGCAACAGAGTGCGTGACGTATGTTAAGCGGGGCATAGTTGTTGTCCACAAAAATCAAAAGCGTGCAGTTGCGCGCCTAGAATAAGAAGATGAGCCTTGATCGCTGATTTCTCTGTTCCTCTGCTTAAAAATTAATTTGCTGTCGATATCTTAAAAGAGGAACAGACCCTAATAGCAGAATCTACTCACCCAAACTCTCCAGCGGCAGCCATTATTGTTGTCACCAAGGCGCTTTGGTCACGTGGTTGATTACGCTACTCTTTTGATCATCTGTCCATCATCGTGAGCAAAAGCCCGGCCCTGACACATTTGATTGGATGTCGCCTGACGGTGGGCGATAATACTCGAAATACTATGGAGCAGAGGCAGACTACAACTTCCCCGAACTCACCCAACTTCTTGTGCCTGCGACTAAGTTCGGACTGGCACCCAGGCTAAGTGCCTATAGTGGCTTATTGGAACTTTACTGGATGTTTGGTTTGACAAACAATCGCCACTACAGGAGGCATAAAACAATGGAAATGCAGAATTTTTCCATAATTCCCATAAAGAATCCAACAAATATGGAACTGCTGACCTTCCTGCATAAGAAGAAGCTGACAGAAATGTACCCTCACATGTGGGTTCCACACCCCCTTGTGAAATGCGCGGCATCGTGGCAGCCCACTGCTCCCCAGGGGGAGGGGTTAAATACAGAGGGAATTCCGTTGCTCTGTACTTGTGACAGTGGAATAACAATAAAAATTAAGCTGAAAAAAATATGTTTTATTTTGTAGATATTTCAATATGGCACTGTGCAAAGGCTGTTAAAATTATAATTTTGTATTATTTACACATAATTTTTACTTCATTATCATATTTAATTGGTTTGAATTTTATTTAAATCGGTTTTCGTTTTTTCAGCCTTTTTAGTTTTATGTGTGAGCATGTAAACTGTAATGGGGGGGGGCACCTAAAGTCCTGCCTAAGGCACCAAATTTGTTAGGGCCGGCCCTGCAAAAACCAGCCTGCAGTGAATCTGGTCAGACTCCAACTCGTTGATAATTATGAAAACAATGCTGGTCATGTGTGCGCGTGGCTTTCTAGCGCGTGGTCTTGTGACCGCTAGTTACCCTTGTGGTCCCCTGGAGATCCGCCGCTGGCCGGCCTCCAGCACGCGCCACCTTCACTGGTCCAATCACAACAGCCTTCATCATCTCTCTCTCCCTACTAGACGCACTCGCGTTCCTTGTGCCAAACACGAACACGCGTGGCGAAATAGGATCCACGCTCCTCCACAGGAACAGATTCGGACACCTGGATGAAAACCTTCTACGGTGAGTTTTCTCCTCGTCAACTGAAAACGATAGAAATATGGTTTTGGACTTAATGATGATAAAAACATTTGCAACAAATAGTTTAGTTGAAGTTTTTCATCCAATTAAATGTTAGAATGAGCGACTTCAACAGATCAGTTACTGAAAAAACTCTAAATGATCCAAAAATGTCCAGCTGATAAACATCACAGACTCAATAGTTTCTAAGGAG
>JAGKQL010000025.1:7209939-7230297 GCA_018398635.1 Cyprinodon brontotheroides
TTTGTAAAATCTTGGATTTCCTGGATAAGTGTGATTAAAGATTAAGAGAAAAAAACACATCAGGCTCCAGACTTACATTCTCCGATGTTTGGGATGAATCAAAATGAGAGCTGAATAATAAAACACATCCTGTTTGATTAGAGTAATACCACACTGTGTGGTAATGGAGGAAATCTGTTTACTTTTTTAGACTACTGTTTGTAGACACATTACGACTTTCCTTTTAACATCAAATTATTTCATCTGGATTTTATATAGTAGAACATAGCCTTGTATGATTTTAAGTGAGTTAACATAAACAGATGGTTTACTCTTTTCTTTCTTTTACAAATTCACAATCTGATGGTAATTTCCTATATATTTACACAATGAAATACTTAATTTGATGTGTAGAAGAGTGAATATAAACATGGCTCGTTTTTTCACCAGTGTTGGGACAAACACCTTATTAAGAACTACAGTTCCCTGGTGTAAGCGAACGTGACAGCAAAGTGCACATGGAAGTGCACAAGGCACACTTAACCCTTTAAAGCCTGATCCAAGAATAAAACAAAACAGAAAATTACTTTTTTTGGTTTGAAGTCCTTATTTGGCCTTTTAACAAAATATGTAAAAAGAAAAAAACAGAAATACATTTTTGATATTAATAATTTATTACTATGCGATAATTCAAGATTATTTTTTGTGTAGTCTTCTACTGGCTGTTATCAGGTATATCTGATTTTGTAAAATAGGATTTTGAGCAAAGTTTTCACCATTAAATTATGCAAAAGGTGTCAGATGCAAAACATTTCAGAAACCGTATGTATCAAATACGATACATTTGGCATTATAGGGTTAACAGAGAAGTTAACCACTTCAGCATGCCTTAAAAATAAAGGAGATAATGCGACTTGCATCGCCTCTTTTTTCCATCCTGGGCCCTGTAGAGATTATGGTGCAGAGCCAATGATAAAGTCTCCTAAAGAAAAGCACTACTGAAGGCTAATTGTTTTTTCTGATTTGCTCATTAATTTGGAGAACATTTTATCAATGTCAGAAGCTTTAATTTTAAGAAGCTCTGCATATCATCTCAACATTGACTGACAGCTTTTGCCATGAAAAGAACACATTTACTTTCTCAGGGCAATAATGATTTTACTTGAATGGTTTAAGTTTTTTCATGCCAAAATCCTGGGATCATACAGTAGTGCTGGGGTTAGCATCTCACAGCATCATAGAGACTGACACAGGAGTGACCTCACCCCAACCCCCACTCCCATACAGAAAAAATCGTGTCCCGTCCCGATCCCCGGCCAGAGTAGAAATCTAAATCCTGTCCCGTCCCACTTCTGGTGAAATTACTCCCACTCCCATTCCCGCTGTCATTCAGAATGACCTGCTCTGCACTTACCACTCCAATCTTGAATTTCTATAAAAGGGTCTTAACAAACTCCTCAAGTCTAAGTTAAATAGTAACTGTTGGTCCCTCCATTGTTGGGCTTTTTGCCAGCTGGTGAAAACTCCAGGCCGGGAAGCACTGTTGAAGTTTTTGCTTGCATGTAGTTTTTGATTTCGCGCATTATAGTGTATGCTTCTAAGAAAACTACAAAATGGTAGCCAGTACCAGGGATTTTTTTTTTCTTTCTATTTTATTTTTATTTTTGGCATCGATCCTAGTTTTAGTTACTATTGGTTGCTCCTCGCCTCCTGCCTGCTCCTGTTAATACTTAATCCTGTACCGGCCCCAATCACGTGATCAGCACAATACTGACCCTGATCCCATCGGAATCCCGCGGAACCCTGGGATTCCCTAAAAATGTCAGTCTCTACAGCATCAGACAAGCAGCTTACCAGATATTGTCCTTTTGTGAAGCATATTACCATATTTAACCACCTTAACCACATGAAAACAGCTATGGGCTGACAAATTCACCAATAGAGTTGATTCCCCAAACTGCATGGTTTGGTCGACAATACCTAACATACCTAACTAGGGCTGGGTATTGTTCAAAAATTTTTGGTTCCGGTACCAGCCGCTGATACCTTCACTTCGATACCGGTTCCTGAACAATATTTTTTTCGATCCCTGTTTTATAATATCAATTCGAAGAAAAAAGAAAATTACACAAGATAAAAAAGTACAAATCTTGAGATTTATTTACTTTAACCTCTGATTTTTCCATTTACATTTTTCCTACTTCAAAAACATAAAAAAATCAGGTGTCTAAAATTCACTGTTACATTGTGGGAGGGACATTTTTAGTTAGCAGTTTTCTCTTTCAGAAAAAATTACCATGTTCCTGACAAACAAGCCTGTTGAATGGGAATCCTACTGACAGAGATACGGCTGGTATGTCTGGGGTCTGAGGGGCTCCCTACAGAAATATTGAAGGCAGGATGAACTGACTGCACTTATTAAGTTTTCAGGTGGATTTTCCCCACTTAAAAAAACATAATAAAACTACTTTTATTCCCACTGATCACTGCAAATATAGCTGCAAGGCAGAAAAGGATAGAGTAGCTCCGCTACGCGCCGCCAGACACACTTCGACCGGCCACAGGCAGCCAAAGATGTTTCGCATGCCAGCAGCTACGGCTGGTACAAGCAGCAAAAAATGAAGCAGCAGACGGGATTTGCTGCTCCTGCTGCGCCCCGTGTGAAAGCAGCATGATTTACTCTGCTGCTGGCTTTGCTCGCCACGGGCTGCTGAGAGGAGGATGGTCGCTGGGCTGGCTGGCGGTCCGCTTTCTTGCAGCCAAACACCGAAAGCAACAACTGCTCTAAATTGTTTCTCGCGGCACCCATGTATTGCATTGGCGCCTTATTGGCATCAGTCTTAGTAAAGTGAAGCCGCACTTTTTGACCTGGGGCATTTAAAGAGTAAGTTCCGGACGCACACAACCAGTTGCCACAACAGATACACATGAAACCTGGCTGTAGGCGTGACCACCTGTGTATTTTTCCCTGGATGACGACATCACGTTGAAATTGTTACAGCCAATCACCGAAACTTGTCACCCGAAAGACTCGAGGCATGTTTCAATACTCTGTAGAAGCTCAAAAGCATTTCGTCGGTACCATAAAAAGAACCGAAAGTTCGGTACCCAGCCCTATACCTAACACACAGCTTTTAGTTTCTAACAACTAATTTAACAAAGTAATCAAGCTGTAGGTGTATATTTGCTCTTCATTTAAACCACTTGATGTTGACTGCCATGCCTAATCATTTCTGTTAGAAGGTTTAGCATAAGGCTGCTTGTTCTGAGCCTCGACACACTAAGTAGTCTTATGCCTAGTCTATAATGGGAAACTTAGGAACTCGAGTTACTGTTATCAGTGACTCATGAAGTGCAAAACCAAACCAAATTCCCATTTCTACTATGGCCTCTTTTTGGATGATGATAATGAGAAATATCACTCAGTTATTGCATGAGATTTTATTATGTTCTATCAAAGACATTGTTTAAACAAACCCAGAAACATAAAGAACAGTATACTCTTATTTTCACCACAAAAGTACTCACTACATTGTGTTGGTCTCTAAGATTAATTCTCAATCAAAGACATTGTCATTTTTTACTGCATTTTGAAAGTATTTGTGTTTATTATGGACAGCAAAAACATTTGAAGGTGTGTCAAACTGCTGCAGGACAGTTTTCGGGAGTCTTATATTAGGCTGTAAGGTCATACATATCCCAAGAGAGGATACAGTTGTACAGAATGGCAAGATATTCATGACTATTGTTTATTTTCCCAGAAGTAATCGACAAAATAGCATCACTTTTACAGCAATGTGTGAAATAATCTAAGAGGTCCCAGAGGAACCAAAGTAACTTTAGCCTCCAAGTGACTCCAGGTCTCGTTCACACCAAGCATTACTTACGTTTATCATATTGATGTCTTGAGAATACTAAACAGGGTTACAAGGAAAAGATGTACAATTTCTAGGAGTGACTGAACAGTTTTTTAAAACAATTAGCTTTATTGATTTATTTTGTTTATAGTTTCCATACATTTGTGGAATCTGTGGGTCTATTTTTCAACCTATTTATAAACTTCCCACCTTTAAGTGAAATAACGTGCAGAACATTTAATTATTGAAGCAACACCTCAGACATTTATATTCTTCTATAGATTGAAAATCAAAAGGACAAAGAAAAAAATTAAAACTTCTTAGATACAGTACTTGCTTCCCTGCTGCTCCCTGTTTGGACCTGTTCACTTCCTGTTTGGATTAACTGAGTGTGCAGCTGTTCAGGAGGATCTCCATCTGAAGTTAAGTTATTTTTTCTGTGATATCTCTGTATCTAAGTAACTCTAACTGACTACTTTAAAACATAGCACCTTCTGCTGCACTTTTCTGCTGAGCACTTGTCGAGTTTCACACGGTTTTATTTCTGATAGCAAGAAGAGTAGCAAGGCTAGCGCTAGTAGCTTAGCATTGCTATGGCTTCTCTCTCCCTCCCCTTGACTCTTTTCCCCAACTCTTGCTTCCTTCTTTCCTCTCCTCTCTCTCCCTGCTCTCTGTGAATCAGATGTTCAGTTATCTTCCGCCTCCTTTTAGTGATAATGGGATGTGTAATAAGTGTAGTATTTTTGCATAGCTTTGGAGGCGAGGGTGTCAGGAGTTAGAATCCAGGCTTCAGGCTGTTGAACATCCAGGAGTTAAAGTAGGCCCCCCATGTAGCTGTCCTCCAAAAGTGCCTGAGCAGCCAGGCGATTGGGTAACTGTACGCAGAAAGCGTAGTCGTGGATCTCTGCCCACTGGTCACCCACCAACCCGTTCCCGTTTCTAAGCCTGGTTTTCCCACTCAGTGACACACCCACTGAGAAGCCCACTCTGGTGATTGGCAGCTCCATAGTCAGAAACGTGGCATTAGAGACACCAGGGACCATAGTCAAATGTTTGCCGGGGGGCAGAACGGGCGACATCAAATCCTGCACATGAAACTGCTGGCTAAGGATAAGGTTCAAATACAGTAAGATTGTTATTCACGCTGGTGGTAATGACACCCGGTTACGCCGATCGTCCGGAGGTCACTAAAATTAGTGTTGCTTCGGTGTGTAAGTTTGCCAAAAAATGTCGGACTCGTAGTAATTTTCTCTGGTCCCTCCCTGATCTGACCAGTGATGACATGTTTAGTCCGCGTATATAGCCATTCAACCGCTGGTTGTCTAGGTGGTGCCCTGAAAACAACGTGGGCTACATTAATAAATTGGCCGTCGCTTTTGGGAAAGCTGGTGCTGATTCGGAGAGACGGCATCCATCCCACTTTGGATGGTGCAGCTCTTCTTTCTAGGAATCTGGCCACATTTATTAGTCCTCCAAAACCCTGACCACCCAGGGTGCAGACCAGGAAGCAGAGTTGTAGTTTAACACACATCTCTGCAGCTTCTCTACTGTTACCCACTCTTTACTCCATCCAGACAGTGTCTTGCCCACGACCAAAATCTAATAAATTAGCAAAGATTCCCAAAGGAGTAAATCATGATAATCTAATTAAAATCAAAATAACTCCAATTGGGGAAAAAGTTAAAACAATTAAATGCGGTCTGTTTAACATAAGATCGCTTTCCTCTAAAAGTCTACTAGTTAATGACTTGATTTGTGATAATCACATTGACTTGTTTTGCCTTACAGAAACCTGGCTGCAGCAAGAGGATTATGTGAGCATAAATGAGGCAACTCCTTCAAGCTATTTAAATTTTCACATCCCCAGAAGTTCTGGGCGAGGAGGAGGAGTAGCAACAATCTTCCAGTCTGACTTACTGATTACTCCCAAAACAATTAATACCTACAACTCTTTTGAACATTTAACCCTTAATTTCCCTGATCCAAATTTCAAGGCAAGAAAACCTCTTCTTTTTGTAACTTTGTATCGTCCACCAGGTCCTTACTCTGAATTTTTAGATGAGTTTTCAGAGTTCCTTTCTGATTTGGTATTAAATACTGACAGGGTCATCATAGTGGGAGATTTTAACATCCATGCTGACATTGAAGGCGATAGCTTAAGAGCAGCCTTTAATGCTATCTTAGACACTATTGGCTTTGTTCAAAATGTGAATAGTCCCACGCATTCTCATCTTCATACTTTGGATCTTGTGCTGACATACGGCATAGAATGTGAAGAAATAACAGTATTTCCTCACAACCCTGTCCTCTCTGACCACTTTCTAATAACCTTCAGGATTACTTTAACAGAGTTCTCCTCCCCCAAAAGAAGGTTCAATTTTAGTAGATCTTTATCAGATAGTGCAGTTATAAATTTTAAAGAATCTGCTTCACTTTCTCTCTCCTCTGTGTCACTGAGCAGTGCTGCAGAGTGCAAAAGCTTAGCTTATTCCCCTTCACAGGTTGATGATTTTGTTGATGGGGTTGCTAGTTCTCTGCGTATTGCCTTAGACAACGCAGCTCCTTTGAAAATGAAAACCGTTAAAAATAGAAAGCTTGCTCCTTGGTTTAATGCAGAGCTGCGTACTTTGAAGCAAAATGCTAGGAAACTGGAGAGAAAATATCGCTCCACAGGCCTGCGAGAGTCCTTCCTAGTCTGGAAAAATGGTTTACTGCTGTATAAGAGGACCCTTTGTAAAGCAAGAGCAGCATACTTCTCCTCATTAATAGAGGAGAATAAGAATAATCCTAGATTTCTTTTTAATACAGTTGCCAAACTCACCCAGAGCCATAGCTCTGTTGAACCGTCCATTCCACCTGCTCTTAGCAGCAATGATTTTATGGGATTCTTTATAAATAAGATTGATCTTATTAAAAATAAGATCATAAGCACTCCTCTATCCGCGATTGTACCTGAGGTAGTCATGGAATCTGAACCGGGTTTAGACTGCTTTGATCCAGTTGAACTCTCTGAATTAGCAAAATTATTGTCTTCATCTAAGCCTTCAACTTGTATGTTAGATCCAGTTCCAACCAGGTTATTTAAGGAGGTATTCCCTTTGATCTCCTCCTCCATTTTAGATGTGATTAATCTATCTCTGTTACAGGGATATGTACCTAAAGCTTTTAAGGTTGCTGTAATTAAACCTCTGCTTAAGAAACCGTCTCTTGACCCAGATGACTTGGTCAATTATAGACCTATATCCAATCTTCCTTTCTTATCCAAAATTCTTGAGAAAGTAGTTGCCAAACAAGTTTGCGATCACTTCCTTTAGAGCTCATCATAGCACTGAAACAGCTCTGGTGAAAGTCACTAATGATATTCTCATGGCCTCAGATAATGGACTTGTATCTGTGCTCGTCCTGTTGGATCTTAGTGCTGCATTTGATACAGTTGACCATAATATTCTTTTAGAAAGACTTGAATATTTTGTTGGAATTAAAGGAACAGCACTAGACTGGTTTAAATCTTATCTATCTGATCAATTTCAGTTTGTTCATGTTAATGATAGATCTTCAACACGCTCAAAGTTGTTACCTGTGGAGTACCACAGGGATCAGTGCTAGGACCAATTCTCTTTACTTTATACATGCTCCCAATTGGTAGAATTATTAGACAGCATGGGATTAATTTCCACTGTTATGTTGATGATACCCAGCTATATCTGTCTATAAATCCAGATGAAGCTAACCCATTACATAGATTACAGGCATGTCTTGAAGACATAAAAACCTGGATGACTCTTAACTTTCTGCTTCTGAATGCAGACAAAACAGAAGTTATAGTCTTTTGACCAGAGTCTCTGAAAA
Source organism: Cyprinodon brontotheroides (assembly GCA_018398635.1). Classification (NCBI taxonomy): domain Eukaryota; kingdom Metazoa; phylum Chordata; class Actinopteri; order Cyprinodontiformes; family Cyprinodontidae; genus Cyprinodon; species Cyprinodon brontotheroides. The sequence continues at coordinate 7,217,625 of JAGKQL010000025.1, forward strand.
AAGAACTGATTAGCCAGTCACTTCATTTGGATGGGGATTAAACTGATTTCAGATAATAAAGTAAAAAATCTTGGTGTTATTTTTGATCAGGACCTGTCATTTAAATCCCATATCAAAGAGGTTTCTAGAATTTCCTTCTTTCATCTGAGGAACATTGCAAAAAATTAGAAATATCCTGTCCAGGGGTGATGCTGAGAAACTAGTCCATGCATTTGTTACTTCAAGGCTGGACTATTGTAATTTTTTACTATCAGGAAGTCCACAAACTGTGTTAAAAGCCTTCAGCTGATCCAAATAAAATGCTGCAGCCAGAGTTCTAATGAAAATTAAAAAGAGAGATCATATCCTACTATCCTGGCTTCTCTCTTCATTGGCTTCCTGTTAAATCAAGAATAGAATTTAAAAATCCTCCTTCTCACATATAAAAGCCTTAAATGGCCAAGCTCCATCTTATATCAGAGATCTGATTGTTCCTTATGTTCCTAACAGAGCACTTCGCTCTCAATCTGCAGGGGTTTTACTAGTGGTTCCTAGAATTTCTAAAAGTAGAATGGGAGGCAGATCTTTTAGTTATCAGGCTCCTCTCCTGTGGAACCAACTACCAGTTTTAGTCCCCTGGAGGCAGACACCCTGTCTCTCCTTTTAAGGCTAGGCTTAAAACTTTCCTTTTTGATAAAGCTTATAGTTAGGGTGGCTCAGGTTATCCTGAGCTATCTCTATAGTTATGCTGCTATAGGCTTAGACCTTTGGAGGACATATAGGGACCCCCATTTCATCATTCTGCTTCATTTCTCTCTGTTCTTCTCCTATTCTGCAGAATCTGTTAGTTCAATCTCTAACCTTCTGCTCTCTGCTTTTCCTCAGAGTAGCTTTGCCCTCGCCTGTAACTCCTGTTTGGCTGTGACGCCATCCTGGAAAGAAACATCAGCTGTGCTGCTTCCATCCACACACCCTTGTTTATAGATGTTGGAGATGCGTCCTGTTTTTCCAGTGTGGTCCTGTTTCTCTGACCGTGACTGAGTGGATGTGCTCTCTCTTCGTCCTCTGGCATGGGAGCTGCCTTTGAGCTTGTCTGCCTGGCTGTGTAATTTGCCTGGACGGGGCCGCCTTTACAGCTGCAGTTTTGTACTTGCAGCTGTCGCCCTTGAACCTCTAGTCCGCCTCGGCAGATGGCCGCCACACTGAGCCTGGTTTCGCTGGAGGGATTTCTTCCCTGTTAAAAGGGAGTCCTCTCCACTGTCTACAAACATGCTTGCGTGTGGGGATTGTATTTGAGTCAATGAGTCATCGCAATCAACTGGTTTTCTCCTTAGATAGAAAAACTTTGTATCAATTTGACTGTATGATCTGTTGAACTGAAAGTGTCTTAGATGACATGGTTGTGCTATACAACTTCTCAACTGAATTGAATTTGAATTACTTTTTATTGATCCATTGGGAAGACTCCCTCCGGAAATTAAGGTTACTTGTGCAGCTTACAGGGCAAAAAAGTAAGTTAAATTAATTTTAAATTAAGCAACAAAAAAGTATTAAGTTCAATTTTATTAAAATTAAGCAAAATACAAATAAATATGGAGTTCCCATTTAACAGAAAAAATAAAAAATACAAGTGTTGCTACTCCTTCCCTCTATAACAACAATAATTTTACAAGTTTTACACAATTTTGTTTGTATTAAATTAGAAAAGGGAAAAATGTAAGAGCATAAAAGGGCCATAAGAGCTTAAATTACTTAACAAAATGGTACAACATATTACAGTGCAGCAGTCACCCAAAAATCCATTTTTAACTGTATTATAAAAAACATATCATGTAATACTACAAACAAACATGCAATAAATCATTTATTTTATTAAAACTAAACATTAACATATTAACATTTATTCTGTTGTTTAAGTTCAGGCAACTTCTGCAGCAAACTATCTCAGCAGCACAGATGTGAGAGCAATCTCTAAGAATACAAATATAAAGTATGTCTGTATACTGTAGAAGGTTGTGCCACAGGAGAATAAAAAGGCATTCAAACTCCTAAAAATCAGCCTTGAATTGAAAGATGGAGAACTATGCAGATCATTGGCCTGCCAGCATGCTCACCTCTTTGTTTATCAGTTTTTGCAAAGCATACTGAATAGGATACAAGCTATTATCTCCAAAACCGAAATATGTTTTACATTGGAATACTGGAAGTTGATTATCTGACCCCCTTTTTCATGGCAACAACATAACTTTTTGCTTTTGCTTCTTTTTGTCAACAGTGCATGGACAAATTGTTGAAAGTTTTGCAACATGCAATAATTAATTCTTATATAATAAAGTAAATGTATGTGCTCTTCAGATGCCAGAGACTGAATAGCTGACATTGCAAAGTGCAGGAAACTGGGCTAGCAATCATCCTATTTTATGTGCTTTAAACGACATTAGAAATTAGAAATGTTTTCAGACGTCTGTGCATTCACACTACTTTGAGGTTTTTTTAACAGAAAATATAGGTGGAGGTTGGAAAACAGCACAGGAGGTTCTCTAAACTACTATTTTAGTTTGTATCCCACTCTGAGGCGCTTCATAGTCACTGGCAGCTTATGGTAGTAAGATTTAAAGTTTTAACAGTTTCCTAAAAAAGCTTAAAATATGTTTTTTATATGTTTTGTTTCTTGCATTGCAGTAAATAGTCATTAAAAAAACATGGTTTAAGAATTTGCCTTCATTTTTAAGTGCTGAGTTTGTATTGATCAAGGACAATTTTAAAAAAGAAAAACATTTTCGGTATTTCTTGAAAAGGTTCTTATCAAAGCATACTTAACATTGAGGTTCAAAGGCAATAATTTATTAATTTCACTGTAGTCTTTGCATATTCAGGTGTATATATCAGAGAAAGGTATTGGTACTATTTGTAAAAAGTCCTGCTTTTATAGAAACACAAGTTCTGTGGTATGCTGTTCCATTATGATTTTCACAACTTTTTTTTTACGAAACTCCAGATTTCGACATTTTTTATTTTTTTTTGGTGAAACTTTAGGCTGAATATTTGTCCCCTACGTTGTGTTACACAGTCAAAAACAGATTACCCCATTAGAAGACTGCCAATGATTACCCCTTTTTAAGACAACAGTATTTAGTTTGTCTTTTCCTGATTTGTTTTGGCAGTCGTGGCTTTTGTCATCTGGCACCACTTATGTAACCTGACTCTTCCAGATGGATTTGCTCCGCATATCCATCTGGAAATACTTCCGTTGAAGTAATTTTGGGAAGGGGCCGAAAATACTGGTTAGCTGATTGGCCTATGTTGGTGATAGACGGGCCGAATAAAACCAATCAGATCAGCGAAGCATATGGACGTAACAGAGCGGACGCGAAGAGGAGCGAATTGATAGATCAAACTCTTGCGCGAAACCAGTGGGAGAAGAGCAAAAACATCTTTTCCTCTGAGAAAAGCCTCCAGAGTAGCAGTGTTTTGCTCTTCTTTCAGTGAAGAAATACTCTTTAATTCCCATAAAACTTCCTCGATAGCCACGCTACACGCTAGTTTCATCGGCTGAAGCCGCCATGTTCTTTAGACTGAACTGTTGCTTCTTGTTGCTTCACACCTCAACCCGCCCAAAGCCAGCATTGATTGCGTACGTCGATTTGGTGAAGCGGCTCCCAAATTGTCTTCAACGGAGAGTCTCCAGACTGGATTAGCGAGTGAAATCTTGAAAGCTTCAGCGAGATCAGGATGGTCTCCGAAGCTACCACTTATTAGCATCTCCTTTAACTCCTATAGGCTTCAGGGTTAAACACGTCTTTCAGAGACTCGACTGGAGTAATACTGAGGAAATTTGGAACCTGAATAAACACCTCAAACAGGATTTGTTCTCCTGCACTGAAAAAAACCCTGGCATCTCGATATGTTTTTTTTTTTTTTTTTTAATTAAGTGCATTTCTTCTGGCGAATTGAGGAGGTAATCAACACACTTTTGCCAATGGAACAAGACACTTTATATTTAAGATAACAAAAATACAATTGTAGCGCCTCTTGCTTTCTTATTTCAAGTGGTCGCGGCTAGTGTTTTGGTTTTCTGGATAATTTTTGCGAAGTGTAGAAATTTAATTATTTTAGGTTGGCCAAAAACTTGGGCTTCTGCTTTTGCTGAACAGCCATCACGTCGTACATCCTATACAAAGAAACAGAATTGCAGCGTGTCGCAATGCTTAGGTGTACAGCACAGTAGAATGATTATAGATTGCTGCACCTAAAGCTTCCCAGCAGAACATTGCAGAAAGCACCACATTGTCTCCTCTGACTAGTTTTCTTTTAATAGTGCCTCCCGATTTAATCCCCATGTGTTCAACAGGTGTTAAAAGCTTCTGGAGAGAAAGTGTATTTTCTACAGAAGAATGCCAGCTGCTTATCCAGGCTGCTACAACAGGCAGTGAGACATCAGCAGATAACAGGAAGCTGAACAGATAATGGCGCAAAAGTTACTCTGTTTATCCCTTTATAGGAAAACAGTTCTGTTCGCCATTTTAAAATACAGTGATAAAAAACGTGCTTATCGTCTTCAAAAGCGGTAAAGAAGAGAGAGGTGTAGGCTTCTTATACTTTTAAATCATGGAGATACAACGAGTAAAAGAAAATCCATAGTTCGGCTACCGCGTAGAAATGAAGGTACATTTGCAATGGTAGTGGGTGTCAACAAAGTCACCCTTAAATAAAAGATGCAGTCTAGGTCTCAAAGACCTGTAACTTTTTTGTTTAAAAACAAGGCTTCAGTTCCATTTAAATACATGATATGGACATAAAGAAACAGTTTTCGGCGCCGCGCCCCGGTAGGGAAATGATTTTCCAGGAGCCTCGCCCAAGCACCCCACAGGCTCAGAAGTCTCGGGTGAAGAGTCGGTCTTGCTTTTCAGCTTGCAGAACCCGCTACACGCCCCAGCAGCGTTGCCGCTAGAATAGTGGCGATGGTTTGTGCGCCATACCGCGGCCAACGGTAATCTCGCAAACCATGCACCTGGAAATAAAACCAGTAGACATGGTGATTCATAAGTTAAAAGCCCGAAGTTCTTAGCTCAAAACAACCACTCCTGGCTTGGAGAAACCAGCTGAGCACAGCTGAGCATATTTACGACAGTGCACTTTTACTTTCGCCCTATGGGGGGAGCCTCGCTGGAAAATCAACATCGGTTGCATAGTATACCTTTTAAGAAGTATATAGCTCCACTCATTACCTGTATTAATTACACCTGTTTAAACATACTATATGTATAACAGACACTTGTCCACAGCCTCAAAAAGTCAGACTTCAAACTTAACGGCATAAACAAGTACACAAAAAGCTGTCAAAGGAAACAAGGAAGAAAAACTGAACCCGATTTGCAGGGAGGAGTGAATCTACAACAGGCTAGTTGGTGTGAATAAATCTAGAGCAAATGGAAGAAAATGCAAGACATACAAAACTGTTGATAATCTCCGTTTGTATGGGGCACCATGCAGGATTTCATTCTGAGGGGTCCAAATCATCATGAGAGTAGTGAGAACAAAAATCTCAGAATTACACAGATATAGACCAAAAAAGTAAAAAAAAAAAAAAATCCACGGGACTTTGTTTCCAAGTTTGAAGACATTTTGCTTTCCATCCAGGAAGCTTTTAAAAGCCAAACGACCTCCATTCCAAAGGGTTGGACCAGTTCGTCCGCTTCAGTTTGCATTTTTTCTAAGCCAAAACATAACCTGATTCCGACAGATGGATTTAAGTCCGCATATCCATCTGGAAACCTTCAGCTGAAATAAGTTTGGGAAGGGGCGAAAATACTGGTTAGCTGATTGGCCTATGTTGGTGATATAGACGGGCCAAATAAAACCAATCAGATCAACAAAGCATATGATCTACTAACAGAGCGACTCGACGAAAGAGGAGCCAATTGATAGATCAAACTGTTGCTGAAACCAGTCGGGAGTAAGAGCAAAAACATCTTTTCCTCTCTGAGAAAAGCCTCCAGAGCAGTGTTTTTGCTCTTCAGCAGTGAAGAAATAGCCTGTAATTCCGATAAAACTTGCTCGGATAGCCACGCGCTTAACGCTAGTTCGATAGCCGCCAGCAGCCGCCATGTTCTTTAGACTGAAACCGTGCGCTCGTTGCGTCACACCCTCAACCCGCCTTGCCAAAGCCAACGCTGATTGGGCGTTCGTCTGGTAAACGGCTCCAAATTTTTTTTAGCGGAGAGTCTCCAGACTGATCTGCGAAGTGAAACCTGGAAAGCTCCAGAGATCAGGATGGTCTCAATGAGAGGCTAACAAAATAAGGCTTTGTTGGGCTACTGTATAAAAGCCTCAAACCTAACGCTTTTTAGGACTTTTTTTAATTGAAAAAGCTTCCTGGATGGGAAGCAAAACATCTTCAAACTTGGAAACAAAGCCCAGTGGATTGTTGTTTAGGTTTTTTTGAACGACTCTGTTCTGGATGACTGAGAAAACTTCACCAGCATACACAGATGTACCTGTTAAATTATCTGCAGAGAGCAGGAGGCAATGCTGCAGAAGCTTTACTACATGCCCTGACAATCCATGCTCTGGTTGTGAATGCACCATAGGTTGCATTGCTTCAGCTGTAAGCTATTTTTTTAAAGAAAATTACAGGTATCATGCTGTATATTTATGTAGTTTTGCTCCATATTTTGTAATTGTATTTGCACCCGTCATCTTCTGCTTCATCTGGGACCGGGTCAAGGGGGGCAGCAGTCTGAGCAGAGACTCCCAGACTTCTCCCTCCACAGACGCCTCCTCCAGCTCGGCAGGGCGAGGCCAGAGGTGCTCCCAGGTCAGCAGAGAGACATGAAACCGAGGCCTCCGTGACCCCATTTGCTGGCTCCGTATTTTGTTTTAACACTAATATGCTTTAGGTTTATTTCTCCTAGTACATGGGATCTGATGTAAAATTCAAATATTTATTTTATTCCTCTCCCAATCTTTATGTTGGTTAAATATTGAGCAAAGACTTGATAAAATGTGCAGATAAATGTGCATATTTCTACACTATGTATTTAAAATGTCAGAGTGGCCATTTTAACCAGGTCACAGACTGGCAGTATATCCCTCCTAACATTGTTCTATATTCCCAGACTTTTATTGATCCGCCAGCATTGATACGTTATTTGGTTGCAGAAGTTAAAGTAACATGAGCCCGGGACGAGCTCCACCCAGGCTCTATCTACAACTGGTAATGAGTACAGAACCACAGATGTTTAAAATGCTGGCCTGGGGGTGAACACAGTGCAATAAATATGCAATCCTTTATTGATGGACAAAGCTAATGACCGTGTCAGTTTGACAACTAACCCAGTGACAGCTCTGACATCATGAAGCGCATCAAATTGACTTTGGAATCAAAAGGTCTGACGACTCCATAAATCCGGTTTAGACTAGATACTGAGTGTTTTCTAACAATTGGTCAATAGTAATTTGATAGAACTGCTATGCGTAAAGTGATACTGTACCAGTGCAGCTAAGAGAAAACAGCAAAATACAGATAAATAAGTTTGTTCTACCATTTGTTAATACAAATATAGCCAAAGCTGAAAATACGATAATGCACTGATACATCACAGACATATCGACAGTGCAATTTGCCCTGATAGAAATGTCAGCTTTAGTATTATTCCTGTTGGTTATCAAAATTATGCAGATCTGCTATATGCCAGATTATTGATCAGTCTTCATGCATGTATTTATTTTCTTTTCTACAAATGTAGGAGTCTACATTTTAATTACTACATGTTAGAATTACCTTTATGAAAGTAGTCGGATATTTTGTGTATCCATGGTAATGAGGCAGATTTGTAGTTTGCATCTATCCCATTCACATTTAGTTCTCTGTAACAATTGTCTATGGAACTGAGAATATAGTTTTATTATCCCAAACCTTTCTCATGTTTCCCCTCAGCAAACCTGCAACAAATTTGTGCTAATGCTTTTGAGAAATTAAAGTATATAACCCAATTATAGCAAACATTTGATGACACAATCTTTTTTTAATATATTTCATAATATTGAATTATTATTATTATTATTATTGAACTAATCTGTGTTTACAAAAATATTAACGAATAAATTTGAGTACCTCTGTTTAGCTATAAATTACGCAACTGGAAATCATTGTTTTCTCAGTGATAAAGTGGGTAACACTGCTGCCTTTGGGAAAGCAAAGAAGAGGTTCTGGGGTTTGATTCCCAGATGGGATCTTTTTTAAATGGAGTTTGCATGTTCTTCCCTGAGCATCGCGTGGAGTTCTCTCCGGTACCTCCGCTTACTAACCTGACTTCGCTAGATGGTGCTCGTCAAGATAATGACCATCTGGAAACCTTCGTTGAAGTAATTTTGGGAAGGGGCTAAAATACTGGTTAGCAGATTTGGCCTATGTTGGTGATAGACGGCCAAATAAACCAATCAGATCAACGGCAGCATATGACGCATCTTCAACAGAGCTTAACGACTGCAAGAGGGGAGGCCAATTGATAGATCAAACTCTTGCCGAAACCAGTCGGGGAGAAGAGCAAAAAACATCTTTTCCTCTGAGAAAAGCCTCCAGAGCAGTGTTTTGCTCTTCTTTCAGTGAAGAAATACTCTGTAATTCCGATAAAACTTGCTCGATAGCCACGCTAACGCTAGTTTCATCGGCTGAAGCCGCCATGTTCTTAGACTGAACTGTCGCGGCTTGCTGCGCTTAGCATTGACCTCAACGTTTTCAAAAGCCAACGCTGATTGGGACGCTTGTTTGCTGAACGGCTCCAAATTTTTCTTTAACGGAGAGCTCTCGTGACTGATCTGCGAAAGTGAAATCTTGAAAGCTCTCAGCGCGAGATCAGGATGGTCTCAATGAGGCTACCAAAACAAGGCTTTGTTGGACTACTGTATAAAGCCTCCTAACTTAACGCTTTTCTGACTTTTTTAATTGAAAAAGCTTCCCTGGATGGGAAGCAAAACATGTTCAAACTTTGAAACAAAGTCCAGTGGATTGTTGTTTTACATTTTTTTGAACGACTCTGTTCTGGATGACTGAGAATCTTCACCAGCATACACAGATAGACCTGTTAAATTATCTGCAGAGAGCAGGAGGCAACGCTGCAGAAGCTTTACTAGATGTTCTGACAATCCAGATGCTCTTTAACGGAAAGTAGCCGGACTGATCTGCGAGTGAAACCTTGAAAGCTCCTGAGATCAGGATGGTCTCACGAGGCTACCGGCTTACTCCCAAAATCCAACAAACATGTCTGTTGCATGCACAGCTCGGCACATTTTACACATTCAATATGAATTGCACCTGATGTGAGAATCAGCTTTGGACATGCTAACAAGTTTAAACGCTTTAATACACGCAGACATTTTGAAGCTTAGGTGTGTAATGTGACATAAAACTTAAATAAAAGCTTGGTATCCACTGTGTACAACAAAATCACGGGTCAGCAGCTATTAGATGTAATTTTAAGACATTTCATTTCATAAATGACACTGTGAAATCTTTAGATTTGGCTTTAGTTCCAACCATAGATACTATTTTTTACATGTTTTATAACCTCTGTACCAATCATTATGATACAGATTCACAATGAACATATTTCAGGTCTTATATAGTGTTAAAGAAAGGGCGCACAATATACAGTATATTACTGTTTTTGTTCTGCTTGTTCCACTATTTTCTTTGCACCTAACATGAATTTGTAAGAGTCTTTCTTCTTGTTTCCTACAAGAGGTTAGGTGAGTATTATGCTGTTGAGGAAAACAGCCTTTATTTAAAAAAAAAAATTAAATACTACCCATTTCTCAAAGGTACTTTTTTATTTTTTACACATTTTACAGGTTATGAAATTCCTGACCCATGGAAAGATTTTGACGGGTTAGATGGAAGTTAGCTGTGTTGAAATATGATATGTAAACCATTGCATAGAGAGCAATATTACATACAAGGCCATTCTGATTTCAGAATATTTACTTTTCATAACACTCTTTTCACAAATAACCTGCAGAGTCAAAGTGCAAGGAAAGATCACCTGGCTGAGAAATACCCAGGGTTATACTGGAAGAAAATAGCAAAAGGTATTGTAGAATACTGATTAGTATTATTATGTTTTGGCCCTTATAATCTTACAGTTATCACTCACAGTGGTGCTTATGTGTCCTTTTTTTGTTATTGAAAACTGCCTTAAACCAGCCCTGTCATGTACTGTGAATGTAAGAATTTCTATGTCAGTAGCTTACTTTGGTTGCACACAAAGGATTTCTGGTTTATATATCATTTCTGCATTTTATACTTGGTTTCTGGTACATTTGTAAGTAAAATTAAGAGTTTTTGCTATTTATCACAACAAGAACACATGAACGAAGGATAATAGGATATTGAGCCTGTAGAACTTTAGCAAACAATAACTCATTTCCTCAGCAAAGAGCTGATCTCTCTTTGCTCTTAGTAAAAGATAAAAGCAAAGATAAGTCATGTGTAGTGCTTGTATATTAGATACAATAAAAAAGTGTATTTGAAGCTTAAATACTGGGCTTCCTAAAGTTCCATTCATATCCGATCGACCGTAGCTTTAGTTGTGTTTATCGAATAATTTTGTATCAAGTCTTTCTACCAGTAATTCAAATGGCCTGCATTTAGATTATTGTGTTGTAGCCCATTTTCAATGTCTTCCAAGTGTTTTCTAAAGGAATAGTATACCCAAGACATGATTAGCCTTCATTTTTACTCACCCCATGCTTTGAATAACACTCTTGAATACTTTTTTGATATCTCCCAAATGCATCTGGAGATCTGGGAGGCTTCTGCTGTCTGCTGACATTCAAATAAAGGAGGTTCTATGGTGCCCGAGGCAGAAAGGTCCATAAAGTTCACAAAACGTGTCAATATTCCTCCCATACTGCTCATGGCTCAATGTATTCCAAGTGTCCTGAGTGGGTAGCGCGCATAATTTACTTGAAACAAAGTCATTTTAGAATGTTTTAGAATAGCAACAGTAGTGTATAGAATTTCCCTAAGCTCACGCCGCTCACGGAAACCGCCGCAGTAAAAAACCAGACCGAAAGTGCGATTCAGCCTCGGCAAAGAAGTCATGCTCTTCCCTCAACACTGAAGTCCTCAGACATTTTTCTTTCGTTGTTTCTTTTCTTTGCACAGGTAAACAGCAATACATTTCTTCTTCTACGCTGTATTATCGGCAGAGCAGACGCTGAATGCACTTTCATCTGGGTTTGGTCGTCGCTGCTCGTAGACTCGCGGAACGCGCTTTTAGGAAATCCTATACACTACTGTTTATGCTCTAAAACATTCTAAATGACTTCGCTTCGAGTAAATTATGGACGCTAATTTACCCACTCAGGACACTTGGAATACATTGACGAGCAGTATGGAGGAAGATTGACACGCTTTTTGTGGACTTTATGGACCTTTCTGCCTCTGGCACCATAGACCTCCATTATTTGAATGTCAGCAGACAGCAAGAAGCCTCCCAGATCTCCAGATGCATTTGAGATATCAAAAGTACTCCAGAGTGTTGTTCAGCATGGGGTGTGAGAAGAAAATGAAGGCTAATCAAGTTTTGGGTGTACTATTCCTTTAAAGTCTTTCGCTATAGGAGTTGCTCAGCTCCCCTACAGACTGGTGCAGGGTGTGAGAGGTGTTGTCTAAGAAGTCTTCCGTAACCGAGTCCAGAGAGCAGCCTAGGACAGAGTTGTTGTTGTTTTTTTCTTAATTAACCAGAGTGCTGTCTTTAACTTTCACCAGGTGTAACTAAAAAAGTGAACAGTGGGAATAAATTGGATATATTGCCCTATACCAATAAACCACAGTGAAAGTTGAACTGATATTGTTCTTGTCATTTGTTATACAAATTCAGAATGCAGTTTTATTTCACGGGATTGCACCAACTGACTTTATGTTCATAGACTGCACGTCTTTTTGCCTTGCTTTTCCATGCTGAATCAATCTGTTCAGCCATGAAAAACAATTATCAATATCTGCATGTTGTTTTTATTGTCCTTTTTTTCAAAGTGTGTCACAGCACATATCATTGCATTGTGATGACAGCAGGCAGGTACATAAAGGCTTGAAGGATTACATTTATCCTGAGAGGACATTCCAGAAGTGGGCGTCCAGGACACAGGGCTTTGGACTAATCTGGTTATACCCCTATTGTTTGTGTGAGAGTCGTTAAGTGCTACAAGCTTGCAAAGGTATTAGTGACATCACCCCAAGCCGTCCGATGTTCATAGAAATATGATGCGACGTGTTGTCTGAGGTAAGCAAGCTTTATGTTGCGTAACTGTGATAACATGGCAACAAGGCAAGGGTAAATATTTGCACAAAATACAAATCATTCAAGTATAGATTGTGGGTGCAGAAAGTTATATCACACACATACATGCATAGTCAAAGACGGTCAGAAACACAGTAGCTCTATCCAGCAGTAACTAATTAATTGGATGAAAAAGCAAGCTATATTGATTTTCCAATGACACGGACTCAGGCTTTCAAGATCACTGTGCAGCCAGAGCTGTGAGAGGATGTGTGTGTTTTCAGCTTGTGTGTCAGCATGCATGTTTGTGTTTAGTGCGTTTCATCAGTTATCAGGGACAACCACCTTTATTGTGCATGTTTAGGCTCCTGGTAAGCAGCTCCTTTTGTTTCCTTCTGCATCAGCTCCAT
>JAGKQL010000025.1:7230431-7242664 GCA_018398635.1 Cyprinodon brontotheroides
TGTGACGTCACGGTGCGGTATCGGCTGTTGATCAAGTCCCAGTGCTGATCTGGTGTTTGTCACAACATGCTATTATCCATGATGGTGATGACCAGTGCACTATGTGAAACAGATAGTAAGGGTTTATTTTTCTCTGGCCAGAAGTTCAAAGGCAAATCCTCCCTCTTCAAGTTGGCGATCCATCAACAAACCTGTGCCGGATCATTAGCTGGAAAGATTAAATAACTAATTTTCTTTTCACTTTTACCCGATGTATTCCAGCATCCAGCTGCCATGCACGTGGGCATTGTCAGTTTCACTATAGCTCTGGTGAATTTCAATGGTGAAGTCCTCTGGAAATCTTCAATAATTGTTGTTGATTGCAGATGTGTCTAGTAGTTCCCATTGATTTAGCTTGTAAAGCGGGGAGAATGGCGCTAGGCTTACCGCACCGTGACGTCACTGCTGGAAGATGGCAGGAGGGAGGGGTTACTATATTTGGGCCATTTCCGAACAAAAAATATTGCTTTTTTTTTTCACTGGTTAACACCAAATTCATTAAATAACCGTGAACCTATTAGTTTTAGGTATAAATAACTACCAATTGGTTATTCCTTGCTGACTGGACTTTTCCCTTAACCTCAGCATGAACCGCCCCTCTTGGCCTCCGATTGGCTCACTGGTCATCATGCCTACAGTTAACCAATTAGAAGCAGAGTAGCGCAGATGATGGCTTTAAAATCCTAGGAACAAATTGAAAATTTGGCTCTGAGATTCTGCTTAATAACGTGGATCAAGGTTGATTTAGAAGTGGGTATACACAATCAGTGGCGGCTGGCCAATAGAGGGCACTAGGGTGCTGCCCCACCCACCCAATGACCCTGATAAAGACAAAAAAAATTGATATATATTTTCTAAATGTGAAAGATAAATATTAAGCTCCACTTAACTTTCATCGGATTGCTGACCTATTTCCACCCTAGGGGGCAAGAATGTTGAACCATTGACTCTCCTAAAAGTTGTACATGCGCAGTAGCTCTTCTGGAAAATACAAATAGGATGGCCCAGAGCGCAGCTTAGCAGCAACCTGACGGGAGTTGGAGACTTATTGGAGTGGGGAGAGAGAGAAATGGCACAAGAAAAAATTCAGTCCCATAAAGCAACATGTTTTGAGCAGAGAACTTAACAAGAGAAGCAGGAGGGGAAGGCTCTTGGCCCTGATAAGCTGGACATCAATATTAATCAGCAGTCTGCAGACAGAGGGAAACTTGGTCCTTTTCCAGGACCTAGTTTAGCAAGAAGGTTTGGCTAACAGCATGCAGTGAGGCTAACGCTATATGCTCCATAAGGTTCCTTTTCCTGGAAGAATAAACTACTTAGGGCAGTAATTAAGTAAAAAAAAATACCTATATTACAAGTTTAAAATGTTCGTATATGGAAAAATGTTAAATATTAAAATGACCTAATTTCATATCAATCAAAAACTAAAATTGGACGCTGTATTTTACTTTAACAATCACACTTTTTAATCACACTTAAGTTTACAATTTGTGTTTAAGGAGCCCCCGCTGCATTTTGGGACTCTAGAGACTTGATTACATAGTGAGCTAAAAGGCTAATACTCCCTTAACCTAAAAAATCTCTCATGCATTTGTTTCCCAGATCTATTTAAATGCTTACAGTCTTTGCAACTGTTATATGACGTTTGGTTCTCATTGTTACTTAAACTGAAAATCCAATTTTAATACAAAATAGGGATGACACCTTCAATGTTTTTGTGTGCAGTGGAGGGAGCACAGATTAGAAAATGCAAACTATGAAACTCAGTAATTAATCCCTGAATGCCAACACTAATCCCTGCAGCCTTATGGTTTAAATCCATTAAATACTCCTCGTACAAATGCTTATTGATGCAAGACTGAATTCCTTGGCCATTTGTTTTGCAGACATTGCATGAATGACACAAGCGTAAAGCCTTTCTAATGAGGAAACATTCTGTCTGCAGGTGCATTTTTCAACCAATAGGAGTCTGTATAACCTCATTAATGCAAGAGTTGGAAGCTCTGGTCTGTGTTAGAAGCACAGTGTGGGTGTTTAAATGTTAAGTATTCAGATGAAAAATATGCTCCAGTGTATATTGAGTTGTGTTATAAATGGTGAAGAATCTAAAGGTTTTGTAATGAAGGAATTACTTTTTCCAAGTTAACTTGCTGAAGTCTTCTATAATGACACTGAATCTCTTCAATATCTCTATCAGATCTCTGATATCAGATGGAGCTTGGCCATTTAAGGCTTTATATGTGAGAAGGAGGATTTTAAATTCTATTCTGGATTTAACAGGAAGCCAATGAAGAGAAGCCAGGATAGGAGAGATGTGATCTCTCTTTCTGCATTTTTCATCAGAACTCTGGCTGCAGCATTTTGGGATCAGCTGAAGGCTTTTTACTATGGTTTGATTTAGACTTAGACAAACGTTATTGTCATTTTGTATACACATACTCTATACAAAATGACAATGAAATTTCAGGTTGAGGGGCTAGCGGGTAAGTTACCACGATGCAGAAGAGTGCATTCTCAACTTCCTGTTTGAGACTCTTACACTGACTGGCTTGGGAGCAAACAGAGGCTGGAACCTAAAGGCGGTTAGGGGAACCCCCTCTGGGATCTGGGGCCTTCGTCAGGCCTCTTTGAATGGCCCTCTCCAAATCCCAGGTGAGTGCTGCAACGACACAGGAGGGAGGAAGGACGGGCTCTGGGGATTTGGGGAGGTCGTCGTGAATGAATTTCCTAGAGGGGGCATCTGGCTTGACATTATGTAAACTGACAGTAAGTAATGTTTAAGTTGAACCTTGAAAAGAACAGAGTCTAGCGGGCTTGGCGAGAGTTTAATGTCTTGGTAGTTTGGAGATAGGAAAGGTTCTTGTGGCCAGTCAAAACAACAACTGGAAGTTCTTTACCCTCGAGCCAATTCCTCCATTCTTCTAGGGCTAGTTTGATGGCTAAGAGTTCTCTATCTCCTATATCGTAATTTCTTCCAGAAGGAGAGAATCTTTTTGAAAAGAAAGCACAAGGATGGAGTTTATTGTCTAATTACGACCCTTCAGAGAGAATGGCTCCTACCCATATGTCTGAAGCATCAACCTTGAGGATAAACTGGGCAGAAGGGTCAGGATGAATTAGAATTCAGGTTTGTGAGAACTGGGCCTTAAGTTCTGTAAAGGCCTTCTGGGCTTTAGGGGTCCAGATAAAGGGCCGTGATACTGAAGATGCGAATGAACATCCTGTTGAAATCTGAAAAGCCTAGGAACCTCTGGAGCTGTTTTCTGGAGTCTGGAGTGGGCCAATCCCACTCTAAACATTGTTTTGATCTTAGCAGGGTCCATCTTACATGTGTCTTGTGTTCCTCCTTGTCCTTGGATAAGACCAGAATGTCATCAATATAAACAAAAACAAAAATGTTCAAAAAGTCCCTCAGGACATCATTAATGAGTGCCTGGAAAACTGCAGGCGCATTAGAGAGGCCGAAAGGCATGACCAGGTATTCGAAGTGTCCAATGTGAGTTTTAAAGGCTGTTTTCCTCTCAGATTCTAACCAAATGGTAAGCGAATCAAAGGTCCAATTTAGTGAAAACAGTGGGTTTACATACAGACTCGAAGGCTGAAGAAATGAGAGGCAGAAGTATTTATTTTTCACCATGAGCTGGTTGAGTTCCCGATAATCAATGCAGGGACAAACCGTCTTGTCCTTCTTTTGCACGAAAAAGAAACCTGCACCAATAGGGGATGTAGTAGGTCGAACTATACCAGCCTACAGGGAGCCGTTAGTGTATTTCTCCATGGCTAGTCATTCAGGTTGGGATCTGAATGGAAAATAGTGAAATGTTTCAGCACCTATTAAACCTATTAAATAGTTTCATACTATTAAACCTGCTGCGCAGTTCTGGTTTCTTCTGACATAAGCCTGTTTTGTGGTTGATAGGATCCAGAAGACTAAGAATTTACACAATACTTAATATTATCCTGGTGCTTTTAAATTCAATGTTAAAACATTTCTTAATTTCCTCAGACCCTCTTAGAGGGGTTTAATACTTCTCTCTTTTTTTTTACCTCTGATATGTTTTCATGTTTGAAGGTTAGTTTGGAATCAGCTGCCTGGTTGACAACTCGCCATAAATTTAGCAAAATTCTGAAGTCAGGTCATAAAAGCAAGCAAAGCTGACAGAGGCCCTGGAAATTTCTCCTGCATGTAAAAGCAGCATTTCATATATTTGCTAAAGATTTAAATTCTTTGTTCCTCATCTCCATCTGCAGGTTGTCCTTGGAAAGTACCACTGGCTGTCCTATAAGGAGGCCCTGACAGCAGCCATTCAGCTGGGTAGAGGTTTGGCATCTTTGGGTCAACAGCCAAAAACCAACATCGCCATCTTCTGTGAGACCCGAGCAGAATGGTTGATCGCTGCTCAGGCCTGCTTTGCATATAACTTCCCATGTAAGTGAATGTCCTCTAAAGCTGGAGAGTCTCAGTAAAACCATTTTATTTCTCAGCTTTAGGGATAGTTTGTTCCAGTGCAGCACTTATATGTGGCCTGAGACAGAAAAAGAGAGAGACAGAAAAGAATATCCCATTTTTCTTGACTGTATGATCGGGTTGAACTGTAAAGTGCCTTGATATTACTTGTGTTGTGTGAATTGGCGCTATATAAATAAACTGAATTGAATTAAATTTTCCTTGGTTGCTATTTTTCTTCCATATAGCACTTCTTCAAAATACATTTTCAAACATGGGGAGTCTCATTAGTGCTTTTGAAGAACATTGTTATCTGATCTGTTCTGCGTTCTGTAACCTTCTTAGCACAAACGTAATTTTATTTCATGTACATGCAAGCGCCGTGTTGGTTCCTTAGTGCTGTAATAGGTCCTTTAACAATTAGAGGGAGCTAGTGAGTAAGAACCCAGCGAACATAGAACAGATCAGGTTTCAATGCAGAGTTTTTATTTTCCTTGGATAATTTCTTTAAAAAAAAAACGTTTTCTTTAAAAAAAATAAAAGCTCAGTGAAACTGAGCCAGAGACAGAGATGCTTTGGGTCCAGGATAATTGTGTCCTTAATTCCACATTAAAAGACCAGTAAAAGGCGGAAATTACGGCACCAGAATCCACAGAAAAAAAAAATTACTTCCTTTGCTCCCCCTTGCAGTCTCGCCATTTGCTCCCTCGCACTGTGTCACACTGTGTTGTATGTGTCGCAGTGGTTGCAGGACAGCCTGCCCTCGGCAGGTCTTTAAAACAGCTGACAGCCTGCCCTCGGCAGGTCTTTAAAACAGCTGACACCCTGCCCTCGGCAGGTCTGTAAAACAGCTGATAGCCTGCCCTCGGCAGGTCTGTAAACAGCTGATAGCCTGCCCTCGGCAGGTCTGTAAACAGCTGACAGCCTGCCCTCGGCAGGTCTTTAAAACAGCTGACAGCCTGCCCTCGGCAGGTCTTTAAAACAGCTGACAGCCTGCCCTCGGCAGGTCTTTAAAACAGCTGACAGCCTGCCCTCGGCAGGTCTTTAAAACAGCTGACACCCTGCCCTCGGCAGGTCTGTAAACAGTTGATAGCCTGCCCTCGGCAGGTCTTTAAAACAGCTGGCAGCCTGCCCTCGGCAGGTCTGTAAAACAGCTGATAGCCTGCCCTCGGCAGGTCTTTAAAACAGCTGACAGCCTGCCCTCGCAGGTCTTTAAAACAGCTGACACTAGGGCTGCAACAGCAAATCGATAAAATCGATAAAAATCGACTTTAAAAGCGCTTGGCATCGAATTTCATCATCGATTAGTTGTGTCGCGCGATTATTGCGTCATCACTGCCTCTTGACTGAAAGAGGAAGAAAAAAATATGGCGGGAGCCAAGTCAGCGCCCGCAGGTGCAGTGTTGCCAACTCAGCGACTTTTCAGACCCTCCAGCGACTATTTTTCAAAACAGCGACTAGCGACAAATCTGGCGACTTTTTTTCGTGTCACTGGCGGCTTTTGGAGACTCTTACGTGAAAGCATGTATCGTTCCTACTCTGCGTGGGCGCCTCCCCCCACCCCAACCGCGTTTTCCCGAAGGAGTCCCTCTCAGCGCTGCAGTCCGACCCTCGGCGTCCAGACTGCAAATGAAGCGGCATGCACCCGGGATTGGACGGCGCAAATTGATCCACAATAATTAAAATAGCCTGCGCTTTGTAAAGCGAAAAAAGTCGTAACATGCAACTTTTGTCAAAAGAAATTAACATGACAAGGAACCACCATGTTTGTTTGGTTTTAAAGTGGGGAAACGTTGACGTTAGTTTCTCAGGTAGCTCATCTGATGCTTTTCCTTACCGTGTTAGTAGGTTACAGACAGGGGATAAGGTTGGCTACTTATTTTACTTTTTAATTTCATTTGAATTAGCTTAAGCAGCGTTTATATTTTCTTTATAAATAAATTAACTTGCAAATTATGAGGGCAAGGCTTTTAAAAGTTTAAATCTTCTGGCAAAGATAAAGTAAAGAAGATCCTGCAATTTATGGAAGTAAAGCAGAATAAAAATCCAGCAAGATCAGTAATATGTCAATTAATTATCTGCCACATTCCCATGTAAATATCTGTCTTTTGAGGATGTGTTTTTTAGCACCCCTAGTTCTCTCATTTTTATTCCAAATACAATTTATAATTTGAATCACAGGGGCTATTTTTATCTCTATGGTTCAGTATTTTCTCAAGTAGCAACTTTAACTGCTATACTTTCCTGTCTTAAAAAGGCAGAACTCTTCTAGTCTAAAAAACCTCATTTGTTGAAAAGGGGGGACCTATTTTTTGAACCCCTTAGGGGCTTTTAAAACAAAAATGTCTTTTTTTGTGCTTTTATGAAACAAAGTAGCCTATATTTTGTGGATGTTCAGCTACATTTCTCATGTAAGTTTCGCGTGGTTTTAACACAAACATTTATTTTTCATATTGCACCAGTACAGTTAATGAGAAACCTGTACTTGTGTGGTTGTTTGTTCTGTCTAAAATGTTTATTTTGGAATAAAGAGGTTAATATAAAAAATATTTTTGTCGATTCATCGATTAATGAAAAAATAATCGTCCGATTCATCGATTTTTTAAATAATCGTTAGTTGCAGCCCTAGCTGACACCCCTTCCTCGGCAGGTTCCTTTAAAACAGCTGATAGGCTGCCCTCGGCAGGTCTTTGAAACAGTTGATAGCCTGCTTCCCTCGGAAGGTCTGTAAAACAGTCCCAGGCACACCCACAACTCTGCAGTGGGCCATCATCAATTTAATTGCCTTAAAGTCCACAGAGGATTAAATCGATACAACAGCATACATTACTTTACAGCCATGCATTAATTCTATTCAGTTTATTTCTATAGCTCCAATTCACATCATGTCATCTCTAGTCACTTTATAGATCAAGATCAACCAGATCATCCTGTCAGATTGGTTCAGAGTAGTAACGAAAACCAGCTGACTGCATCGACTCATTGACCTTTCAGCAATCCCTGACACTAAGCATGCCTGCAGTGGTCTGTTGGTGTACATCTAAAATAAGCTGTAAATAGAAAAATAAAAATGTCACACTTAATTTTTTGTTGTTATGTGAGCTGGTTTGTTATCTCAGGTAATGTGAGGTTACACCATTTCTGTCATGTTGGGGTCTAATCTCCTAACCCACATGCAGAAACGCTCTGAGGAGACAGGGAAAAAGTTAAAAGATTTATTGACAAAGTTTACAGTGAAATGTGAACGTGGTCTTGGCTCATCAGGCTGGTCACAGGAAGGAAGCAACTAGAGGAGGACAGGTCGGTTAGAGTGGATCCAGGAAACTTGCAGTTTGAACGGCGGTTTGAGTTAATACCTGCTCAGAGGGTATTCTGACCAACAGGGGGGGAACCTTGAGGGTCCAGAGGCTGATCGGGCAGGCTGAGGGCAGAGGCAGAGACGGAGGCTAAGCGCGGAGGGCAGACAGGCAGGTTCCAGGCAGCATATAGTTCTCTCCAGGATTTGACTGATAACCAGATAGTCAGGACCTGAGAGGCAGAAGAACACAGGGTCAGACAGGTTCTCAAAAAATTCAGAGAAACAGATCAGAGTTAGCTGGCTCACGTTTGATGGTACCATTACTGGCAAACACTCTGGCAGGGAAGTGTCAGCCTCCTCCTCCTTAAGTAGGCCTCCAGACAGATGAGCAGATGGGAAACAGGTGTGCAGAAGTCAGCTCATGCCCTCAGGAGGAAGATCTTCAGGCGCCCTCTGGTGGAGAAAGGTAGACAAGCCTCCAGATCCCAATCATTTCTAAAAAATAAAATGCTTTTTAGCTGCTTTCCCCTGGTGTGGAAGCCCGCCTGATTTGCCTTTTTTAAAGGTATTTAATTTATTAATGTTTTTTAAAAGACCCCCCTTTCCACCTCTAAACAGAATGCGCATGTAACAACCCTGTACCTTACCTCCTGGCAAAACTCTGTTTAGAAGTTGCTGTTCTCATAGAAGCTTACTATTTCTGAATGTCCCTCTTAACCCCTAAATCCCACCATCACTATATAGACCGGGGACTAGATAGTGAACTTCATGGTGAACTCAGCTAACTGACCATTCAGACAGATGATCACTACTTTTTGCTCCTCGTTGGTCCACTGCGAGGTGCCTGCGCCATTTTTGTTAGCAGCAGCTGTTGGGTAGCGACTGAAATATCTGCCTCCTCTGAGTCATTTCATTTCTTCTTATACACTTCGTTGACCTTTTTTTCCTTTCTGACCCTCGGCCATTTTCAAAGAACCGCGGTGAGAAAGGTGAGCTTTTTAATGACTGAAACCGTAGCTCACCACGGATATATGCCTGAAGGTGTGCATGGGCAGCATGTAGGATGGCCTTAAATAAACATATGACCAGAATGATTGACCGTTAGATAGGAACACTTATTTAGATGATCCATCTGGAAATAAATGATTGTCTTCTATACCTTTAATATATTCCTTACTATAGAATACAATGTGTTTTAGTTTATATGTCCAGTTTAAGTATCAAAAACACTTCATTGAATTGTTTTGATTGTGTACTAAGTGATGTTTATTTTATCAATGTGATCTGGTTAACCTCCATTAAACTGTCATTCTCCTTTTAAAAAATGGTGAGTATGAGTCCAGAAAGTAAAACACCCAGCTCTTTTAAAAAACACTCACTGTGACGGTGGAAAAAGCCAGAGGCAGTTTGTAACGCTTGGTGTAGAGAGGAGCTAAGGTTTGGAAAGAGCAACAATGGGGAGGAAACAAGACAAGGCAAGCGAGGGGTAATGGCGTCAGAAGAGGGGTCAGAGAGTCGATGTGAGCATCTGATATTGACAGAGCCTCTGAGGAGTCAGCCAAGGCCCCCGGTGTGTGTGTGGCCTTCTTTCTACTACATTGTGGGGACCTCGGTCAGGTCCCTTTAGGGGAGATTGCTGTTTTATGGTTAGGTAGCTAGGTTGAGTCATTTGGTTTGTTGTGAAGGTATGAGCCTGTAATGGTTAGGAGTTGTGGACATCTGGAACAGCAGGAACTCTGCATGCATGCAGTTATCAATGTTATGGAGTGAAGTCCAGAGAAGCAGTTCTCTGATAGACCTTTAATTTATTTATTTAAAGCGAGTGTTCTCTGGTTGTTAGCAGACCAGGTCATCTGAGGCCCATCTGACTGTTAAACTCTCAGGGCGTGAGGTGTTACGGCCTTTGCTCAGACACACATGCAAACATAGACGCAGACACAGGCCTAGTTAGAGCACTGGAAGCTAGAATGTGAAGTCATGTCCCCCAAACTGCTGCCTGTGTCCGAGCAGGAACCTCTTCTGTTCCTTTCTTCTCTTTCACGTTTCTCCCTGTTCTTTCTTTATGTCAGCATAATCCTACATCTTCCCTACCTTTTACTTCTACTACTATGAAATAAAAAAAAAACACTTCAAAAAACATCAAACGATACATGGCAAGACAAAAATAAATCATCCTTTCAAACATGGAAGAAAAAAATTATAAATGAAGTAACAAAAAACATGAGAAGAAGAGCAAAGTCTCAACATGTGCTAAAAACCAAGGAGTAGAAATGTGTGTTAAAGGAGAATTCTGGAAGAGGCTGTATTGTAGTGTCCAGATGAAATCGACGACGTACACCAAAATTTTATCAACGGGTCCTGCCCTGCTTTTGGCTCATGCAAGAATCCTCCCTGGCTGCTTTAGAATGGCTTCATAGTGCATGTCCGATACATGTCCTTAAACCGTTTTTAACGTTTTAAATATGTTACTCATCGGTCGCCGGTTCAACAGCGCTCAGCCAGTTTCCGAAGAAAACGTTCCTGCAGTGTTCGATGTGAAGTACTCGAAATCCCATTGAGTTCTGCAGGAATAGTCGGTCATCCGCCAAGCAATCGGAAACGGAAATGGTTTCCTGCTCACACAGTCGTAGTCTTTTCGCCTTCACCTGCGTAATCGCATCGACGCGGAGAATCAAGAAGAATCCACCCTTCGTGATTCCATTTTCAGAGAGTTTTTCAAGCTAAGCTTATCAGAGACGCTAGCACCTCGATCGCCGGAGAGTACCAGGAAGCTTAAAAGTTATCGCGCTAAGCAACTGTGTAAACAGGGTTCCCTCGCTTTCCGTTCCCGGTGGCGGAGAGATATTACCGACCATTCCAACAGAACCCCAAATGGGATTTACAAAAATGCTACACAAAACACCATATAAATCGCTTTTACTTTCAAACTTTTTTTGGAACGCTATTGAACAGCGCTTGACGCTGTCGGTAGCAGTAGCAGTATTTTAAAAAAGAACGCTTAGCGTTTGTTTACGGATATTATCGACATGCAATTCACGGAAGCCATTCTAAAGCAGCCAGGGGATTCCTGCATGGCCAAATACCAGAGATAGGAGCAATTATCAAACTTATGCTGCGTCGATCATTCGATTTCCATCCCTGACATACTATAGAAAATGCTCCAGGCTGTGCGTTAAAAGTCGTGGAATTCCTCCTTTTTAGCAAGTTTAAGACGTGGAGTTTAAAAGCTGGAGATTGGGAGGATTAATTTTTATACTCAGAGTCCAAAGTGCAATTCAAGACATATTTCTAAAACACCAGGAAACCTTATTACAATGGAAAGGATGAACTCTAACCCGGAGAACAAGGGTACATGGTCGACTTTAAAGAAAGATTTGACTATATTTAAGTAACATTTTTAGTGGTTTTCGAAGTTAATAGTTAATAAACAGAATTAAATTTAAACCATATTTGCAAAAAGTTTAGACAAACAGACAGCACATGTTGCTGAGATTTGTTATGTGTGCAGATGCATTTTGATGTTAAAGTGATTTAGGCCTGCTTGCTGTTGGTCTAGTTAAAGTAATTTCTGTTTCAGTGGTGACCCTGTACTCCACCCTGGGGGGTCCAGCCATTGCTCATGGACTGAATGAGGCTCAGGTCACCCATATTATCACCAGCAGAGAACTCCTGGAGAACAGACTGAAGGTGATGACGTCGTCTGAATAAGGGAGGACTTTGACATGATGGCGGATTTAGAGGAGTAATGACACCTAGTGGTTAGGCAAGACTATTGCATGTTATGTCTAGTTGTATTTGCAGAACTTTTTAAGACAGTAATCAGGTTTGGCCTTTTAAATTTTCAACTTTTAGATGCTTATAAAAACAGTAAAGAGTGAGAATATTAAATACATAAATAAACCTTAGTTCCATTTTTTCTTCTGTCTAAATGTATACAGCCTTATACACAAGTTGCTCCTTTTAAGTCATGAAAGTTTCTGCTTGTTCCATTTACATTTAAATGTTATTTCTTTATTTATGCATAAACAGGCTATTTTGCTCCTGAGGTCCCCAAGATTGCAGAATATCATCGTGGTGGACAACACACCGACCATTATGGCCCGACTTATCCTCGGGGCATCAGCATCTGCAATATGGCCACTGTTCAAAAGCTAGGAGCCCAACCGGAGTATGGTACGTAATCTGATCATCTGATGTTTCCTTAATGACATAAGAAAATTCCACTTTCAATTCTATTCAGTTTATTTCTATAGCTTCTATTCACATCATGTCATCTGAGGTCACTTTATAGAGACGATTCAACCAGATCATCCAGTCAGATTGATTCAAAGTTTTCATCTAAGGAAAACCAGCTGATTGCATCGCACCTCATTGACCTTTCAGCAATCCTCACACTAAGCATGCTTTAGAAGACAGTGGAGAGAAAAAACTCCCCTTGAACAGGTGGTT
>JAGKQL010000025.1:7253993-7299867 GCA_018398635.1 Cyprinodon brontotheroides
TAGGAACCACTAGTAAACCTGCAGATTGAGAGCGAAGTGCTCTGTTCGTCATTGTTTAATTGTTCAATTTTAGTTTTTGATTGATATGAACTTTGGTCATTTTAATATTTAACATTTTTCCATATACAAACATTTTTTTTGTAGTTTATTCCTCCAGGAAAGGGAACCTTATGGAGCATTTTTATGCATTTTCTAATAAGCAATAATCACATCCTGCACACAAAAAAACATGCTGAGGAAGAAGAACGAAGTGATGAAGGAATAAGTCCTGGTCTATAACAAGTATTGATAAACATCCAGAAATAATTCAATGCTCCACATCTCCAAGCATTTCGTTTGTTTTCTATTTACTCATATCTTTGTTAACAGTCAGGTTTAATCATGTAGATAAATTTATTTATCATAATAGCTCAAAAAGTAATCTCCCTGGGAGAAAGTACTTCATGTACACTAATAATTTCATAGATACTCACCATTACTTTAATTGGCTGAGACAGAGTCTCTGATCAGATCCATTCTTGTAATTTTTGCGGATTTTTTTTTTCTCTCACAGTCGACGAAGATCAAGAAAGGAAGCAGAGGAGACACCAGTGTCCTGCAGCCCACTCTGATGGCAGCCGTCCCGGTATGTCCTGAGAAAATGCTCATAGCCCTCTTTAAGCTTTACTCTGTCGACCATTTATTGACTCTCCCTGAAGATTTTCAGGATTGACTTTGGCCTCATGGGCAACAGGATCAGACTTCATCTGGCGTTGATCATCCGTCCACTGAGAAATAATAATGACTGAACCCCCCTATTGGAAGACTTGGATGAACTTAATCAATGAGAATCTGCTTGTGTTTCGCTTAGCGTGCAAGTAGATGAGAAGCTATCGGTGAGACACCAGCAGTCGTCATTAAGACTACAATCATGGCCAAAAGTTTTGAGAATGGATCAAAGTTAATATTCACAAAGTCTGCTGCTTCAGTTTTTATAACAGTAATCTGCATTTACTCCAGAATGTTATAAAGAGTGATCAGCCTAACAGCAATTAATTGCAAAGTCAATATTTGCCTAGAAAATGAACTTTATCTCCAAAACACATTTCAGCTCATTGCAGCGCTGCCTTAAAGGAGCAGCTAACATGGTTTAAGTGATTGCTCCATTAGCACAGGTGTGGGTGGTGATGAGTACAGGGCTGGAGATCAATCTGTCAGGATTCAGTCAGAATGACGCCACTGGACACTTTAAAAAGGGGCTGCTGCTTGGCATCATTGGTTCTCTGCTGTGAACCATGGTTATCTCTAAAGAAACACCTGCAGTCATCATTGCACTGCACAAAAATGGCCGGACAGGAAAGAGAATGGCAGCTAGAGAGATTGCACCTCAGTCAGCAATCTATTGCATCATCAAGAACTTCAAGGAGAGAGGTTCCATTGCTGTCAAAAAGGCTCCAGGGTGCCAAGAAAGACCAGCGAGCGCCAGGATCGTCTCTGAAGTGTTCCAGCTGTGGGATCGGGCTGCCAGCGGTGCAGAGCTTGCTCAGGAATGGCAGCAGGCAGGTGTGAGTGCATCTGCACTGTGAGGCAGAGACTCTTGGAGCAAGGCCTGGTCTGAAGGAGGGCAGCAAAGAAGCCACTTCTCTCCAGGAAAACCATCAGGGACAGACTGATATTCTGCTAAAGGTACAGGGAGTGGACTGCTGAGGACTGGGGGAAAGTCATTCTCTCTGATCAATCCCCTTTCCCATTGTTTGGGACATCTGGAAAACAGCTGGTTGGGAGAAGACCAGGTGAGCGCTACCACCAGTCTGGTCTCATGCCGACTGTAAAGCATCCTGAAACCATTCATGTGTGGAGTTGCTTCTCAGCCAAGGGAGTCGGCTCTCTCACAGTCTGACCTAAAAACAGCCATGAATAAAGAATGGAACCAGAATGTCCTCCCAGAGCAACTTCTCCCAGACGTCCCAGAGCAGTTTGGTGATGAACAATTCCTTTTCCAGCCAGAGTGCAAAAGCTTAGTTTATTCCCCTTCACAGGTTGATGATTTTGTTGGGATGGGGTTGGGCGTATGTATTGCCTTAGACAAGCCCTATGAAAATGAAACCGTAAGTAAAAAATTTGCTCCTTGGTTTTAATACAGAGCTGCACACTTACTAAGCAAAATGCTAGGAAACTTTAGAAAAAATATCGCTCCACAGGCCTGCAATGAGGAGTCCCTCTAGTCTGGAAAAATTTTTTACTGCTGGCCTTAAAGAGGACCCTTTGTAAAAAGCAAGAGCAGCATATTTCTCCTCATCAATGGGGAGAATAAGAATAATCCCCAATTTCTTTTAATCCAGTTGCCAAACTCACCCAGAGCCATAGCTCTGTTGGAACCGTCCATTCCACCTGCTCTTAGCAGCAATGATTTTATGGGATTCTTTATAAATAAGTTTGATCTTATTAAAAATAAGATCATAGCACTCCTCCTCTATCTGTGATTGGTTTTGTACCTGGAGGGCAGGTAGTCATGGAACGGGTTTGAACTGCTTTGATCCAGTTGAACTTTCTGAATTAGCAAAACTATTGTCTTCATCTAAGCCTTCAGCTTGGATGTTAGATCAGTTCAACCAGGTTATTTGAGGAGGTATTCCCTTTTGATCTCCTCCTCCATTTTTAGATGTGATTAATCTATGTACCTCTTTAAAGGTTGCTGTGTAAACCTCTTTAAAACCGTCTCTTGACCCAGATGACTTGGTCAGTGATAGACCTATATCCAATCTTCCTTTCTTATCTAAAATTTTTGAGAAAGT
Organism: Cyprinodon brontotheroides; assembly: GCA_018398635.1. NCBI lineage: Eukaryota > Metazoa > Chordata > Actinopteri > Cyprinodontiformes > Cyprinodontidae > Cyprinodon > Cyprinodon brontotheroides. Next base: position 7,256,768 of record JAGKQL010000025.1, read on the forward strand.
AGTTGCCAAACAGTGTACGCACTCCCACCATAATGAACTTTTTGAAGAGTTTCAGTCTGGCTTTAGAGCTCATCATAGCACTGAAACAGCTCAGGTGAAAGTCACTAATGATATTCTCATGGCCTCAGATAGACTTGTATCTTTGTTTTCCGGTTAGATCTAGTGCTGCATTTGATACAGTTGATCATAATATTTTTTAGAAAGTCTTGAATATTTTGTTGGATATCAAAGGAACAGCACTAGACTGGTTTTAAATCTTACCTATCTGATCGAATTCAGCTTGTTCATGTTAATGATAGATCTTCAACACGCTCAGAGGTTACCTGATGGGAGTACCACAGGGATCAGTGCTATAGGACCAATTCTCTTTACTTTATACATGCTCCCAATTGGTAGAATTATTAGACAGCATGTGGGATTAATTTCCTCTGTTATGCTGATGATACCCAGCTATATCTGTCTATAAATCCAGATGAAGCTTACCCATTACATAGATTACAGGCATGTCTTGAAGACATAAAAACCTGGATGACTCTTAACTTTCTGAATCTGAATGCAGCTAAAACAGAAGTTATCGGGTCTTTGGATCTCAGAGTCTCTGAAAAAGAAACTTGATTAGGCCAGTCACTTCATTTGGATGGGATTTAAATTGATTCTCAGACAATAAAGTAAAAATTCTAAGTATGGCTTTTTGATCATCAGGACCTGTCATTTAAAATCCCATATCAAATATAAAGAGGTTTCTAGAATATCCTTCTTTCATCTGAGGAATATTGCAAAATGAGAAATCTCTCGTCCAGGGTGATGTGCTGAGGAAACTAGTCGTTTAATTACTCCCTGATGTAACTCACTGTTCAGTATTCCTCCACTAGAAAGGGTTATGATAACAATGAGTAGGAAAAGCAAAGGTTGGCACTCAGTGTCTTCTCATGTATTAAAAGGCCAAAGGAGAAGATTGGAGCTGCTTTTTTTCTGACTATGATGGATCATTTGATCTTATTCTGGGCTCATTATAACAGGCCTTACTGAACAATCCATGTTCCTTCAGTTATGCTCCTCTCTGGCTCTCATGTCAGCAAGACAGTCCTCACTCCCCCACCACCCCACATATCCCAGTGGTGGGGGGTGTAAAGGCCGCAGTGTCCCAGGCATCTGAAGGGTTCACACATGTAAACAGAACGTGAGAAAGTTTCCCCATGTGGTGTTCCCAAAGGCACGCACACACATCCAGGCTGTTTGCTGTGATTCAACAAGGAGCTGCAGCCTCAGTCAGTTTGCTGCTTCCTCCCTCAGAGCAGGACCACAGCTGCTGTTTATTAATTAAACTTTGGACTCAGCGACACTGTTTAACTTAACACTAAAATAGGATTTTCAATTCAAAGTTACAAGGAGTAACTGTTTCATTGGGACTGGTGTTTTTATATTTAAGTAAAAAAAGAAAACTGCAGCAAAAATAAATAATGAGATATGTTTTGGATTCAATATCTTGGAGAGTTATAGCCTTTCAAAATGCACCATGTTATAGTAAGCAGAAAAAGACCTGCTAAAGGGGTATTATGTAAGTGTACAGAACAATACTACCACCTGTGGTCAAAGAAAGAACTGCACCATTCTTGTGTTAAGTCTTGTAGCACAAACTCATGCAAAGGTCACTATGATTCACGAGATGATTTCAGAGATAAGTAATTTTCTTAAATTTATTGTTTGAGAAACTAGGTTCTCAATTCTATATTTGACACTCAAAATGCAATAAACGTTCTCCGGTACAGATTATCTGTTTTACTTTCTTTTATATTTAATGTAAATAAGTTCAACCGTGTCAGAAAAGGTTAAGTGTGTTAATCAAAAACATTGATCCTTAGTTAACCAGCAACATGAAGAATTAGGCGATTGTAGCTCATTGAGCCCATGTTGGTGTAATTACCTGGATAGCTAATAGTGAACATCAACTAGCTACACAGCCCACCTGCTGTTACCCTTTCTCTAAGTTGGTCCAGCACCGTCTGTTTTTGGGGGCGGGGCTTTATACATTCAACTAATGTCTAATAACAGTAACTTAATGGTTAATAACGTAACAGCCACACACTGCGTCACAGTTATTGCTCTAAACCCTTTTTGGCTTAAAAACACAAATTCAAAATAGGTCGCCATAATAGACTCATCCCCCATTTAAAAAAGAAAACGGATAAATATAGTTGTGATCTATGAGCATAGACTTTCAGGCCGAGGGGGCCTGTTTCCAATAAGGAAGTTCAACCAACTCTGAGTTAAAACTTGGAACTCTGAGTTGACTCTATCCTGAAGATTGGAAACTCTGAGTTTTGGGTTTCAGGAACAGCTGAAATGAGTTAGTTCAATCAACTCTAAAATTGACTGACTCTGAGTTAAGCGCGTGCACCAACACAACTATAAAAAGTCATTATCAATGGAGCAACAGATATTACTTTAGGTCACCATGGCAACAAGCGCCAGACAAAAAAGGTGTGCAGTATATTTCTCACCAGCAGAACTGGATATTGCTTATGCATGCATATGCAGGAAATTCATGTATTTAAAAGCAACACGCAAAGCGTACACTTAAGGAGAGAGAGCTGAGCTTGGGGTGAAAATGGCTGCTAGAGTCAATGCGCGTAAGTTTACATTTTAATTACTTTTATACAGTGTTGGGTGTAATGAATTAAATTACATAAGTCATATAAATACTGTAATTAAATTAAAGACTATAAAACAATAGTGGATTTAATATCAAATTTTAAAAGGTATGTATATTTTGATTTGAACTTTCTCCCTCTAGTTACACACTTTGGTCAATTTAAGAGTAATTCATGCAATTGAATATTGTTTATTTGAAAAGCATTAGAAGTGCAGTTTCTTGTCTCTCCTTGTATTGTTCAAGTGGTTGAGGTTGATTTGGGATTTAGAAAGTAATTAATAAGTAAGTAAAACAAATTAGTAAGTAGACCAATACTTTCTAGAGACAGTAATTATTACATTAATCTAATTAGACTGAGTTGAAGATAAAATTTGTAGTTAGTAATTAAGAACTATTTTAGAGTAACTTACACCCAACGGTTATAATATCAGAGGTGAAACTGGAATACCCAGTGCAATAACTTTATATATAAATACCCATTTAATACCCTGTGCAATAGCCCTGTTTAATAATCCTGTTAGATAAGAAACTTCGGCCACTTTACACTTACACAAATACACACTCCCCGTTTCAAAAGTTTGGGGTCAGAGTTAAAATGTCCTTTATTTACGGCCGGAAAAGCTCTGTACTTTTCGTGAAGATAACTTTTAAACTAGTCTTAACTTTAAAATACACTCTATACATTGCTAATGTGGTAAATGACTATTCTAGCTGCAAATGTCTGGGTTGTTTAAGGTTTTTGCAATATCTACATAGGTGTATAGAGGCCTATTTCCATATCTGAGACTGGCCAATAAAGAAAAAGATTAAGATGGGCAAGAACACAGACATTGGACAGAGCTGAAGAAAAAAAAGGAAGATGTTGTGGGCGGATGAATCCAAGTTTGAGGTGTTTGGATCACAAAGAAGAACGTTTGTGAGACGCAGGAACAAATGAAAAGATGCTGGCAAGAATGCCTGGCGCCATCTGTTAAGCGCGGTGGTGGAGGTAATGCTGATGGTCTGGGTTTGCTTTTGGTGCTGGTAAGGTGGGAGATTTGTACTGCAATAAGGAAGGCTATACAAGCTCCATTTTACAACGCCATGCCATACTTAGATGACAGCGCTTGATTGGGGCCAATTTCATCCTACAACAGGACAATGACCTTAAACACACCTCCAAATTGTTACCCAAAGAACTATTTAGAGCAGAAGCAGGCAGCTGGTATTCTATGGGTAATGGAGTGGCCAGGCGCAGTCAGCAGATCTGAACCCCATTGAGCTGTTGTGGGACTTGGCGTTACCCGCCGTATGGGACACAGGAAGTGCCCATCCAACCAATCCAACTGGTGGGAGCTGCTTCTGGAAGCGTGGGGTGCAATTTCTCCTGATTACCTCAACAGATTAACAGCTAGAATGCCAAAGGTCTGCAATGCTGGAATTGCTGCAAATGGAGGATTCTTTGACGAAAGCAAAGTTTGATGTAAAAAAAAAACATTTTCAAATACAAATCATTATTTCTAACCTTGTCAATGTCTTGACTCTGTTTTCTATTCATTTCACAACATATGGTGGTGAATAAGTGGGACTTTTCAGGAAAACACAAAATAGTTTGGGTGACCCCAAACTATTGAACGGTAGTATACACTCACCAGCCCTTTATTAGGTACAACTGCTTTCGTTTAACATGAGAATTTCTAAGCGGCCAATCACATGGCGGCAACTCAGTGCATTTAGGCATGTAGACATGGTCAAGACAATCTCCTGCAGTTCAAGCGAGCATCAGTATGGGGAAGAAAGGTGATTTGGTGACTTTGAGGCGTGGCATGATTGTTGGTGCCAGAAGGGCTGGTCTGGTATTTCAGAAACTGCTGATCTACTGGGATTTTCACGCACAACCACCATCTCTAGGGTTTACAGAGAATGGTCGAAAAAAGAAAAATCCAGTGGCGGCAGTTCTGTGGAAGGAAATGCCTTGTTGATGCCAGAGGTCAGAGGAAGAATGGCCAGACTGGTTGGAGCTGATAGAAGGGCAACAGTGACTCAAATAACCACCGTTACAAACAAGGTGGGCAGAAGAGCATCTCTGAACGCACAGTACGTTGAACTTTTGAGGCAGATGGGCTACAGCAGCAGAAGACCACGCGAGGGTACCACTCCTTTCAGCTAAGAACTGGGGAAACTGAGGCTAAAATTTGCACAAGCTCATGTGAAATTGGACAATAGAAGATTGGAGAAAAACGTTGCCTGGTCAGGTAGGGTCTGATTTCAACTGCGACGCGACGGATGGTGGGGTCCAAGAATTTAGGAGTCTACAACGCCCAAGCATGGATCCATCCCCTGCCCAGCCCATCCAGCAGCGGTTCCAGGCTGGGTGGTGGGTGGTGTCATGGTGTAGGGAATATTTTCTTGGCACTCTTTGGGCCCCTTAGTACCAATTGAGCATCGATTTAATAGCGCCACAGCCTAGCTGAGGTATTGTTGCTGACCATGTCCATCCCTTTATGACCACAATGTACCCAACTTCTGATGGCTACTTTCAGCAGGAAGCTATGCGCCATGTCATTAAGCTGGGAATCATCTCAGACTGGTTTTCTTGAACGTCATGACAATGAGTTCACTGTACTCAAATGGCCTCCACAGTCCACCAGATCTCAATCAATAGAGCATCTTTGGGATGTGGTGGAGCGGGGAAGATATGCATCATGGATGTGCAACGTGCGACAAATCTGTAACGGCAACTGTGTGATGCCATCATGTCAATATGGACCAAACTCCTGAGGGGGCTTCCAGCACCTTGTTGAATCTATGCCACCAAGAATTGAGGCAGTTCTGAAGAAGCAAAAAGGGGGTCCAACCGTTACTAGCATGGGGTACCTAATAAAAGTAGCGGTAAAAGTGTATATATATATATATATATATATATATATACCGCATATATATATAAACAGGGCTATTTTCGCTTTATTATTCACTGGTGCTTTGCAGTTTGGATTATTTGGCCCAAATAGAAACCTACCAGCAGCGGTGAACGCGAGAAGCGACGCGACAGCCAGAAGCGCTGCTGTTGAATGGGATCCATACTGTCGGCGCACCCTGGTATGTGGGGGGTCTGGCGGCTCCGACAGAAATAATACTGGAAGGCAGGATGTAATCTGGATGAACTGACTGCAGTGATTGAGTTTTCAGGTGTATTTTCTCACTTAAAAACATATTAAAACTACTTTTATTCTGCACCGATAGTGAAGCTCCGCCCTGCCCGCGTCAGACACACTTTTGCACCCAGCGCAGCCAGAGCAACAAAAGCTGCTTCAGCCTTAGCGTCAGAACTAACTGGTACAAGCAGCAAAAATGAAGCAGCAGGCGCAATTGGCGTTGCTGCTGCGTCACGGCGTGAACGTAGCAATACTTTGAGCGGCGCTTCACACCACCCGATGTCGGCGGTTGAAGAGTTCGCTGTCCAGACCTCCCGCTATAACAGCGAGCACCGCGTTCATTGGTGCTCACCATGTTTTTCACATGGAAAAAACTGTGACCGGGGCTAGGCATGGAGTCACAGATTAACAGCGATGGTGATGCGTGGAAAAAAACCACCTGGTCTCCTTACATTCACCTCCCTCAGCCACTCTTTCATCATCTCCTCAATGAGGGGATGAGGAGTTCTGCATAAAGCACATACCTGTTCTTTTATACACAATCCACGCCCACACTTCCCCTTTAACGTTCTCATGGCGGTCTTAACAACGTCCACAGTAACAACACACATAGGGTGCGCCCGCACTTTAGGGCACCCGCACATTTTGAGGGGAAAAAAAGCAGCGTTTATATCGCGTACTTATAGGTCTATGTATCTCCCTTAGAGATAGGGTGAGAAGCTCGGTCATCCGGGAGGGACTCGGAGAGCCGGTGCTCCTCCACGTCGAGGAGAGGTTAGGATGCCTCCTGGACGTCTCCCTGGTGTTCGAGGGTTCCAGGCACACGTCCACTGGGGAGACCAGGACAGCTGGAGGGGCGATGTTTCTACTCTGCACTGGCCTGGGAGCGCCTTGGGGTTCCTCCTGAGGGGGCTAGAAGGAGTGGCTGGCTGGGGAGATGGAAGTCTGGGCCTCCCTTCTTAGGCTGCTGCCCCCGCGACCGAGAGCGGGAGGGAGATGGATGGATGGATATATATATATATATATATATATATATAAACGAAGGATACTGTTAAGAAGATGAAAAGTTGGTCATGTGGTTAAACCCCAAACTTGTAGCTCCTTTGTTGTTTTGACGGTTGTTTCGTTTATCTGCCAGGAGATTATGGACCGTATCTATAAGAATGTGATGATATGAAGGTGGAGGAGATGAATTGCTTCCAGCGAGGAAACGAAATCTTCATCCGAGCATACAACTACAAGCTGGAACAGCTGTTAAAAGGCCGCAGCACCCCGCTGTGTGACAGGTACACAGCCAGGATTTGAACATGTTAATATAAGAATAGCAGAAATGAATGTTTTCTCCTCTCTTTCCTTCCTGTTGAAATAGGTTTGTGTTCAGAAAGGTTCGTTCTCTGCTTGGTGGTCGAACCCGCGTCTTGTTATCAGGTGGAGCTCCTCTCTCCGCCGCAACGCAGCGATTCATGAACGTGTGTCTGTGTTGCCCAGTGGGTCAGGGATATGGCCTGACAGAGACCTGCGGCGCTGGGACTATATGTGAATGTAAGCTAGAATATTTGTTGGTATCTAAACTGTCTGTCTTCACGTTTGCCTTGGTTTGCTTTAGATCCGTTATATGAAATAGAAACACAGAGAGAAACAGATGCAGCTTTTCTTTTCCCATCCGCATGACATCACCTCTGACCCAATCTTGGAGTTATCTAACCAAGAACAAATTAAAAAATAAAAACTGTTCATTTGTTTATAAATGGCACCATTTCCCCTCTGACTGTCACATGCAGTGCTTTGTAAAATTATTTTGTATTTAGTTTAATTCAATTTAGTTAAGTTTATTTCTCATAGCTCTTAACAGAGACAATAATGTCCGATTGGTTCTAAGTTTTCAATCCAAAGAAAACCAGCTGGTTGCATCCAGTCATTGAAGACCCGCTTCTCTTAGATCAACCTGCAGAAATGATTTTTGCCAACATTTAGTCATTGACTCTTCAGCAATCCCTCTCACAACAAGCATGCTTGTAGCAACGGTGGAGAGGAAAAAACGGGAAGAAAGCTCATCAACAGCTCAGTTGTAGAGGTGGTCAGCAGCACCACATTCATCCCCAAACACCCTCACCTGGACTGGAGACACGCCACCACTGCTGGTCAAAATGGCACAAAAGCGCATGGACTTCCTGTGGAGGATCCCCCATAGAGGCGTTTCGTTCTGAGCAGCGCTGTCTCGCACTGTGTGTCAGGTGTGGAGGCTGCAGCGCCTTTCAGACTACAATCCAAAGGTAAAGAGAACAGCAGAAGAAGGGATCATGGGAGCTCCCTCTTCCCCTCCATTAAAAGACCCACATTCTCATCCCAGCGCCGCGTGTCACGAGCCCTGTGATCATCATCAATGACCCCTCACCCCCACCATGGACTATTCTCCCTGCTGCCCTCTCTGGGAAGAGGCTTCCCAGCATTCAATGCAGGACCAGCAGGTTCTGCAGCAGCTTCTTCCCCGCCGCCATCACACTGATGAAAGCCGAATCTAATCACAAATTGAGACTCGGCTTCACGCTGTAAACATCATATTTGCACTACATGGTGAATTTCCAAATCCCTTTAAATAGAACTCAACTTAGTGTATCTACTGCATTTTGCTCCATATTTATTAATTTATTTATTTTGCACATTTTGTCTTATAAATCTGGAAATGGTGAGTGGCGGTAAAATGTCCTGGTAGGTCAGCAGTTGTTGACTTTTTCATAACTTATCCAAACCCTGATTCATATGGACACATTGGTAGGAAATGATCACAAATTACTGCTAATAGAGATTTAAAGACAAGTTGCCCTTATTTAGTATTTGTTTCAACAGCTTGAAAGCGAAGAAATAAGGAGGATCAACTGAAATTTGGATTGGGGAAAGTAGGTTAGAGCCTGGACTGGATAAAGAGAGAAACCAGTTAGTGGTCTTTGCAGAGCTAAAGAATATTTATTTCATCTTGTTTGGTAAAAATTTAAGCCATTTACCTCTCAATAAAGAAGACATTTCTCACCACTTCTTAAACATAAAACACTCTCTGTCATTCGTATAACAGCTCATCTATTATATTTTGTTTCTAGAATATTTAGAATGTTTTAATAGAAATGTCATCAGGCTTTCCCAGGCAGGCTAAACCCTGCGGTCATTTAAGTTAGGAAAACACTGACAGTTCCTCCGGGAGAGGTTGCCATGGCACGGGAGCAAGTGAGGTTGTGTTTCCATGGCAATAAATGCAGGGCTTTGATGCCTGTGGGCTTTCCAATAATGTTTATCTGTTTTTCTGTTCCAGACTGGGATTACAGCACTGGTAGAGTGGGAGGGCCACTGGTTTGCTGTGAGATCAAACTCAAAGACTGGGTTGAGGGTAAGTAGGACGGCATCATATAATGCATAATCTCATCAGAGCATCCAGCACTGCGTTCCAAACTAAAACCAATAGTTTGGCTTTCAGTCTTCTTGGAAAGCTACCAGTAGTTTCTCAATAACCTTGTAAGGAAGTCACCAAATGTTTAATCTTTTCATCTCATGGCTCATAACTTATTTTGATGGTGCTCTGCTAAATCTTGATTGCATCAATCTTAGTTTACTGCTTGCTTCCTGAGCCACATGGAAAGAAAAGATAAAGCTTCTTTTTTTGCAGTCATTAAGTTTTCTGCTCTGATTTCAATCAATGACGTCTGAACCCCGTCTGTAGGCGGTTACCGAAGCACCGACAAACCTCATCCCCGGGGAGAGATTCTGATTGGTGGACCCAACGTCACCATGGGATATTACAACTGCAAGGCAAAAAACCAGGAGGACTTTCTGGTTGATGAAAACGGCCAGCGATGGTTCTACACTGGAGACATTGGAGAGATTCATGAAGACGGGTGTCTCCAGATTATCGGTATTTATGGCTGATCATAGCAGAGGAGCCTGGTGTGGATGTCAGACCCAGAGTTGGTTAACTCTGCCCCCACCTCTGTGCAGAGGCATAGCCTGCTCATGTTTATGGGTCAACCTGTGCAGCTGGCTCCTCAGGGTCTATCTACGGCAACCCAAAAGGAAAAAAGACTATTTTCCAAAGAAATACAAATTAGATTTTCCTAAAACTCAGAAACAGACACATAAACTTACAAATCATATTCTGCATAATATTGATTATTAAATATGCAAATAAATACATTATATTTAGCTGTTCTTTATGTCTGATTACATGAAAGACTCCCAGATAACTTGCAGAAACCAAATTTTCTCTTTACTTCAGAATCTAGTTCTGAGAAATTAAATCTGCATTAATCATCTTTAATGTTCCTACATTTATATTAATAATTAACCTTTATTTCTGTTGTCGGCTTAAAGACCAAAAAAACTTAAAGGTTTTATGGAGGATTTTCACAAAAAAGACCCACCTTGTGCCCTGTAGCCACTCCCAAGAGGGAACGCCTATCAAATGCGTGCGAGAGCGTGCACGAGCCCATTTCTCCTCGTGCACGCCTATCAAATGCGTGCGAGAGCGTGCACGAGCCCATTTCTCCTCGTGCACGCCTATCAAATGCGTGCGAGAGTGTGCACGAGCCCATTTCTCCTTGTGCACGCCTATCAAATGCGTGCGAGAGTGTGCACGAGCCCATTTCTCCTCGTGCACGCCTATCAAATGCGTGCGAGAGCGTGCACGAGCCCATTTCTCCTCGTGCACGCCTATCAAATGCGTGCAAGAGCGTGCACGAGCCCATTTCTCCTCATGCACGCCTATCAAATGCGTGCAAGAGCGTGCACGAGCCCATTTCTCCTCGTGCACGCCTATCAAATGCGTGCCAGAGCGTGCACGAGCCCATTTCTCCTTGTGCACGCTCTATTTAAAAGTTGTTGTTCTGATCGCTCATAGCAGGTTACGTGTCTGACCGACCGCCCTGACCCCTCAATCCCTCCATCACTATATAGAGCGGGGACTCTATAGTGAACTTCATAGTGAACTCAGTTAACTGACCGTTCAGACAGACGATCACTGCTTTTTGCTCCCCTTGGTCCACTGTAAGGTGCCGGCGCCATCTTTGTTATCACTCACCGCCTGTTGGGTAGTGACAGCCTATGGCGAAGGCAGGCCGCAGTGACAGCAAATCCCATAATGCTTTGTGAGGACAGCTCTCCGTGCAAAGCATTCTGGGATATATTTGCCTCTTCTGAGGCCTTTGTTTCCTCCTAATCCAATTTGTAGACACTTGTTCTTTTCCGACTCTCGGCCTTTTTCAAAGAACCGCGGGGAGAAAGTTGAGCTTCAGTGACTGTCTGAAACCGCAGCTCACCACAGATATACGCCTGAAAGACAAACATCGCTAACGGGACGAGCGCGTAGGACGGCCTTACGTTAACATTTCACCAGAATGATTGACAGGTAGGAGGACCACTGATTGAGATGATTGTCCCAGAAATAAAAGATCATCCTCTATACCTTTAATATAAAACATTTTACAAATAAAAATTGGTTAGAACTTTCCACTGTCGGTTAAAACTGCTGGCTGTTTTCAAGGGGAATTACTGTGAATTATGTCCTCATGGGATCAGCTGGTAGGAGGGGCCACAAGGCAACCAGTGATTGCCTGATGGGGGCATGGCCACCCCTGGCCCCCCATCTAGCTCCACCCTGCTTGTTGTGAACATGAGTTCCAAGCTGCTCTCTGTGTTTCGCTCCAGATCGTAAGAAGGACCTGGTGAAGCTGCAGGCGGGAGAGTACGTGTCCCTGGGCAAGATGGAGGCCGTGTTAAAGAACTGCCCACTGGTTGACAACATCTGCGTCTATGCCAACAGGTTTGTGTTAAAAGAAACAACAGGTGCAGCTGACTGATTCAAATCAAAGGAACTATCAGACAAAATGCCAGGTTGAGGATCTAATGTGATGTTTGTCAGAATCTTTGCACTTTTTTTGTAAATTTTACTCTGTTCCACGATAAAACAGAATAGCTTCAGCGTATTAGAGACGGACATGAGGGTTAAATACAGCAGCTGGACACTTTCTGGCATGAAAGATTAATCTGAACAAATTAAAAGGGATCTTGGTGGATTTTAGCGAAAACAGGATAATATCAAACACACCATAGGAGAAGAATTAAAGGTGGATTTAAGATTAAGGGTCTAGTTACATATTCTATCAGTAACAGTCTGGTTCACATAGAAAGGTTCTCTGATTAAATTATGACTTTATTTTTCTGTCTTAAATGTTGGTTTTGCTCCATTTGATAGTAAACTTCAGATGTTTCTGTATCTAAAAGTAGAAGATTATAGCATCACGGGTATAATATGGTGCAATAATAAGGAAGTAATATAGCAGAACAAGTTTCCAGCTGGGTGTGAAATGAAAGAGCAAAACAATCTAGAATGAGTAGGAATGAATGTTGGCGTTCACTGAAGGCGGAGCTAAAGCAACCTGGGAGATTTCAAAGCCAAACAGCTTCCATTCCCTGAGTGTTTATTCAGCCATTTGCTGCGATAACAAGCTGTTTCCTTCAGATTGGAAAGTTTTAACTTCCAGCTCACACTCAGGCATTCCTCGCTCCATGTATGGAAACACATTCCACCTGATAATGCACATGCATGCATATCTCTGTGGCTGCAGCTCCTTATTCGGCTGCACAGCTGCTCTGGATCTTTTTCCTTTCATTGCAGAAGTTGTTTGTTTTTTCACTCCCTTCAAAGCTGCTTCATCTGATTGTCCTCCCTTACAGTGATGAGACATATGTGATTGCCTTTGTGGTGCCTAATCAGAAGCAGCTGCTGACTCTGGCTGGCCAGTACGCCATCAGAGGTACCTGGGAGGAGCTTTGCAACAGCGAGGCCATGGAGGAACTGGTACTTAAAGTCATCTCTGAGGCTGCACAGGCAGGTAAGAAGAAGCTGAGAATAACCTACTCTAGTGGAGGTACCAGTTAACGTGCTCTTACTTTTTATTGCAGCCCAAATGGAGCGCTTTGAAATACCACGCAAGATCCGTTTAATCCCAGAGCCCTGGACCCCTGAAACCGGATTAGTGACCGATGCATTCAAGCTCAAACGCAAGGAGCTGAAAACACATTTCAAAGATGATATTGAAAGAATGTACGGTGGAAAACAACCATGAGCAGCAGATTGACTCTGATATAGTGTGATTCCATTAGAGCAGCAATCTTCACCTTCAGCACAAAATCCCACTTCATGAACCTCAGTTCCCTTGTTAAACCAAGGAAGTAGTCCTAATATGCTGAATTTCCTAATCCTGCAGGCCAGGACACAGTTAACCTTTCTGCTGCTTTTGTTTTGTCTCCGGTTTTGTCCTGTTTGTCTCTGGGCTTTGATGTCCCCCCCCAAACACACTGAGACATAGAAAAGGATGATCTTAGTGGGGTCAGGTGTGTGATGACCATGGCCACTATGATGGAGCTGAGATCATTTCTAATAAAGTCTGAGATAGCAGCAGGGTCCAGTATGGACGCCCTTCAGTCTGTAGTCCATCAAATGATCCCAGTAACTGAATACAAATCATTGCAGCTGCATGTGACGTCCATGTCAGCAAAAAAGAAAAGGAAATAGAACTGTATTGATCTCACAATGGAGAAATTCCCTCTTGGCTGCCATTGTGTGGCGTCCGGGGAGCAGTGTGGGGTTAAGGCTCTTGCTCAGGGACCCAGAGTGGCCGTCTGTGGGGATCAATCCGGGCATACTGCTCTAACCACCAGGCCACCACCTCCATCTGAGAAAGCAGCAATGAAAGAAGAGCGCGGTGCAAACCGAGGGCTTATCGTGTCACCCTGGTTTTATGCTGATATTAGATTTTCCTTCATGCAGACTTGAACAGATTACTGTCCTTACAGATTGTCACCTGTTGCGCTTTAGTGATTCTGAAACGTGCCTTTCTGATTTTAAACTGATCCTTAGAGTAAAATACAGCATTGATCCAGGTAGAGGACGGCAGAGGAAGATAACGCATGGCTGCTACAGGATCTCCATGCCTCAAAGCAATGCTCACACACAAATATTTATCTGTAATTTTCTCTTGGAAAATGAGATGCAATGATTTTAATAAAGCTATTGTTTAATCTGAATGTTTTTAAATGTATTTTTGTTCAGTCAATCTAAGGAAATCTTTGAGCCCAGAACACATCTGAGCCAAAGCAAAGCAGCAATACTTCGTCATTGAACTGAGCCGGTAGAGATTGCTGGCCCTGGAGGATTCAGGTCCAGAGATGAAAACCTTTCTTAGTTTTCCTTTATCTTGTCTTTTCTAGCAGGTGATTAGTCCCTAATGCTGGTTTTGATGCTTTAGATTTATCTTTCAAACAACTTGTTTTCAGTAGGGCAGTCATGAACCTCTTGGTGTAATAAAAGAGGACAGATGGACCTAATATTCAAGGTGAGACAGGCAATGGGAAAGTTCAAAACATTAACAGAAGATAAACAGACTGTGGATCTGAGCACCACAGTGGCTGCAGAAGGAGGGGGGGACTACCCGATCTCTGACACTGGAGGGAGAAACACCAGTAAGTGACAATGATCATCTGACAGATGATTACCTGAGTGAGTCACCTGGTTTACCAGTTCACTCCATCGTCTCTGAGGAAGTCAGATTCCAGCCGATGGACAAGCCAAACGAGCTGCGGACATCAGTGTCCCCCGACTCAGAAACCCCAGCGAGCAGGCAGGGATCAGATCCAGGTCAGGGATACAGATCAGACTGGAACAGTGCTGGAATCCAGGAATCCTCAGGCCGATCAGGGGTTCCGATCCATACAGGAACAGACAGATCCACACAGAGCGTGAAGGCAGGTTCAGAGCTCCATGCATCGAGCAACCAGCCCAGAAACGCACAGATGCAGACAGGAAGAATCCAGCAGGAGTCCAAAGATGGTTCAGGCGAATAAATCAGACAGGGATAGACAGGCTCAGTGGTTGAGAGGGAATGGAATCAGAAACCACCAAAGAAAAGCTGAAAAGCTCTTACCACTAGAGCTAGTGAATAAACTCACTGGAAGACAACGGCTCTAGAATAATCTCCTCACTTGAACAAGGAAATTAACCTTGGACAATTCAAACTAACGAAACAGAATATGCAGATATCAAACAATGATCTGGAACAGATAGGGGGGCTGAGCCGTATATCAAGCAGAGGGAGCAGGTGAATAAGATGAATGATAATTAGAGAGCAGGATGGGAATGGCAAGTGAATGAAGGAAGCGAGTAATGAAGGTCAGCTATCAGGGCAGATCATCACACTTGGGAATATGAAGTGTTTTCTAGAACAGGAATGCAACCCCAAATATAGCAGAAAATCTACAACAGAATGGCTGAAAAACTAAAGCCCTGATGTGTTACTGGTCAAAAATTCAGATCTGAAACTGAATGAACTGCTGTAGAGTTCTGATGAAAATGAAAAAAGAGAGATCATATCTCTCCTATCCTGGCTTCTCTTCATTGGCTTCCTGTTAAATCCAGAATAGAATTTAAAAATCCTCCTTCTCACATATAAAGCCTTAAATGGCCAAGCTCCATCTGATATCAGAGATCTGATTGTTCCTTATGTTCCTAACAGAGCACTTCACTCTCAATCTGCAGGTTTACTAGTGGTTCCTAGAATTTCTAAAAGTAGAATGGGAGGCAGATCTTTTAGTTATCAGGCTCCTCTCCTGTGGAACCAACTACCAGTTTTTAGTCCGTGAGGCAGACACCCTGTCTACTTTTAAGGCTAGGCTTAAAACTTTCCTTTTGATAAAGCTTCTAGTTAGAGTGGCTCAGGTTATCCTGAGCTATCTCTATAGTTCTGCTGCTATAGGCTTAGACTGCTGGAGGACATAGGGACCCCTTTTCATCATTCTGCTTCATTCTATCTCTATTTCTCCCACTCTGCAGAATCTGTTAGTTCAAACTCTCAACGTTCTGCTCTCTCTGCTTTTTCTCATAGTAGCTTCATCTGGTCTGTTCCTGTTTGGCTGTGACTCATCCTGGAGAGAAAATCAGCTGTGCTGCTGCCATCAACACCTTCATCAATAACTCCTCCACTGTCGCTACAAGCATGCTTAGTGTGAGGGATTGCTGAAGAGTCAATGAGTCGATGCAATCAGCTGGTTTTCCTTAGATAGAAAACTTTGAATCAACCTGACTGGATGATCTGGTTTAATCGATTCTGTAAAGTGACCTGAGGCAACCCAGTCTCATGGGAAAATGTACCCCCACTACGCTGGTCCACACTGCAAAACGTAGTGTAGGAGGTACATTAATGGCCATTTTTTGTGGTACTGTTACGTTTCTTCTGCCTATACGCTTTCTATTGTTTTACGTCCTAGTCACATGACTTTCAAGATTCCAGCTGGGAGAAGAAAAATTACATATAGATGGCCGACATTCGCTCATTTTTTGTGGAAAGATTAATGACTTGAGTTTGTTTTGCATTAAAATGAGTTTTGATTACATTTCTAGTGAGAAATGTATAGTTTGTTGCCAGAATATTTACTCAGGGAATGTACATATTCACTTGCTTGTTCGTTTCTTGCAAAGATTTTTCAAGATAATGTGAAACTGAAACGTTTTTTGGTATAAACATGGCTGAGATTCTCTAACCTTTAGTGGGAAAATCAATAATTTCAATCAGTTTCTGCATTTAAATGGGTTTTGATTACATTTATAGCGAGAAGTGTAGGGTTTATTTACATAATATTTACTTAGTGAACATACATAATCACCCGCTTGCTAGTTTTTGCTCACGGTTTTTCGGATCTCGTCAGGATTATGTGAAATTGCAACGCTTTTGGCTGCTACCCATCGCCCTAGCATTTAGCCGCCGCCCGATTCAACATTGAATTTTTTGTGATTTAACCCATCTGACGGATCAAACCCCTCGCCACTGCGTGCGTTGCGTCTGAGGTTGATTTTCAGATCAATGCATTACGCCGTGGCATACGGAGAAACTAATTAAACTAGTTAAAAAAAGGATCATGGGTTAAGATCGGATGTGTTTTATTTGGAAATCTACCGGATCCTTTGTGCATTTAACTTCCTGTTTGGTGCGATCTCATTGATGGATTTTTGACCAGATTTTGACCAAATTGGAGCTATAGAAATAAACGGAATAAATGAGGAATGGATTAATAAAACCTGTAATTTCTACTAAGAGACTTTGTAAATTCTCACCCAATATTTAAAAATAAATACAATCATGTATTTATGATTTGATATCCTAACCCTGCTGCCTTGCAGCAAGAAGGTTCTGGGTTTGATTCCCAGCCTGGGGTCTTTCTGCATGGAGTTAGCATGTTCTCTCTGAGGGCATGCGTGGGTTCTCTCCGGTACTCCAGCTTCCTCCCACAGTCCAAAAGCATGACTGTTAGGGGAATTGAAGCTTCTCTAAATTGTCTTTAGGTGTGAGTGTGAATGGTTGTTTGTCCTGCGTGTCTCTGTGTTGCCCTGCGATGGACTGTCCAGGGTGGACCCCGCCCCTCGCCCATTGCCTACTGGAGATAGGCACCAGCACCCCTCGCTACCCCACTCGGGACAAGCAGGTCAGATAATGGATGGATGTTAATTGGCTTCTCAAAATTCTTGTTGGGTGTGAGTGTGTGTGAATGGTTATTGGTTTGTTTTTAAAATACTGTTTCAGTCAAAAAAATTGAGACAGTTATATCGATCCATCTATTGCCATCCCTCCAACAAGGTCTGTCTCCATCTGTTTGTGGGTTAGATGTGAGACCAGTCTACGTGTGGCAGGGTGACCAGTCTACGTGTGGCAGGGTGACCCTAACCCTAAGAGGCAGGATCACAGAGACAGAGAGTTTTTGGACTGGGGCAGGAAGCCGGAGTACCCGGAGAGAACCCACGCATGCTCAGGGAGAACATGCAAACTCCATGCAGAAAGAACCTGGACGGGGAATCGAACCCAGAACCTTCTTGCTGCAAGGCAGCACTGTGCAAAAACCTCCAAAATAGAGAAGAGGAACAAGCAGGCAGAGTTTATATAGATGCAGGAACCTGTTTCAGTGAAGAAATTCACTGGAAATCTTTTAAATTTTTATTTGCCAAAATATATGAAAACTTTCATATCTGTTTTGCACCCCTCTGTGTTCGTCTTCACACATAAAATACATTAGACTATGTTCCTCTGACATGAAAAACTGATGTAAGCCCTACAAGGTCTTAAAATGTTTTCTTTTGTGGATTTTTCATCTTCAGCTTCTTTGCAGTTGCCATTTTTCCATGACTTCCCCTCTGGACTACTTTCCTCTGGACTCCAGGGAGCCCTTCAGAAAGAATCTGTCTATGAGCTCATTTCACCAAGAATCCCCAGAGAGAGGAAAGTTTTGCTTTGATTAAAGAAGAAGAAGTATTATTCCTCTGTGGGTCATTTGCTAAGGGATCATCTTACAATCGGACCAGTCCGTCTGAGTCACCATGACGCTAAAACTTCCCCATATAAATAACTTCAGTTGTGCTCAGATCTCAGTGGGGAAGGAGAGACTCCGCTCTGCAGCTCGGTGAGTTCCTTTGTCTGTTCAAGCTTTTATAGTTTTTACTTTTCTGGAAAAGGTTTTCTGGGGGAGCAAAAAACTTTAAGAACTTATTTGTTCTGTAGGATAACAGATACATGAAGGCGCCATATGTTTCTGAATATCTAGAAAAATAATAAAAAAAACATAACGAGTGCAAAAAAAATAATTAATGCATTTTCCATCTACTTAATAAAAAGCAGGATTGTGGTTGTTTTTTCCCCACAGTCCTCATTTTCACTTAAAAATAAAAGAGCAGACATTTACTGCTAAAAACTAGAAGAAGTTGTAAACCACAAATGTCAGGAAAATACTGTAAGAAAATGCAAAATTTATCTTGAAAAAACATTTGCGTGTGCGTTTTTAATTGTATTTTTCATTTAGCAGTTCAAGATAATGATAATTCCATAGATATAATAATAGCGACCTTTAAGCTATAGCGTCTCAGTGACGGAGATGAAAACACAAGGAGAAACAAGTAAGCATGAAAATTATTGCACTTATTTTGATTAATCAAGTGATTAGAATTTTTTGTGCGATTAATTGATTTTTGCTACAGGCCTTCTCAAGACTTTAGACTTGACTTGGACTTGCAAAAAATGACTTGTGAACATGTCTGACTTAAGCATATTTAGTTATTTGTTACTATTATTTCATTTCCTTTTTGTGTGCAGTGGAATCTAATCACCTAATTCAAACCGATCTCTGCGCGTTTAACGCGCCCAAATCGTACTTTAAGAAAAAAAATTAACAATCATAACTCATTTAACGTTTCTGCATTTTTTTCCTCATATTTTAGGCTTTTATCCTGAACTGAAAAAGAAATGGAACATCAGGAAAACTTCACAGCAGCGTCTGCGCGCCTCTTGCCGCACGCGACGGCCGCCAAAGAAAGCGGCGGAAACGCGCATCTCTACGTATTGATAGTCATGTCTTTTTACGGAGTGTTTCTCTGCGGAATCATGCTGGGATATTTCCGCTCCAAGAGGAAGGAGGAAAGGAGGAGTAACATCTTCACGCGCCTGGTGCACGAGGAGGAGCAGAGGGAGTGGGGCGCCCTGCCTCCGAAGCACAGCCTCACCTTCCCGGGCTCGGGGCTGCGGGCGCTGCACGTTTCATTGCCGTTTTGCGGTAACCATGGCAACCACTCTGGGGCCCTACGTCACGAGGCTTTCCTTCCGTCTCCGCTGGCGTGCGCGCTCTGCGCGGAGCAGAGCAGCGTCAGCTCCCTGTGCTCCTCCGCAGACACGCGCGTGACCATTGAGGAAGAGGAGGCCGACAGCGGCGCGTCAGCGGCAGCAGAAGGGAAACCTGCACCAGCGGAGACTCAGGCTGAACTTTCCCAGGACTTTTAAATAAAATCACAAAATCATAAAAATTCACATTGAAAGATGCGAAAATCTGCTGGGAACCAAAAATGACCTGAAATGCTTCATGATCAAAGGAACTAACTGGGTCTAAAGTCTTCATACCTTCATTGTTTTCATGCACCTTCAGCTGCAGTTTGTTACTGAGCAGCAGCGCCCTCCTCCGACCTAAAAGCTGAACTACATTTTATTTTCCTTAATGCAGCTGTTTAGATCCCAGAACTGATTCAGATTACAGTATTTATTCATTTACTAGATGAATTTGGCTCCTCCTGCGCCACCCCACCCCACCCCTTCTTGCTGCTGCCACCTCACTGGATTGTGCCGATGACTCATCCTGCGGGGAGGGGGGGTTGTTTGTTTCCTTTTGTAGTACCACAACATACCTGGAACACACTTGAAGGGTTAAATTGGTTGTAGCTTCATGGTGGACACATTTGTTCACAGAACAGCAACGGTTTAGGTTTACTTGATGAAAGCAAAGCACTGTAGGTTATATTAATGCATGTGTTTGTTATTCCTGCAGTTTTAATTTAAATGAACACATTGGGAGTGTTACAGTAAAAAAATAAATGCTTTTAAAAGGAAAACAACTGCTCTTTTCTTTCTGTAACCTTCTTATTTCACCAGCGGAGGGCAGTGTTTATGTGGGTGCTTAGAAATATGCAAATAAATGGTTCAAAAAAATTACAAATCAGCTGTTTTTTGGTACAGTTCAGTTTATTTCTATAGCTCTAATTCACATCAAGGAACTTTCCAGTTCACCAGATCATCCATAGTCAATTGATTCAAAAGTTTTCTATCTAAGGAAAACCAGCTGATTGCATCACTCATTGACTCTCTTCAGCAATCCCTCACACTGAACATGCTTGTAGCTTGGCTAAAGTGGAGGAAAAACTCCCCTTGAACAGGGAAGAAGAAACCTCCAGCAGAACCAGAAACAGGCTCAGTGTGAGCTGCCATCTGCTGAGGCCGACTCACTGGGGTTCATTAACGAGACAGAAGCAGACATAGAAAAAGAAGCATAGATACAAAAGGCAGCTGTAAAAGCCGGCTCCATCCAGGAAACACACAGCCAGGCAGACGGCCTCCAAAGCCAGCTCCCATGTCAGAGGATGAAGAGAGCACATCCAGCCAGTCACGGTCAAAGAAACAGGACTACACTGAAAAACAGGCCAAGCTCCAACATCTAGAAACAAAGGTGTTGATGGCAGCAGCACAGCTGATATTTTCTCCAGGATGGAGTCACAGCCAAACAGGAACAGACCAGATGAAGCTACTATGAGAAAAAGCAGAGAGAGCAGAACGTTAGAGATTGAACTACACAGATTCTGCAGAGTGGGAGAATAGAGATAGAATGAAGCAGAATGATGAAAAAGGGGTCCCTATGTCCTCCAGCAGTCTAAGCTTCATAATAGCAGCAGAACTATAGAGATAGATCAGGATAACCTGAGCCACTAAACTAGAAGCTTTATCAAAAGGAAAGTTTTAAGCCTAGCCTTAAAAAGTAGACAGGGTGTCTGCCTCACGGACTAAAAACTGGTAGTTGGTTCCACAGGAGAGAGCCTGATAACTAAAAAAAAAGATCTGCCTCCCATTCTACTTTTAGAAATTCTAGGAACCACTAGTAAACCTGCAGATTGAGAGCGAAGTGCTCTGTTAGGAACATAAGGAACAATCAGATCTCTGATATCAGATGGAGCTTGGCCATTTAAGGCTTTATATGTGAGAAGGAGGATTTTAAATTCTATTCTGGATTTAACAGGAAGCCAATGAAGAGAAGCCAGGATAAGAGAGATATGATCTCTCTTTTCATTTTCATCAGAACTCTTGGCTGCAGCATTTTGGATCAGCTGAAGGCTTTAACTACAGTTTGTGGACTTCCTGATAGTAAAGAATTACAACAATAGTCCAGCCTTGAAGTAACAAAATGCATGGACTAGTTTCTCAGCATCACCCTGGACAGGAGATTGCTCATTTTTGCAATATTCCTCTGATGAAAAAGAAGGAAATTCTAGAAACCTCTTTGATATGGGGTTTAAATGACAGGTCCTGATCAAAAATAACACCAAGATTTTTTACTTTATTATCTGAAATCAGTTTAAACTCTGACCACCCAGGGTGTGCAGACCAGGAAGCAGAGTCTTAGTTTAACAGACCTCTCTCTGCAGCTTCTCTACTGTTACCCACTCTTTACTCCATCCAGACAGCGTCTTACCCATGTCTAAAATCTAATAAATTAGCAAAGATTCCTAAAGGAGTAAATCACGATAATCTAAAAATGAAAATAACTCCAATTGGGGAAAAAGTTAAAACCCTGACCTTTAACCCTCCCCCTGACCTTAAGCTAAATTTAATTCACACTATTCCTCTAAACTGATTCTCTAAGGTTAAAAATGTCCTGGTCCCCCTAAGGATAGTAAACAGACCAGAAACAGTCCTAAATAGATAAGATAAATAAGAACACGGACAATCAACAGTCTCACAATCCCACAAACGACAGAAAAGACGGCTCGCTACAGCATCATTACCCTGATCATCCCAGCAGTCAGGACCAGTCAGAGGAAGCTGACTTGTTCCTTTCACTCACTTAGAAATATGCAGTTATGAATTTCAAGTTTTTTGGTTTGTACTTTCATAGCGGTTTCTGATGGACCAAAGTGTTTTACTCTACCTCAATTCTATTCAGTTTATTTCTATAGCTCCAAGTCACATCAGGTCATCTCAGGTCACTTTCCAGTTCACCAGATCATCCAGTCAGATTGATTCAAAGAGCTCTTGCAAAGCAGTCTGGGAAAATTGCTCGTATAGTGACCATCAATGACCACTCATTTTAAAGGTGCATTGCGGGAAATTTGGAGTCCATTACTTTTTCATCCACTAGACTTTCGGACACTGAAAAGATGTGACCACTGATTCAATCAGCAAAGCTCTGCTGTAGTTTTGTTCCAACAAAAAAAAATAAAATCAGTCAGAAGGTCGGTTCGACACCATTTTTAAAAACAAACATTGCATGTCTTTTAGACAAGGATCTTATTAAGAAATGAGAGGCATTAATTCACAAAGAATCCAATATTTATAGGGGAAGGATTTACGTCCAAATCCTTCCCAGGCATTACACACTTCTGTACACAGATTCCTTCCTTCCTTCCTTCTTCCTTCCTTCCTTCCTTCCTTCCTTCCTTCCTTCCTTCCTTCCTTCTCTTCCTTCCTTCCTTCCTTCCTTCCTTCCTTCCCTACCTACCAACCAACCACAGGAAAAAGAGAACTTTCTTTTGGGTCACCCAAACTATTTTGTGTTTTCCTGAAAAGTCCCACTTTATTCACCACCATACGTTGTGAAATGAATAGAAAAACTAGAGTCAAGACATTGACAAGGTTAGAAATAATGATTTGTATTTGAAAATATAAATACATAAAATTTTGCTTTGGTCAAAGAATCCTCCATTTGCAGCAATTCCAGCATTGCAGACCTTGGCATTCTAGCTGTTAATCTGTTGAGGTAATCAGGAGAAATTGCCCCCCCCGCTTCCAGAAGCAGCTCCCACCAGTTGGATTGGTTGGATGGGCACTTCTTGAGTCCCATACGGCGGTCAAGCTGCTCCCACAACAGCTCAATGGGGTTCAGATCTGGTGACTGCGCTCTGGCCAACTCCATTACCCATAGAATACCCAGCTGCCTTCTGCTCTAAGTAGTTCTGCACAATTTGGAGGTGTGTTTAGGGTCATTGTCCTGTTGTAGGATGAAATTGGCTCCAATCAAGCACTGTCCACTGGGTAATGCATGGCGCTGTAAAATGGAGTGATAGCCTTCCTTATTCAGACAAATCTCCCACCTTACCAGCACCAAAGCAACCCCAGACCATCACATTACCTCCACCATGCTTAACAGATGGCGCCAGGCATTCTTCCAGCATCTTTCATTTGTTCTGCGCCTCACAAACGCTCTTCTTTTGTGATCCAAACACCTCAAACTTGATTCATCCGTCCACAACACTTTTTTCTCCAGTCTTCCTCTGTCCAATGTCTGTGTTCTTTTGCCCATTTTAATTTTTTTCTTTTTATTGGCCAGTCTCAGATGTGGCTTTTTCTTTGCCGCCTGCCCTGAAGCCCAGAATCCTGCAGCCGCCTCTTCACTGTAGATGTTGACACTGGTGTTTTGTGGTACTATTTAATGAAGATGCCAGTTGGGGACCTGTGAGGCATCTGTTTCTCAAACTAGAGACTCTAATGTACTTATCTTCTTGCTCAGTTGTGCAACGCTGCCTCCCACTTCTTTTTCTACTCTGGTTAGAGCCTGTTTGTGCTGTCCTCTGAAGAAGGGAGTAGTACACACTGTTGTAGGAAATCTTCAATTTCTTAGCAATTTCTCGCCTGGAATAGCCTTCATTTCTAAGAACCAGAATAGACTGTCGAGTTTCAGATGAAAGTTCTCTTTTTCTGGCCATTTTGAGTGTTTAATTGACCCCACAAATGTGATGCTCCAGAAACTCAATCTGCTCAAAGGAAGGTCAGTTTTGTAGCTTCTGTAACGAGCTAAACTGTTTTCAGATGTGTGAACATGATTGCACAAGGGTTTTCTAATCATCAATTAGCCTTCTGAGCCAATGAGCAAACACATTGTACCATTAGAACACTGGAGTGATAGTTGCTGGAAATGGGCCTCTATACACCTATGTAGATATTGCACCAAAAACCAGACATTTGCAGCTAGAATAGTCATTTACCACATTAGCAATGTATAGAGTGTATTTCTTTAAAGTTAAGACTAGTTTAAAGTTATCTTCATTGAAAAGTACAGAGCTTTTCCTTCAAAAATAAGGACATTTCAATGTGACCCCAAACCTTTGAACGGTAGTGTAGATAGAAGCTTTTTTATGCACTATAGATCTATTCTCCTACAATACATAAACTTAGGCCCTTAACATTTCATAAGAAAGAAATAAAGCAAATCATTCTGAGGGCCATTCATTTATTATCAACAAGGATTCTGAGGAGGAATTGCTGCTGTGTTGTTGATGCAGAGCATGAACAATGTTTTCATGCTGCTTTGTTCTGTGTCACTGTAAAATGAGGGCAGCATAAGTGCAGATGCGATGGTGCAAGAGTCAGCAGGAGGAAAATGAGGAGTAAATGTGATGCATGGAGCATCTCTTTCACCGTGAAGCAGGATGTTTGTTATTAATGTCCCCCTGTGGGAGTCAGCAGTGGGCTCTGTGTGTGGCCCCAGGACTCACACATACACACAAGTAATTGAGTGTGGAAATGAGTCACATCAAAAACCACCATCTTTCTTCCTGCATCTATCCTCACACCACCCTTCCTGTTCTCCACACTCCTTTGTTTCATTTATGGTCTTTAAGGGATTTTATTAAGAAACAGGTTCCATTAATCTGTAAACAGCAACACTGTTCTACTTCATGCTCCTTCAACTGTTTCTTATTTTTAAAATCAAAGTGGTGCTTATCAAGTAGTCCTGTTGGATGTTTGTCTGACACTGCAACATAAAGCATGATTCTAACTGTGAGGGGAAGTAAAACAAAGTACTACATCCTTTCATACAGTTCTGAAAAGAAAATGTAATAGTGTGACAAGTATTTTTATTCATTCCCTCTTAATCTAATAACTCCAAATAAAATCCAGGTGAAGCAAACTTCCTTTGGAACTCCCAGAATAAATAAACCATCTTGAAAAAAGTGAGAAAAAAAAAACCAAAATGTCAGGTGATGGTCTTCTCTGGTTTGTTAGAGCTAAATTTGGGCCTTGGGGGAGCTTGCTCTGGTGCAGCCGACAGAATCAACGAGGACTCCTGGGTTTGGAAAAGTCTTCAATCAATGGAGCGAAAGTCCGGCTGCCTTCCAACTTAAACCTGTTTCTGGGAAATGAAAAACCTCTTATTTATTAATTAAAAGGAGGTTAAATCCATATTTGCTTAAAATAAGGTAATGCTAGATCTACCAAAGCAGAACTTGTGATTTGGGCCCTGTCCTTTTGGAGCTTTATATCAGCATCTGATCTGTTGGAACGTCTCATTATGTTGTGGTTGTTCAAAGAACCATCCTCAAGACTACATTCTAATAATTATTCCTGTCGCAACTTCTCCACTTGAACCTTAAAGTTTTCCTTCTGCAGTTCCTTTTGGACAGTAGTTACTCATTAGACTGTCTGATCAACAATCAGCAGCAGCAAAGGAAGCAGCAAACAGGCCTGATGATTCTTCCTCCTTTCTAATCATTGTGTTTCCTTTGAAGTGAGGAAAGTTTCCTTTCTTTTTTTAACAAACACTCTGGAGTCAAGCTTTTACCTAATCAGTGTTACTATGGAAACAGAAGCCGAAGGCTAATTTGCATCTGCACAGCTTGTAAAATGACTGCCTGAAGTAGAGAAATAGATTAACCTTAAAAACAAGTTTTAATAAAGAGAAAAATAAAGATGAAGTTACAGTAACACTTTACAATTATTTAGACAAGCTTTTATTAACTACTAGAGAATGCCTAGAGACCTAATGGGTATTAATGGGTAGTTAAGTGGTACTTAAAGTGGCAGAACCAGTCCAGCCTTATTATGGGACTAATGCAGAGTTGCATGGGAAACACAGAGTAACTAATCAGGAACTAATGAGTAGTTACCATGGAAACCAGAGAGAAACTAATAAGGAACTATGGCTGTGTCCGTACGTAAGCCTAAAGAGCACTATGAGATCACCACATTTTAAACCGAACATCTAGATCAGAGGTCAGAGATTAGCAGAGCGTGGTCGGGATCTGGATCCACCAGCTGGCTAAACCGGACCCAACCTGATTTAAAACATTTAGAAATTGTCAGGGTTAGTTTTGGTAGAGGACCCAAATGCAGAGGCTGAGGAGATCTCTTGGGAGTTTAATGGGGGCAAAAACAGTAAACAAAGGCAGGGATCCAAAAATGCAACTAATAATAAAAAGGCAAACCAGAACAGAGGAGACATCTGGGGAAAACCAAACACGAGGAGCCAGGGAGAGACGAGGAACATAGACCACAGCATGGGAAGACAGCAAAGACAAGGAACCAACAAAGAGTGAGAGCAGAGGAGAGCATATATAGGGAGAGAGAGACAAAGGGAGGGCTAACGAGCAGACAAGGAACAGGTGTGAGAGGAGACAACGAGGGAGCCAAGGGGAAGGGACACATACACACACAAGAGGGCAAAAGAGGACAACAGAAAAACATGAGAACTAATATAAATCTAGAAATACAGCACAAAACTGGAATTAGGCCAATAAATCTAGAAAACAAGGAGCAAAAGAAAAGAACAGCAGAACCAAGACCATGACAGAAATGACCTCATGTTGTCTGACGACAGAGTCTAATTGTGACTTTTGAAGCCAGAAGAGAGCAAAGATGGCACAGCCACCATGGTAGGAGCCGGAGTCACATGAGCAAAGTGAAAACTAGTATTCTGTCCGAATGGTCATTTAGCTGAATTCACTCAGGGGTGCTACTGCTGTTGTTGGTGAGACGTATCGTGTTTACTTCCCATTTTCACTAATGAGCAGCGTGCTGTCCAGACTATCTCCATCTGAATTATTTTTTCTGTGATATCTGTATCTCAGTAACTCTAATTAACTACTTTAAAACATAGCACCTTCTGCTGCACTTTTCTACTGAGCACTTGTCAGTTTCACATGGTTTTATTTCTGATAGCAAGGAGTAGCTAGCCTAAGCTAGCGCTAGCTTAGCATTGCTATGGCTTCTCTCTCTCCCTCCCTTGACTCTTCTCTTTCCTTCTTCCTCTCCTCTCTCCTGGTCTCTGTGTCAGATGTTCAGTTATTCTTCTGCCTCCTTTAGTGATAATGGGATGTGTAATAAGTGTAGTATTTTTGTAGCTTTGAAGGCAGAGGGTGTCAGAGTTAGAATCCAGGCTTCAGGCTGTTGAACATCCAGGAGTTAAAGTAGGCTCCCCCACGTAGCTGTCCTCCAGCAGTGCCTGAGCAGCCAGGCGATTGGGTAACTGTACGCAGAAAGCGTAGTCGTGGATCTCTGCCCACTGGTCACCACCAACCCGTTCACGTTTCTAACCGGTTTTCCCCCACTCAGTGACACACCCACTGAGAAGCCCACTCTGGTGATTGGCAGCTCCATAGTCAGAAACGTGGCATTAGAGACACCAGGGACCATAGTCAAATGTTTGCGGGGGGGGCCAGAACGGGTGACATCAAATCCTACCCCTGAAACTACCTAGCTAAGGATAAGGTTAAATACAGTAAGATTGTTATTCACGCTGGTGGTAATGACACCCGGTTACTGACGTGGAGGTCACGGCAAAATTAGTGTTGCTTCGGTGTGTAAGTTTGCCAAGAAAATGTCGGGACTCCGTAATTTTCTCTGGTCCCTCCCTGATCTGACCAGTGATGACATGTTTAGCCTGCGATGTCGTCATTCAATCAACCGCTGGTTGTCTAGGTGGTGTCCTGGAAACAACGTGGGCTACATTAATAATTGGCAATCCTTTTGGGGAAAGCCTGGTCTGATTCGGGAGAGACGTCATCCATCCCACTTTGGATGGTGCAGCTCTTCTTTCTAGGAATCTGGCCACATTTGTTAGTCCTCCAAAACCCCGACCCCCCAGAGTGCAGACCAGGGAAGCAGGAGTTGTAGTTTAACACACATCTCTGCAGCTTCTCTACTGTTACCCACTCTTTACTCCATCCAGACAGTGTCTTGCCCGCGACCAAAATCTAAGAAATTAGCAAAGATTCCCAAAGGAGTAAATCATGATAATCTAATTAAAATCTAAAAATAACTCCAATTGGGGAAAAAAGTTAAAACAATTAAATGTGGTCTGTTTAACATTAGATCTCTTTCCTCTAAAAGTCTGATAGTTAATGACTTGATTTGTGATAATCACATTGACTTGTGTTGCCTTACAGAAACCTGGCTGCAGCAAGAGGATTATGTGAGCATAAATGAGGCAACTCCTTCAAGCTATTTTAATTTTCACATACCCAGAAGTTCTGGGTGAGGAGGAGGAGTAGCAACAATCTTCCAGTCTGACTTACTGATTACTCCCAAAACAGTTAATACCTACAACTCTTTTGAACATTTAACCCTTAATTTCCCTGATCCAAATTTCAAGGCAAAGTAAAACCTCTTCTTTTGTAACTTTGTATCGTCCACCAGGTCCTTACTCTGAATTTTTAGATGAGTTTTCAGAGTTCCTTTCTGATTTGGTATTAAATACTGACAGGGTCATCATGGTGGGAGATTTTAACATCCATGCTGACATTGAAGGCGATAGCTTAAGAGCAGCCTTTAATGCTATCTTAGACACTACTGGCTTTGTTCAAAATGTGAATAGTCCCACACATTCTCATCTTCATACTTTGGATCTTGTGCTGACATACGGCATAGAATGTGAAGAAATAACAGATTTCTTCACAACCCCTGTCCTCTCTGACCACTTTCTAATAACCTTCAGGATTACTTTAACAGAGTTCTCCTCCCCAAAAAGAAGGTTACATTTTAGTAGATCTTTATCAGATAGAGCAGTTATAAATTTTAAAGAATCTGCTTCATTTTCTCTCTTCTCTGTGTCGCTGTATCAGTGCTGCAGAGTGCAAAAGCTTAGCTTATTCCCCTTCACAGGTTGATGATTTTGTTGATGGGGTTGCTAGTTCTCTGCGTACTGCCTTAGACAACGCAGCTCCTTTGAAATGAAAACCATTAAAAAATAGAAAGCTTGCTCCTTGGTTTAATGCAGAGCTGCGTACTTTGAAGCAAAATGCTTAGGAAACTGGAGAGAAAATATCGCTCCACAGGCCTGCGGGAGTCCTTCCTAGTCTGGAAATATGGTTTCCTGCTGTATAAGAGGACCCTTTGTAAAGCAAGAGCAGCATACGTCTCCTCATTAATAGAGGAAGAATAAGAATAATCTAGATTTCTTTTTTAATACAGTTGTTAAACTCACCCAGAGCCATAGCTCTGTTGAACAATCCATTCCACCTGCTCTTAGCAGCAATGATTTTATAGGATTCTTTATAAATAAGATTGATCTTATTAAAAAATAAGATCATAAGCACTCCTCTATCCGCGATTGTACCTGAGGTAGTCATGGAATCTGAACCGAGTTTAGACTGCTTTGATCCAGTTGAACTTTCTGAATTAGCAAAATTATTGTCTTCATCTAAGCCTTCAACTTGTATGTTAGATCCAGTTCCAACCAGGTTATTTAAGGAGGTATTCCCTTTGATCTCCTCCTCCATTTTAGATGTGATTAATCTATCTCTGTTACAGGGATATGTACCTAAAGCTTTTAAGGTTGCTGTAATTAAACCTCTGCTTAAGAAACCGTCTCTTGACCCAGATGACTTGGTCAATTATAGACCTATATCCAATCTTCCTTTCTTATCCAAAATTCTTGAGAAAGTAGTTGCCAAATAAGTTTGCGATCACTACACCATAATGAACTTTTTGAAGAGTTTCAGTCTGGCTTTAGAGCTCATCATAGCACTGAAACAGCTCTGGTGAAAGTCACTAATGATATTCTCATGGCCTCAGATAATGGACTTGTATCTGTGCTCGTCCTGTTGGATCTTAGTGCTGCATTTGATACAGTTGATCATAATATTCTTTTAGAAAGACTTGAATATTTTGTTGGAATTAAAGGAACAGCTCTAGACTGGTTTAAATCTGATCTATCTGATCGAATTCAGTTTGTTCATGTTAATGATAGATCTTCCTCATGCTCAAAGGTTACCTGTGGAGTACCACAGGGATCAGTGCTAGGACCAATTCTCTTTACTTTATACATGCTCCCAATTGGTAGAATTATTAGACAGCATGGGGTTAATTTCCACTGTTATGCTGATGATACCCAGCTATATCTGTCTATAAATCCAGATGAAGCTAACCCATTACATAGATTACAGGCATGTCTGAAGACAGAAAAACCTGGATGACTCTTAACTTTCTGCTTCTGAATGCAGACAAAACAGAAGTTATAGTCTTTGGACCAGAGTCTCTGAAAAGAAGCTGATTAGTCAGTCACTTCATTTGGATGGGATTAAACTGATTTCAGATAATAAAGTAAAAAATCTTGGTGTTATTTTTGATCAGGACCTGTCATTTAAATCCCATATCAAAGAGGTTTCTAGAATTTCCTTCTTTCATCTGAGGAATATTGCAAAAATGAGCAATCTCCTGTCCAGGGGTGATGCTGAGAAACTAGTCCATGCATTTGTTACTTCAAGGCTGGACTATTGTAATTCTTTACTATCAGGAAGTCCACAAACTGTAGTTAAAAAGCCTTCAGCTGATCCAAAATGCTGCAGCCAGAGTTCTGATGAAATGAAAAAAGAGATCATATCTCTCCTATCCTGGCTTCTCTTCATTGGCTTCCTGTTAAATCCAGAATAGAATTTAAAATCCTCAACTTCTCACATATAAAGCCTTAAATGGCCAAGCTCCATCTGATATCAGAGATCGGATTGTTCCTTATGTTCCTAACAGAGCACTTCGCTCTCAATCTGCAGGTTTACTAGTGGTTCCTAGAATTTCTAAAAGTAGAATGGGAGGCAGATCTTTTAGTCATCAGGCTCCTCTCCCTGTGGAACCAACTACCAGTTTTTAGTCCGTGAGGCAGACACCCTGTCTACTTTTAAGGCTAGACTTAAAACTTTCCTTTTTGATAAAGCTTCTAGTTAGAGTGGCTCAGGTTATCCTGAGCTATCTCTATAGTTCTGCTGCTATAGGCTTAGAACTGCTGGAGGACATAGGGACCCCTTTTTCATCATTCTGCTTCATTCTATCTCTATTCTCCCACTCTGCAGAATCTGTTAGTTCAATCTCTAACGTTCTGCTCTCTCTGCTTTTTCTCATAGTAGCTTCATCTGGTCTGTTCCTGTTTGGCTGTGACTCCATCCTGGAGAGAAATATCAGCTGTGCTGCTGCCATCAACACCTTTGTTTCTAGATGTTGGAGCTTGGCCTGTTTTCCAGTGTAGTCCTGTTTCTCTGACTGTGACTAACTGGATGTGCTCTCTTCATCCTCTGACATGGGAGCTGGCTCGAGGAGCTCGTCTGCCTGGCTGTGTGTTTCCTGGACGGGCCGCCTGTGGAGCTGATTGACAGTTGCCTTTTAGTATCTATGCTTCTTTTCTATGTCTGCTTCCGTCTCCTTGAACCCCAGTGAAGCCTCAGCAGATGGCTGCTCACACTGAGCCTGGTTCTGCTGGAGGTTTCTTCCTGTTAAAAGGGAGTTTTTCCTCTCCACTGTCGCTACAAGGATGCTTAGTGTGAGGGATTGTATTTGAGTCAATGACTCGATGCAATCAACTGGTTTTCCTTAGATAGAAAACTTTGTATCAATTTGACTATATGATCTGGTGAACTGTAAAGTGCCTTGAGATGACATGGCGTCAGGCTGACCTGATGGAGAGGCCATGGTATTCCTCCTCTGACAGCAGTGTCTGCAATTGGAGGTCAATCCAGGACACTGTAGAGGGTGAAGGGAAAGTGAAATCCAGAGAAGTGGAAGGAACTGATGGGGGAGATGTAGAACGGGCAGCAGCTGCAGGTGGTGTGATTCATTGAGGTCGAGTTGAAGGAGGCTTACCTAAAAGCTGAGCAACAGCCACATTGTAATTTCCACTCCATCTCTGGTAAAATTTCCAGAAAACCTAGGCTTGACAGGAGAGCAGTTTGGGGGTTAAAATCCTTTTGCTATCTGCAGCTGAGACTACCCATCTCCAAGGTGGGGTAAGGTAGGTGATGTTGTCCAAAGTGATCCGAGTGTTTCTCAAAAACTCTGCTGGGTCCATGCTTTTGGCTGGTTCCTTCTGTCAATGTTTGGTTGAGGACCCAAATGCAGAGGCAGGAAGGCAGAGGTGAGATCTTGCAGTTTTAATGAATGAACACAGGTAACAGAGGCAGGAATCCAAAAATTCAACCTAAAATGATAAACAAACCAGAACTATGGAGACATCAGGGGAAAACAAACATAAGGAGCCAGGGAAAGAAGAGGAGTGATGAAGAACCAGCACAGGGAGAGTATTTATGGTTGAGTGAACGAAGGGAGGACTAACAAGCTGATTAGGAGCAGGTGTGAACAGAGGCTTCGAGGAAAACAGCTAAAGAAAAGGAAACAAACCCAAGAGGGGAACAGAGGGCAACAAAGAAAAACCTAAGAACTCAAATACATCCAGAAAACACAACAAAAATAGGAATTAACCACTGGAACTAGAAAGCAAAGAAAAACATGAATCAACATGAAACTGAAAACTCAAAGAAATTTTAACAGAACCAAGACCATAAAACCTTGAGGTGACGTGTTGTGAATTGTGCTATAGAAATAAACTGAATTTAATTTAATATAAGAATAAAATAATGACCACAGTATATACAATCAACATTATTTACAATTACAATGCTGCTCGGTACCAAATTATTATTATTGTAAATGACTGTATTATAGTGAGGCGATAAAAAACATAAATAAATAATGAGTAATGAAATAACTGTCAGAGAGACGAATTCTACAGTTTGATGGCCCCAAGCAGGAAGCACTTCCTGTAGCGATCTGTGGAGCAGCTTGATGAAATGAGCTTCTGACTGAAGGTGCTTCTGTGGGCGTCCGGCACATCCTGGTGAGGATGAGCTGAATGATCCAGCATGGATCTGATCCTGTCCAGCATTCTGCTGGCAGAGAGTCCAGCTCTTCACCAACCGGACAGGCCTTGAGGAGGAGTTTGTTCCATCTGTTGGCGTCCTTCAAATTCAGTCTACTGCCCCAGGATGCAACACCATGAAAGATGGCATCGGCCACCACAGACTCATAAAAAATCCTTAGCATTGTCAGGCAGATGTTGGAGGACCACAGCAGCCTCAGATAATAGAGACGGCTCTGGCCCTTCTGGTAGAGGGGATTTGTGTCTGTAGTCCAGTCCAGTGTATTGTCCAAGTGTCAATGTATTTATAATCCTCCACAGGGTCCATGTTGACCCCACAGATAGAAACAGGGCTCAAAGGGGCCTTAATCCTTCTCAGATCCACCAGCAGTTCCTCGATCTTTGTAACGTTGAGCTGCAGATGGTTCTGCTCACACCAGGTGACAAATTTGTCCACATCACCCCTGTACTCTGTCTCCTCACCGTTGTTGATGCATCCAAATATAGCAGAGTCATCAGAAAACTTCTGCAGGGGGTAGATCTCTGTGCAGTAGCTGAAGTCTGTGGTGTAGGGGGTGAAGAGGAAGACAATATATGTTTCTACTATGTGAATATATTGTGAACAAAGGAAAGCTGAGAGAAAAGGAGTACATCCCCAGTGTTGGATCTGCAGGAAGGGTTAAACATGTAAGGGGGGCAACGCTTCAAACACTGTGTACTCAACTGATTCTGTACTGTAGAAACTGCAAGCTTTACATTAAAGCTTCATTAGCATAACATTCAAGTCTGCTATTTTTTACTCTGAGGGTAACAACTCATGATAAGACTCAGAGTAGAGAGACATTTTTAAAAAGCTAATGTAGCATCAATGAGAGACCTCACTCTTTAATCAGTGTTTTCATCCCACAGCTGGAGAAAAGGTCTTAATGCTCTCTATTTGTCTCATTAAGAGGCTTGGAGAAAAGTACAGTTTTGCTTGAAGTGCAAAGGGATAAATCTAATTTAATATCCGCTCATAGGGACATACTTTTAGCATTTAATCTGACCTATGAGTCATCCTGGGTCTGTTTCCAGACACCCCTCTTTGTCTCTCTCTATGCTTCTAACCCACTGGATGTCAGAGATGGATGCAGCAGACAGCCTGGTCCTAATGCTCCTTCCTGTCTCTCGCCAGGCACTTAGCAACCGCTCAGTTAACAGGAGAGCTCAACCAGCAATTAAAGGACCCGTTCGTCATCATCGTCCAGGACTAGGAGCAGACAAACCAAAACAAAAGGGTCGTCTGTCAAGGATACCTTAGGTCTGGGGAGAAAAGCTGTGCTGAGAAATGAGCTGTAAAAATCTTTGCTAGACGTGGAAATTGTTCTTTAGTGCTACTGAATGACACTTAAAACTAGGGTTACCCTTAAAACTGACCACATGTAATACATTCTTTTATCTGAAAAGTCTGATATTAATTTGTATCCAGCCTTTCAGGATATGTCTCTTTCAGCTTCACCGATCTATAAAAGAAGTGGCGGCTACTCATATAACTAAACCTCAGTCAGGTTGAATGGAGAACTTTAGTTAACCTACGATTAAATTCAGTTTATTCTTATAGCTCCAATTCTCAACACATGGCATCTCACAAGGAACTTTACAGTTCAACAATCATGCCTAGTCGAACTGATTCAAGGTCAAGTAGTGGAGGGGCTTTTCCCACAGTTAGCATATCGAGGCTTATTTCATTTAGGGAGGGAGCTGAGGGTGATTACAGCATGAGTAGGAGGGTGCTACTGCTGCTGATGGTGAGACTTATATCGTGTTTACTTCCTGTTTTCACTAATGAGCAGCGTGCTGTCCAGTCTATCTCCATCTGAATTTTTTATTTTCTCTGTATCTCAGTAACTCTAACTGACCAGAACTACTTTAAAACATAGCACCTTTCTGCTGCACTTTTCTACTGAGCACTTGTCAGTTTCACACGGTTTTATTTCTGATAGCAAGGAGTAGCTAGCCTATGAGGCTAGCGCTAGCTTAGCATTGCTATGGCTTCTCTCTCTCCACTCCCTTGACTCTGTTCCTTCTTCCTCTCCTCTCTCCTGCTCTCTGTGTCAGATGTTCAGTTATTCCTCTGCCTCCTTTAGTGATAATGGGATGTGTAATCAGTGTAGTATTTTAGTAGCTTTGGAGGCGAGGGTGTTAGTGATTAGAATCCAGGCTTCAGGCTGTTGAACATCCAGGAGTTAAAGTAGGCCCCCCACGTAGCTGTCCTCCAAAAGTGCCTGAGCAGCCAGGCGATTGGGTAACTATACACAGCAAAGCGTAGTGGGTGGATCTCTGCCCACTGGTCACCACCAACGGCCGTTCACGTTTTCTAACTGGTTTTCCCCACTCGGTGACACACCCACTGAGAAGCCCACTCTGGTGATTGGCAGCTCCATAGTCAGAAACGTGGCATTAGAGACACCAGGGACCATAGTCAAATGTTTGCCGGGGGCCAGAACGGGCGACATCAAATCCTACCTGAAACTACTGGCTAAGGATAAGGTTAAATACAGTAAGATTGTTATTCACGGCTGGTGGTAATGACACCCGTTTCGCCGATCGGAGGTCACTAAAATTAGTGTTGCTTCGGTGTGTAAGTTTGCCAGAAAAATGTGGGACTCTGTAATTTTCTCTGGTCCCCTCCCTGATCTGACCAGTGATGACATGTTTAGCCGCATGTCGTCATTCAACACCGCTCAGGTTGTCTAGGTGGTGTCCTGAAAACAACGTGAGCTACATTAATAATTGGCAATCCTTTTTGGGAAAGCCTGGTCTGATTCAGGAGAAGGCATCCATCCCACTTTGGATGGTGCAGCTCTTCTTTCTAGGAATCTGGCCACATTTATTAGTCCTCAAAAACCCAACCCAGGAGGAGGAGTAGCAACAATCTTCAGTCTGACTTACTGATTACTTCCCAAAACAGTTAATACCTACAACTCTTTTTGAACATTTAACCCTTAATTTCCCTGATCCAAATTTCAAGGCAAGAAAACCTCTTCTTTTTGTAACCTTTGTATCGTCCACCAGGTCCCCTACTCTGAATGTTTAGATGAGTTCCTTTTCTGATTTGGTATTAAATACTGACAGGGTCATCATAGTGGGAGATTTTAACATCCATGCTGACATTGAAGGCGATAGCTTAAGAGCAGCCT
Source organism: Cyprinodon brontotheroides (assembly GCA_018398635.1). Taxonomy (NCBI): domain Eukaryota; kingdom Metazoa; phylum Chordata; class Actinopteri; order Cyprinodontiformes; family Cyprinodontidae; genus Cyprinodon; species Cyprinodon brontotheroides. The sequence goes on from JAGKQL010000025.1 coordinate 7,293,238, forward strand.
TTAATGCTATCTTAGACACTATTGGCTTTGTTCTAAATGTGAATAGTCCCACACATTCTCATCTTCATACTTTGGATCTTGTGCTGACATACGGCATAGAATGTGAAGAAATAACAGTATTTCCTCACAACCCTGTCCTCTCTGACCACTTTCTAATAACCTTCAGGATTACTTTTACCAGAGTTCTCCTCCCTCAAAAGAATGTTCAATTTTAGTAGATCTTTTTCAAGATAGTGCAGTTATAAATTTTATAGAATCTACTTCACTTTCTCTCTCCTCTGTGTCAGCTGAGAGCAGTGCTGCAGAGTGCAAAAGCATAGCTTATTCCCCTTCACAGGGTTGATGAGTTTTGTTGATGGGGGTTTGCTAGTTCTCGCGCATGCTACCTTGAGACAACGCAGCCCAAATAATAAGCTCCACGAGGCCTCTTGGGGGAATCCTGCCTAGCCTGGAAAAATAATTCACTGCTGTATAAGAGGACCCTTTGTAAAGCAAGAGCAGCATACTTCTCCTCATTAATAGAGGATAATAAGAATAATCCTAGATTTCTTTTTTAATCCAGTTGCCAAACTCACCCAGAGCCATAGCTCTGTTGAACCGTCCATTCCACCTGCTCTTAGCAGCAATGATTTTATGGGATTCTTTAAAAATAAGATTTATCCTATTAAAAATCAGATCATTAGCACTCCTCTATCCACGATTGGCTGTTTCTCTCTAGGGGCAGCATCTGGGGTAGTCATAGAAATAAGCTGGATTGAATTGAAATTATTAGACTTAGACTTAGAAAACCTTGTTGTCATTTCGTCTGCAGAGTGAACAGTCCATGGTGGGGGGTGAGGGTCATTGATGATGTGTCACGGGGCTCGGACACCTGTGAGGGGTCTTTAATAATGTCCTTAATGGAGGGAAGAGAGGCCCCATGATCCTCTCTGCTGTTCTCACCTTCTTCCAGTCTGAGGCGCTGCAGCCTCCACACCACACAGTGAGACAGCTGCTCAGAACGCTCTCTATGGTGCTTCTGGAGGAAGCTGGGTGAGGAGGTGGGGCAGCAGGAAGTCCAAGCGCTTCTGGGCCCTTTGGACCAGTGAGGTGGTGTTTCCAGTCCAGGTGGGGGTGTCTGTGATGAATGTGGTGCTGCTGACCACCTCTACAGCTGAGCTGACCTTGATGAGCAGTGGAGCGTGGTTAGGCAGGTTCTTCCTGAAGTCCCACAATGAGTCTCCTTGGTCTTCTCCACCTTCAGGATCAGAGCTGTTATCTCACCGCTCCACCAACTGCTCCACCTCCTCTCTGTAGAATTGAGTAGTTGTCGCGTCTCTAGTAGAGGGCCACACCCGCTTACGTGGTATCGTCTGCTAAACTTCACCATGTGATCGGTGGTGAACCTGGGGACGCATGATGAAATGCGTCATCAGGGTGGCTTGGCAGGGAGCTCAGGAGATTTATTGAGAGGGTTAATCAGAAAGCGGGGCTGAATCTGTGTGGGCAACTGGCTGCAGGAAGACAGGCGGGTGAGATTGAGGGAGGATTACCAGTTTGCATCCAGGGACGGAGAGGCAGGCAGTCAGGCGGAGCTTTTCAGAGTCAGAGATCCAGAGAGAGGGAGGAGCAGGGGCAGGTCAGGGTCGGAAACAGATAGGCGGTCAGGTTCTTCCTTTGATGCTGGATTATTCATAGCTGGATGGCTTGAGATAATCTGGCACAGAGGACAGATCTGATGGGGTTTTTAAAGTGCTGGAAGCAGGTGACTCCAGTCAGAGTTGATTGCAGATGAGTGGAGCAGAGCAGGTGCGTGGACTCAGTGATCAGGCCAGAATCAGTGCAGAAACCATTACATTCTGAAGAAGTCAGGCTACGTTAGAAGGCTTTCAGACGTTTTCCCCAACGCTGGATCCAAGAGTGTTTTTGAACATAAGCAGAATATGATTCAGCGTTCCTGTCCCTGTAGAGAGAATCTTGCCACTTATAGCATTTCACTGTAGATCTGTTTTGTAGATACAGGCCAAGTTCAAACATAACGAAAATATTACATTATTAGATTGTGACTATACAAAGACAGGTGTCAAACAATAAACATCCCTCATTATTCTGCAAAATGCATTTACCAGTTCCTGTAAAGCTTGTCTGATCATTTAAACAGTTCTGTATATTAAACATATATTTCTTTATATTTAAATAATAGTTTATTAGTGTTCCTGTTCTTGCCAAATTTAGAAATCTGATCTGTTTCAGAGATCAAGCAGCCTGTGTAGGTCTGCAAGTTTACAAGCTCAAAGTTAAGATAACAGGAGTTTGTGGCTATTTGGAGGAAGCTGTTGATAAGCAATAGTTGACAACTGAGGAGAAGTGAAAGTGACAGCGTCACTCGACTGCCAGAAAATAGATGCGTTATAAGAGAACATGAAAGGTGGAATAAAGAGATGTTGGCTTAGCTAGAGGCTGTCAGGGTTTGAGGACTGATTTTAAAATTGAAGATTTCAGTTATAAAAAACATCTTGTCATAAAAAACGCCTATTAAGAACATTTAGCTTAAGGATAAAACTTGCACAATTAACAAATGGTTTTGATCCATCCTGTTTTTACTAATATCTAATCTAAAGTTTTGGATTAAAAGATTATAGCTTTATTAAATCTGATGTAAAATGATTTTGCTGAAAGCTACAGAATAGCATTTAACTGCTACATCCTGTCTGAACAAGCCTTCATTGCGGCTTTATACGTGACACTGATCTGGACCCTTTCATTCAGATTTCCATAAACAGGTCAGCTGTTTTATTTGGTTCTGCTGTATTCTGAGCAGAAAGCAGGACTGATTCATGCATGCAAGTTTGTTTGCTCTGCAGTGGGTCCAATTTCAACTAGACAGGAAGAAGAACAGACCCAACAACGGGTTTGACCTTCGCTCCAACATTGATGTCTGGATGAAACCGGCAGTTGAAAGGTTTTTTATGACTGTTATAAAGATGTTTTTAAGACTCCTTTTCTCCCTTCAGCAGACAGAGGTAAAGCAGTAAATGTGCTATTTTTGGATTTAAAGGTACCTGTTGTTTTTCATGTTTACAGAGAAAAGTGACAAACATGAAATCCAAAGTGTTTCTATATCCATCTATATCAGTAGCTAAAATTGAGACTTTTGAATAAAGGTTAACAAGAGCAAAGCAGTGATGCATTGACCAACCCAGACACACAAACACCTACTAATGTGCAATTGGGGAAGAGAGTGACGTCAAACCCTCAGTCACAGCCACTCCCTCCGCCTTTCTGCATCGCTGTCTCTGCAGGGTCCCTGCCAAGAGTCTGACAGCCTGAGATATGATGCAGGATTATTGGTGGGAAGACCGACTTCAAATGGATGAAGAGCAGCAGGTCAGAAAGAGAGAAGGTAAAGAGCAAGAGACCAGAATCTGCTTGGAAACCAAAATGTATGGGTTTTATTGAAAAAGACACCAAAAACAATGACATCATCACTGCAAAATTAACTATATCCAAGTAACATTTAGAATTTCTATGTTCCATCAAGACTACAAACTTGTATAAAAAGGTTTAAAATATGAAAACATAAAAAATTACGTGAGTTTACCCGGCAGTAGGCAATTTTCAAAATAGTTCTTTGATAAGGAACAAAACAAGATGTGCTTGACAAGCAATTAAGAGGAAGTTGGGGTTAAGGATGGGTGCCTGGGTCAGAATGGGGAGTTTAGGTCAAGGGGTGGGGCTACTTTGGGGTGTCTGGGTCAGGATGAGAGTCCAGGTCAGGATGAGGGAGGGTCTGGGTCAGGATGAGGGTGTGGGTCAGGATGGGGGTTTGGGTCAGGATGGGTGCCTGGGTCAGAATGGGGGTTTGGGTCAGGATGGGGCTTTGGGGGTCTGGGTCAGGATGAGAGTCCAGGTCAGGATGAGGGAGGGTCTGGGTCAGGATGAGAGTCTGGGTCAGGATGGGGGTTTGGGTCAGGATGGGGCTTTGGGGGTCTGGGTCAGGATGAGGGTCTGGGTCGGGGTCTGGGTCAGGATGAGGCCTGGGTCAGGATGGGGCTTTGGGGGTCTGGGTCAGGATGAGAGTCTGGGTCAGGATGAGGGAGGGTCTGGCTCCAGGATGAGGATCTGGAGTTGGGGTCCCGGGTCCAGGATGAGGACCAGGAGTCAGGATGAGGGTTTGGGGGTCTGGGTCAGGATGTGAGTCTGGGTCAGGATGGGGTCTGGGTCAGAATGGGGGACGTAGTCAAGATGGGGGTCTGGGGTCAAGATGTGGGTCTGGGTCAGGATGGGGTGGGGGTGGGGATGAGGGTTTGGGGTGTGGGTCAGGATGAGGGGTCTGGGGTCAGGATGAGGATCTGGGTCAAGGATGAGGGTTTGGGGTCAGGATGAGGATTTGCGTGTCAGGGTCAGGATGAGGGTTTTGAGGGGGTCCTGGGTCCAGGATGAGGGTCTGGGTCAGGATGAGGATATGGGTCAGGATGTGAGGGTTTGGGGTCTGGAGTCAGGATGAGGGAGTGCAGGTCAGGATGGGTGGCTCCAGCTCAGGATGGGGGACTGAGTCAGGATGGGGGGTCTGGGTCAGGATGGGGTCTGGGTCAGGATGAGGATTTGTGGGTCAGGATGAGGGTCTGGGTGTGGATGGGGGTCTGGGTCAGGATGAGAGTCTGGGTCAGGATGGGGGTCTGGGTCAGGGATGGGGGACTTGAGTCAGGATGGGAGTCTGGGTCAGATGTGGGTCTGGGTAAGGATGGGGTCTGGGTCAGTGATAAGAGTCTGGGTCAGAGATGAGGAGGGTCACAGCTCAGGTGATGAGGATCTGGGTCGGGGTCCGGGTCAGGAATGAGTGATAGGGGTCAGGATGAGGGTTTGGGGGTCTGGGTCAGGATGTGAGTCTGGGTCAGGGATGGGGGTGTGGAGTCAGGGTAGGGGACGTAGTCAGAGATGGGGGTCACAGGTCCAGATGTGAGGTCTGGGCCCAGGATGAAACAATAAGGTCAGGATGAGGGTTTGGGGGTGTGGGGTCAGGATGATGAGGTCTGCTGCGTCCAGAGATGAGGATCTAGACAAGGTCAGGAATGAGGTTTGGGGGTCTGGAGGTGGAGATGAGGTCACAGGTCCAGAGACTAGAGGTTTGGGGGTCCTATGGGTCCAGAGATGAGGTCACAGGTCAGGAGCGGTTTGGAGTCGGAATGAGGGTTTGGGGTCACAGGTCCCAGGATGAGAGTCTGGGTCAGGATGGGGGTCTAGGGGTCAGGATGAGGGACTGAGTCAGGATAGGGAGTCACAGGTCCAGAGATAGGGGTCTGGAGTCAGGGGCCCATTTGGAGTCAGAGATGAGGGTTGGGTGAGAGATGAGGGAGTGCAGGGTCAGGATGAGAGTCTGGGTCAGAGATGAGGGGTTCACAGGTCAGGAGATGAGGGACTGGAGTCAGAGATGGGAGTCTGGAGGTCAGAATGTGGAGTGGGGCGGGATGGGGTCCAGAATGGGGCCAAGTCACAAATCCAGAATATAAGGGTCTAACAGGTCCCAGGATGGGGAGTCCTAGTCAGGATGAGGGACTGGAGGTCCAGGATGGGGGTCTGGGGTCCAGGATCAGGATTTGAGTGGGGATGAGGTCAGTGAGATTGAGAGTGCTTGGTGAGAGATGAGGAGTGAAAGGTCAGGAAGATGAGAGTCTGGGTCCCGGGATGAGGGACTGGAAAGAGTCGAGATAGGAGTCTGGGTCAGGATGAGGGTCTGGGGTGAGGGTCAGGATGAGGGTCTGGGTCAGGAAGCAATTCCTGTGATTTTTGCTTTGCGTCCTTGAAAGGTGCAGTGATGTGTTTGGTTTGATGTGATCACCCAGAATGTTCCTTTTCAGAATTACATCTTCTGCTTTATTCCTAAACTGCCCCCTACTCAGAGCTGACATGCTAAAGCTGCACAGTCCGACGATCAACTGGCTCCTGGTTCAGGGAGGTTTCTTTTGGTAATAAATAAGAGTAGAGATACTTTATATGAATATTAAAAAGTCAAAATAAAACCTTCCGTGTGACTGTAAACCTGATTTTGCTCACTAAACCTAAACAGCTGTTTTACCCAGTGTATTCTGGGTAAAAGTCGTCCCCTTTCGCCAGCCTTTTATGTGTTTAAACATTAAAGGTTTTGTCAAATGATCATCGAAGGCTTGAGGTGATGTTTTTATACTAGTTTATAAGAAGGAGCAACTAAAATAATTTATATAGGGTGCATAAATATTGCAAAATATGTCATTTTAACGTCCTGATTATGAGGCACCAAAGTCCAATGGAAGCAACAGAATATCTTCTGGACTGCTGGAGGACATAGGGACCCCTTTTTCATCATTCTGCTTCATTCTATCTCTATTCTCCCACTCTGCAGAATCTGTTAGTTCAATCTCTAACGTTCTGCTCTCTCTGCTTTTTCTCATAGTAGCTTCATCTGGTCTGTTCCTGTTTGGCTGTGACTCCATCCTGGAGAGAAATATCAGCTGTGCTGCTGCCATCAACACCTTTGTTTCTAGATGTTGGAGCTCGGCCTGTTTTCCAGTGTAGTCCTGTTTCTCTGACTGTGACTAACTGGATGTGCTCTCTTCATCCTCTGACATGGGAGCTGGCTCGGAGCTCATCTGCCTGGCTGTGTGTTTCCTGGAC
>JAGKQL010000025.1:7336739-7359708 GCA_018398635.1 Cyprinodon brontotheroides
ATCCCATAAGGGACCTACAACACATAGAACCGAGGGATCCCATAAAGGAACCACATAGAACCCGGATCCCATAAAGGACCTACAACACATAGAACCGGGATCCCATAAAGGACCTACAACACATAGAACCCGGATCCCATAAGGGACCTACAACACATAGAACCCGGGATCCCATAAAGGACCTACAACACATAGAACCCCGGATCCCATAAGGGACCTACAACACATAGAACCCCGGATCCCATAAAGGGACCTACAACACATAGAACCCGGGATCCCATAAAGGACCTACAACACATAGAACCGGGGATCCCATAAGGGACCACAACACATAGAACCGGGATCCCATAAGGGACCTCCATAGAACCGGGATCCCAAAGGACCTACAACACATAGAACCGGGATCCCATAAAGGACCTACAACACATAGAACCCGGGATCCCATAAGGGACCTACAACACATAGAACCCGGGATCCCATAAAGGACCTACAACACATAGAACCCGGGATCCCATAAAGGGACCACCAACACATAGAAGAACCCCATAAAGGATCCCGGATCCCATAAGGGACCTACAACACATAGAATCCCCGGATCCCATAAGGGACCTACAACACATAGAACCCGGGATCCCATAAAGGACCTACAACACATAGAACCCGGGATCCCATAAAGGACCTACAACACATAGAACCGGGGATCCCATAAAGGACCTACAACACATAGAACCCCGGATCCCATAAGGGACCTACAACACATAGAACCCCGGATCCCATGAAGGGACCTACAACACATAGAACCCGGATCCCATAAAGGGACCTACAACACATAGAACCGATCCCATAAGGGACCTGTACAACACATACCCGGGATCCCAAGACCTAGATTATTTTAGGTTTAGTTTAGATTTTTAGGAAGGAGAGACGTTTCTGCAGCAGAGTCTCCCTGCAACCTGCTGCATCATCAGACCTCCTGACGTCTGCCTGTCCCCCAGGTCCAGCAGGACGTCCCCCACCTGTCCTCCAGGTCCAGCAGGACGTCCCCCACCTGTCCCCCAGGTCCAGCAGGACGTCCCCCACCTGTCCTCACCTGGGTAGGTTTTAACGTGGTTCATCTTGTTGAAATCTTCAGAGATGAGAAACTCCTGCAGCGAGAATAAAACAACCAAATCAGACCGAACCAACCGACCCCCCCCCAGCAGAGAAGGAGCTCACTCACCACCACCGCCCCGTTGTCCTGGCCTATGAAGATGCGCCTGCTGTCATGATGGTAGGACATGCTGGAACACGGCGCTTGGGGGCAGAAATGATGGCGGGTTAGCGTCCAATGCGGGGCCACTAGGGGTCACATGGCGGCCATACTTACAGGACACTGTGTGGAAGATGCTGGGCCAGTACTGACCGCTGTCCCTTTTCAGCCACACCCGGATGGTTCTGAAGGTATAGAAAAAGAACCAGTTTAACTGACGGCACCTGAAGGGGGCAGGGAACGTGATGCGTTCAGGTGCCGATTAACTAACTGCAGCCCTATAGACCAGAACTAGGAGGAACCAGTAGAGATCCGTAGAAAAATAGCTTAGAATAGAAAAGAACAGAAAATCCCTTTAATGACCCTCAATGGGGAAATTCTGGGGTTTTCAGGAGCAAAAACATTGTGGACCTTAGAAGTGTTTATTAAACAACAGCATAAGTGAGTTAATAAAATAAACAAATAAAACACTGGTCTGTTTTTACAATATAAATATTGTGCATCTGGAACCAATAAATAATAAACAGCTGAGAACATTTTCCCAGTAAAGATGCTAGCTAGCTGTGGAGGAAGGAGGAGACATTGTCCCCAGTTTGACCATCTGTGATCCCCACAGGGACAGACAGGGGACAGGTTGGGAGGGCTGCTCCCACCCTCACCTGATATCAACATGAGGACCAGTAAATAGACCGAGCCCGCTAGCTGCGGCTAGCTGGAGCCTGCCGGGTTTACCTGTCCTCGCTGACCGTGATCACTCCGTCCTCCTTCGGTATCAAAACGGCCGCGTTGACGGTGTCCGAGTGTCCCTCGATCTTGTTGAGGAGGACCGGCCGAGCCGCCTGGGGCCTGGAGTGGATCTCTGCCGCCATGTTTCTCCCAGCGAGCACCAATGTTTTCCTCCAGCAGAGGAGGATCAGCTGACACCCAGAGCCGTTAGAGGATTACCGGAATGAACGCAAGGTGGCGCCAGCGGGAAACACCGAAATTATCGCGAGAACGACCCAGACGAGAACCCGCCAAATGCCGCAACTATCGCGAGAACGTCCCAAACGAGAACCCGAGAAACAGCTGAGGAGCAAACCTGTAGCAGATGTTTCCATCTGGCTGCTTCCTGGACAGAAATCTGATCTGCAGCTTCTTATGTTTTACTTCAGAATAAAGATCAAGGCTATTTGTGCATGTCCGTCTGATGACGTCACTAAGTGTTGATCTCTAAATGTGAGGATAAACTGTATGTGTGGAAAGCAGCAGAACAAGCAGAGGTGGATCATGCATCATATTTAGCCTTTTATGCTAATTTTAATTTGAACCTCACTGGTCATTTCAGGGAACATGATTCCTTCTATCAATTAATTGATTAATCAATTGATTGATTACATTTAGCCTTTTATGCTAAGGCTATTTTTACTTTAAACTTTGAGGGAACATGATTTCTTCTATCAATTAATTGATTAATCAATTGATTGATTATATTTAGCCTTTTATGCTAAGGCTATTTTTACTTTAAACTTTGAGGGAACATGATTCCTTTTGCAGGAAGATCCGCTGCAGACAAACACATTTATGACAGAGTGAGACCTCTGTATCTACAACCTTTCTTGGTCTGTTTGTTCTCATCTTAAGGGACCAATCTAGATATGTACTTCTATATCTGCATGGCGATGGTGTTTACTCTACATTTATATAGTTTACAATGTTTAAAGGTCAACTGATCCCACAGCCCATGGAGGGGCCATGGAGGGACCCATAAAGTGGTCCATGGAGGGACCCATAGAGGGGCCATGGAGGGACCCATAAAGTGGTCCATGGAGGGACCCATAGAGGGGCCATGGAGGGACCCATAAAGTGGTCCATGGAGGGACCCATAAAGAGGTCCATGGAGGAGCCCATAGAGGGGCCATGGAGGGACCCATAAAGTGGGCCATGGAGGGACCCATAAAGTGGTCCATGGAGGGGCCCATAATGGAGGGGTCCATGGAGGAGCCCATAGAGGGGTCCATGGAGGGACCCATAAAGTGGTCCATGGAGGGGCCCATAGAGGGGGCCATGGAGGGACCCATAAAGTGGTCCATGGAGGGACCCATAAAGGGGTCCATGGAGGGGCCCATAGAGGGGCCATGGAGGGACCCATAAAGTGGTCCATGGAGGGACCCATAAAGGGGTCCATGGAGGGCCCATAGAGGGGCCATGGAGGGACCCATAAAGAGGGGCCATGGAGGGGCCCATAGAGGGGGCCATGGAGGGACCCATAAAGTGGGCCATGGAGGGACCCATAAAGTGGTCCATGGAGGGGCCCATAAAGGGGTCCATGGAGGAGCCCATAGAGGGGGCCATGGAGGGACCCATAAAGTGGTCCATGGAGGGACCCATAAAGTGGTCCATAGAGGGGCCCATAAAGGGGTCCATGGAGGAGCCCATGGAGGGACCCATAAAGTGGGCCATGGAGGGACCCATAAAGTGGTCCATGGAGGGGCCCATAAAGGGGTCCATGGAGGAGCCCATAGAGGGGCCATGGAGGGACCCATAAAGTGGTCCATGGAGGGGCTCATAGAGGAGCCCATAGAGGGGCCATGGAGGGACCCATAAAGTGGTCCATGGAGGGGCCATGGAGGGACCCATAAAGTGGTCCATGGAGGGGGCCATGGAGGGACCCATAAAGTGGTCCATGGAGGGGCCCATAGAGGGGTCCATGGAGGAGCCCATAAAGTGGTCCATAGAGGGGCCCATAGAGGGGTCCATGGAGGGGCCCATAGAGGGGTCCATGGAGGGGCCTATAGAGGGGGCCAATGGAGGGGCCCATAAAGCGGGTCCATGGAGGCTTCATAGAGGGTCCATGGAGGGACCCATAAAGTGGTCCATAGAGGGGCCCATAAAGGGGTCCCATGGAGGGAGCCCATAGAGGGGCCAATGAAGGGGGGTCCATGGAGGGGCCAATAGAGGGGTCCATGGAGGTGCCCATAGAGGGGGCCATGGAGGCGCCCATAGAGGGGTCCCATGGAGGGACCCATAGAGGGGCCAATGAAGGGGTCCATGGAGGGGCCAATAGAGGTCCCAATGGAGGGGCCAATAGAGGGGTCCATGGAGGTGCCCATAGAGGGGGCCATGGAGCCCATAAAGGGGTCCCATGGAGGGGCCAATAGAGGGGTCCATGGAGGGGCCAATAGAGGGGTCCATGGAGGGGCCAATAGAGGGGTCCATGGAGGTGCCCATAAAGGGGGCCATGGAGGGGCCAATAGAGGGGCCAGTGGAGGGGCCCATAAAGTGGGTCCATGGGCCCATAGAGGGGTCCATGGAGGAGCCCATAGAGGGGCCATGGAGGGACCCATAAAGTGGTCCATGGAGGGGCCCATAGAGGGGCCCATAAAGGGGTCCATGGAGGAGCCCATAGAGGGGCCATGGAGGGACCCATAAAGTGGCCCATGGAGGGGCCATGGAGGGACCCATAAAGTGGTCCATGGAGGCGCCCATAGAGGGGTCAATGAAGGGGCCCAATAGAGGGGTCCATGGAGGGGCCAATAGAGGGGTCCATGGAGGAGCCCATAGAGGGGGCCATGGAGGGGCCCATAAAGTGGGCCATGGAGGGGCCCATAGAGAGATCCTTGGAGGGGCCCATAGAGGGGCCCAGCCTCGAGCAAATATCATTTATCTTTCCTCTTTAAGCACCAGTTCCAGGAATGGTGTCCCTGATCTGCTGTCCTGTGTCTCATCTTCAGAGGATCGCAGCCATGCAGGCTGGCCCTCAGCATGATGCTGCCATCTCAGCGCTTCACTCTAAAAACTGTTCAGGATGAAAAGCAGATTTCCTCAATTTTACTCTCCTTAGGAGTAAATCACACACCAGTGACCTCATTAAGACCTTAAACTCAGTGGGTTAGAGGCGTTAAACCTGATGGCGGTCCGTCAGGCTGGAGAGTCCGGTTCCCGGGGTGTGAATACTTCCACTCAGAGCCGCAGGTTGACCGACTTTCAGCTGATAATGTGATGCTGCAGATTCTGGGATTTGTTGGTGGATTTAAGCCAATACTAAAATCAAGTTTATTTTTATGCCCTTTACTCTAAAAAGGTTTAGACAACAATGTTGATGTTATAAACCGACGTCTTTAATTCTGTTTCCACATGTGAAGCAAACGAGGAATTTCTCAGTAAAGAGAAAACAAAAATTCATAGCAGCCAAGAAAACATCTTAAAGTTTGGAACTGAGGATAACTTAGGAGGGAAACAGGCAGACTGGAGTTAAACCAAAGCAGAGAGCAGATAAATAAAGGCATCCTCATTCTCCAGGGTTAAGACATTGGGACATTTAAAGTCTTTTAAAAAAACCTACATCCAAAAATTAAAACATGTTGAAAGCATGTGATGCGCTGCAGAAAACCAACATAAAAAGCCACATTTAAAACAAAGATTCGTCCACGTAGGTCAGAGGTGGGCCGACGGCGTCTCTCTGCGCCTCGTGCACGGCAGTCTGGGAGCTTTTCTCCAGCTGGACCAGCTTCCAGGTCCGTCTGCTTGCTGGACGGGGGCCTCATGGTTGGTTGATCTGGCCCATGAACAGGACGGCGCCTGGAAACAGAAACCATGAGGTCATCGCTTCACTGCTGGAGTCCCGCCTCATGCAGCCGAAGCTGATCTTACCTGTTGGGTTGTGTCTTATGAGGAACAGGAAGGGTCTGTCCACCGTGACCCAGGGGGGGGAGGACCGAGCCATCAGGATGGCAGCTAAACAACACAGCAGGTTAGAGCGGGAGGGCGGGGTCGGACGGCGCCATCTTTAATCCAGAACCATACTTACTGGTGGCTGCTGCTGCCATGGTTCCCTCTTCATTCACCACCACTTTGGATTTCTGCAGAGCCTTGGACACAAAGAGCGGCTCGCTGCCTGAGGGAACAGCAGCAGAAAGGACTTCCTGTCAGCCAGCGATTGGACGATCTACCTTCAAACTAAGACATGACTGTTTTACGCCACATGGTGGCAGTAGAGCTCTGAGGCTGCTGCAGCGTCCTCCTCAGGCTTTAACATCCTAAACAAACCTCCTGCAGCCGCGTTCGCTCTGCGTGTGATGATGCTTTCACTCACTGAGGTGCATGAAGTCGGCTGCATCCTGACTGAACGCGTCTGTGATTCCCAGCGCCATCAGCGGACCCTTCAGGTCCACCTCTGCATCTGCAGAGAACCTGCAAACAGAGCCAGAACCTCCAGTTAGCCTTCCTGTCTCTCCAAGCCGCGGCCCGAGGCGTGCATCTCTGTTCAGACTGACTTGGGGAGGAGCAGGCGGACTTTCCTCATGTGCATGAGCTTGGTCCAGCTCTGAATGGTGGCCGTGCTGATGTGTGGAATGACGCTGGACAGAGACACGTCCTCGTCAGCGGGGACAACAATCAGCATGCTGATGGAGTTTCCGTGGTACGGCAGCTCGATCACCCGGTACCTGAGCCCCTGTGGCGTGCTGGCCATGCCTGGCAGGAAAACGGGTCAGAAGACATTTAACAGACGGTTTAATGGAATAACGAAGCAGAGAAAATCTCTACAACCATCACTTTACAGACAGAAGGTCTGAGGAATCGCCTGAGGAGCAGCAACCTGGAGAGACATCTGCCGTCCTTCCATGGAGCGCCCAGAAAAACATTCAGAAGAAATGAACAAGCATCGATTTCCAAAGAAAAAAAAACAAAAACAGCAGGACTAGATAAAGAGCAGGAGGACAGGAGGACACATTTCTGCTCCTGGAGGAGGTAGAACATGCTGGACCAACCAGACGCCAGGACCGAGTCTGAGGCGCTGATCTTCAGCAGGTTGGAGTTTTCAAAGCTTCACAGCAGGTCCTTATGTTGGGCCCTGACAGGCCTGGAGCCGTCAGGGCCCAGGTAGTGTGTTTCTGCAACGCGCCGACTGTGACCCACCCCCCTGCTCCATAACAGCTTTAAATATAGCTGCTGCATCATTTCACAGCAGGATGAAAACATCCTGTCCACAGACGTGTGACTCTTTAGGACTCGGATCAGCAAAGAGGCCGAATCAGAAACCGTTAGGAGCTGGCAGCAGTTTGGCTCATTCAGTACAGTCACTAGAATTTCACTAGAACTTCACTAGAACTTCACTAGAACTTCACTAGAACTTCACTAGAACTTCAAAATGTTCTATTAGGGGTTTTATTCAGGCTCGTCGTTTTATTATTTTGTTTTTATCAAAATTATACATAAGAAAAGATGACAGAAACATTTCACTATTTAGCAAACTTTTAAAAAAGCTGTTGAGAAAAATGTATAATGCAGCATAATACATTATCTACCAACCTTTGAGCAGGTAAACATTCTTTTTATAAAGCGTACATTTCATGTGTTTTTCTTCTTTCCTCTGCAGGCTGACGGACACCCAGGAGAGCCTGGAAAGCTCCCTCATTGAGAAGGAGAACACCTTGGCCCAAACCTCAGAAAAACTGGAGCTCATCAGCAGCCTGAGAGAAACGCTGAGCCAGAAGGAGATGGAGAACCTGGAGGTCCTGAAGCACCTGGAGAACCTGTAGGTCCAGTGTCTTACATACTTTAGACATGTCTCTGCTTCTGCATCTGATGACCTCCTCAGTCTGCTGTCAGGTTCTCCAGAGTCCTCCTTAGTATCCAAGTACTCAGGTGTGTTGAAGCAGAGGCCCGTCTAAAAGGTGCAGGTCACTGGACCACCAGGACCTTCAGGACCTTCAGGACCACCAGGACCTTCAGGACCACCAGGACCTTCAGGACCACCAGGACCTTCAGGACCAGAAGCCTGTTTCACAGCAAACACTTTGGACAGATAAAGCATCTGTCTCAGAACAGGTCCTGGTGAAGTCTGCCTGCTTGTGAGCGCGCTCAGACAGAACAGGACTCACCCAGGTTAAAGATGGACAGCTGGGACATCATTGGGACTTTGGACACGTCTCCGTCTCCAGCCGTGAACGGCCTCATCTTGGTGTTATTGGGCTCAAAGCAGGACTTCCATAAACCCTTGAAGTAGATGGAGTTGAGCACTACCACACGGGTCAGCGGCGAGTCCAGCATGTCTGCTTTCATCAAGCTGGTGATGTGACCTGCAGAAATAAACAGACTAGAGGGAAGCTGGAAGAAAAGCACACAGAAAAGGAAGTAAAACCGCAGACTCATGCCTCAGAACGCTCAGCAGAACCACCGCATCATGAATAACGGAGCAGATACCTGAACAGGAAGCATCTGAGGAGGCGGGGCTACGCAGCACAGCATCACAACAGAAACTCAACTTCAGAACGATGTGGGAGGAGACAAGATTAGCTCCTTGTTCAATGGAAAAAAAAAGGTTGAAGCAACTGCACTCCATGTTTTATACGAATTAATTCTCTTCAGTATAAAGTGACTCCCTCCTCAGAAAGTATTCACACGCTGCACCTCCCTCTCTGAAGTAAGTCTTCACACCCATCGTAGGAATTTATTTTCTGTGAATATTGACAGCCTTCATCATGATCGGGTTTATGTTAACAAGGCATCTGCCCACTTCCTGTCCTTGTGCTTAAAGGGCCCTAATTTTATTATGGTGACTCACAGCACTAGTTCTTCTACACTAAGGTGACCTTCACACGGCAGGTCTAGCTGCTCAGTCTGACATTTTATTGGGCTGTTAAACAATAATATGACCACATCACAGGATGAAGAAAAACTGGATGAAGCCGTGACTGTAAAGTCTGAGGCCCTGGAGTAACGCCCGCATGCCATGGTGTAACACTAATGTCGTATTGCAACGACCTAAAGCCATGGTGTAACATCCTATCCTCGCATTGGAATGACCTGAGGACATGGTGTAACATCCTAAGGTCGTATTGTAACAGCCTGAGGCCTTGGTGTAACACCCCAACGTCGTATTGTAACAGCCTGAGGCCATGGTTCAACAACCCAACGTCGTATTGTAACAGCCTGAGGCCATGGTGTAACACCTCAATGTCGTATTGTAACAGCCTGAGGACACGGTGCAACACCCTGACGTCGTATTGTAACAGCCTGAGGCCTTGGTGTAACACCCCGACATCATATTGTAACAGCCTGAGGCCATGGTGTAACACCTCAACGTCGCATTGTAACAGCCTGAGGCCATGGTGTAACACCCTGACATCATATTGTAACAGCCTAAGGCCATGGTGCAACACCCTGACGTCGTATTGTAACAGCCTGAGGCCTTGGTGTAACATCCCGACATCATATTGTAACAGCCTGAGTCGATGGTGTAACATACTAAGGTCATATTGTAACAGCCCGAGGCCTATGTGTAACACCTCAACGTCGTATTGTAACAGCCCGAGGCCTTGGTGTAACACCCCAATGTTGTATTGTAACAGCCTGAGTCGATGGTGTAACATACTAAGGTCATATTGTAACAGCCTGAGGCCATGGTGTAACACCCCAATGTTGTATTGTAACAGCCTGAGACCTTGGTGTAACACCTCAATGTCGTATTGTAACAGCCCGAGGCCTTGGTGTAACACCCCAATGTCGTATTGTAACAGCCCGAGGCCTTGGTGTAACACCTCAATGTCGTATTGTAACAGCCTGAGGCCGTGGTGTAACATACTACGGTCGTATTGTAGCAGTCTGAGGCCATTGTGTAACATCCTATGGTCGTATTGTAACAGTCTGAGGCCATGGTGTAGCATACTAAGGTCGTATTGTAACAGCCTGAAGCCATTGTGTAACATCCTATGGTCGTATTGTAACAGTCTGAGGCCATGGTGTAACATACTATGGTCGTATTGTAACAGCCTGAGGCCATGGTGTAACATATTATGGTTGTATTGTAACAGTCTGAGGCCATTGTGTAACATCCTATGGTCGTATTGTAACAGTCTGAGGCCGTGGTGTAACATACTATGGTCGTATTATAACAGTCTGAGGCCATGGTGTAACATACTAAGGTCGTATTGTAACAGTCTGAGGCCGTGGTGTAACATCCTATGGTCGTATTGTAACAGTCTGAGGCCGTGGTGTAACATCCTATGGTCGTATTGAAACAGTCTGAGGCCATTGTGTAACATCCTATGGTCGTATTGTTACAGTCTGAGGCCGTGGTGTAACATACTACGGTCGTATTGTAACAGTCTGAGGCCATGGTGTAACATACTATGGTCGTATTGTAACAGTCTGAGGCCGTGGTGTAACATCCTATGGTCGTATTGTTACAGTCTGAGGCCGTGGTGTAACATACTACGGTCGTATTGTAACAGTCTGAGGCCATGGTGTAACATACTACTGTCGTATTGTAACAGTCTGAGGCCGTGGTGTAACATCCTATGGTCATATTGTTACAGTCTGAGGCCATGGTGTAACATACTACGGTCGTATTGTAACAGTCTGAGGCCATTGTGTAACATATTAAGGTCGTATTGTAACAGTCTGAGGCCATGGTGTAACATCCTAACCATGTGGCATAGCGAGCCCAGACCTCACATAGTTCAGGCCCAAGCTATGGGTGGAAATCACACCAGAAATATTCTGGTGCTTCAAAACGGCCAAATCTGGACTTTGACGAACCAAAGACAAAGTTCCCACAGGCGTGCACAAACTGAGCACTATCCATACCTTTGGTCTTATTGCTGATCCAAGCATTGATTTTGTCCGCCGCTGCGCTGGGGCTGCTGAAGTCCAGGCTCCTACTCTCACACTGAAAGTTGGCTTTATTGGTGGCCACAAAGGTCTGGTCCATTGGGAAACCCTTCTGGCTAAACATGGCATTGGCAATCAGCACAAGATCTTGGTTGGACTTGGTAGTCAGGTTTTTGTGCAGCTTCCTCAGCATCTTATAAGGTCCTGTGCAGAACACAATCTTTAATTAATGTTGAAAGCACTAATATCAGATCATTAAGGTTCATCTGCCAGCATCCACATTACCGTTTTTCTTGTAACGCAGAGAGCTAACGATCTGCTTCCTGGTTTCCCCATGGGCTCCAGGTAACAGCATGCCCAAGATGGAAGCCACGCCATGGGGTGAGAGCACCACATTTTCCAGAGGCTTGGAACGGACCATCTGCTGAAACACCTGTATCCCCAGATCAGAGCCCCGCTCGCCATATGTGGGACCTGCTGACAGCACTACCTTACAGGCACAGAGGGCCCCCAGCGCATACAGACCGAGTAAGATTTGTTTCATTTTGGTACCTGTAGAACCTAGAAGGAGAGAAATGATGAATATTGGATTAGCTTCTTCGCTCCTCCTTAGAAAACACACCTGTAAGGAAACATGAATCTACCACAGCCCTCAGAGTCGCATCCATGACCACTCAGAATCTTAAAAGTCCTACCCTAAACAGACTGACCATGACACAGCATTTCCTCCCCAATACCGACGAGGTTTAAGCATCAACCATCATTTTAGTTCCTAATATTGTTGAATGTTATAAAAGTCTTGTTCCAAACATAGAATGAAGCACTGGGTCATGGAAACTGCCTGAAGCATTGCTTCTATCAGCTAGCTGATATCAGAGGTTTTACATATAGCCCAATAAGCTCCAATATTACGATTAATATTCTCATCAGATTAGGAAAGCAGATTGTCGAGTACCAGATGATCCCACAAGCCGTGCTGTCGTGGGTTTATTTGCCTCAGTAGGGTCTGCAGGGCAAACATCCGGGTCAGATAAAGAGCCGTTCAAAATCTTTTTGATGACTTAAAAAGGCCAAATAATATCATTCAAAGGTAGAACCAGGAACCCCCCACCCCCTGTTCACATCCACTACCTAGCCCATTCACGTCCAATAGCTAGCCTGTTTAGATCCACTAGCTAGCCTGTTTAGATCCTCTAGCTAGCCCATTCACGTCCACTAGCTAGCCCATTCACGTCCACTAGCTAGCCCATTCACGTCCACTAGCTAGCCCATTCACGCCCAACTAAGCTAGCCCGTTCACGTCCACTACCTAGCCCGTTCACTGTCCACTACCTAGCCCGTTCACGTCCACTGGGCTACCTAGCCCGTTCACGCCCACTACTTCTAGCCCGTTCACGTCCACTACGAAAGCCCGTTCATCGTCCACTCACTCTAGCCCGTTCACGTCCACTACCTAGCCCTCGTTCACGTCCACTACCTAGCCCGCTCACGCCCACTACCCAGCCCGTTCACGCCCACTACCTAGCCCGTTCACGTCCACTCACCTAGCCCGTTCACGTCCACTACCTAGCCCTCGTTCACGCCCACTACCTAGCCCGTTCACGTCCACTACCTAGCCCGTTCACGTCCACTCACTTCTAGCCCGTTCACGTCCACTCACCTAGCCCGTTCACGCCCACTACCTAGCCCTGTTCACGTCCAACTACCTAGCCCGTTCACGCCCACTAGCTAGCCCGCTCTCACGTCCACTAGCTAGCCCGTTCACGTCCAACCAGCCAGTCCGCTCAACGCCCAATAGCCAGCCTGTTCACGTCAATAGCCAGCTAGCCTGTAGCCCACCATCCACTAGCTAGCCTGTTCACGTCCACTAGCTAGCCTGTTTAGATCCACTAGCTAGCCTGTTCACATCCACTAGCTAGCCTGTTTAGATCCACTAGCTAGCCTGTTCACATCCACTAGCTAGCCTGTTCACATCCACTAGCTAGCCCGTTTACGATCCACTAGCTAGCCTGTTCACGTCCAATAGCTAGCCTGTTCACGTCTACTAGCTAGCCTGTTTAGATCCACTAGCTAGCCTGTTCACGTCCACTAGCTAGCCTGTTTAGATCCACTAGCTAGCCCGTTCACATCCACTCACTAGTCCGCTAGATCCACCTAGCTAGCCCGCTTAGATCCACTAGCCAGCCCGTTTAGATCCACTAGCTAGCCTGTTCACGTCCACTAGCTAGCCTGTTCACGTCCACTAGCTAGCCTGTTCACGTCCACTAGCTAGCCTGTTCACGTCCACTAGCTAGCCCGTTTAGATCCACTAGCTAGCCTGTTCACGTCCACTAGCTAGCCTGTTCACGTCCACTAGCTAGCCTGTTCACGTCCACTAGCTAGCCTGTTCACGTCCAATAGCTGCTGCCTGTAGAGGAGCTTTTTATTCAGCCCCCATTTAGAAAAAGGAAACCCACTCCCACAGTGACATCAGTTAACCGCTGCAAATAGGTGCAACTCCTCACTGGGAGAAGGAGGAGGTGATAGGAGGAGGGACAAGGGTCAGCTCACCGCTCCTCTGGCATATTGTGCAAACAACTACCTATGGAGGGTAAGCAAGATAACCACTATCATGTTTTTGGATTTTGGGAGGAAGCTGGAGTACCCAGAGAGAACCCACGCATGCCCAGGGAGAACATGGAAACTCCATGCAGAAAGACCCCGGGCCGGGAATAAAACTCAGAACCTTCTTGCTGCAAGGCAGCATTGCTACCTACTGAGCAGCCTGTGAAGAAGTAATCCTGAGGGATAAATAAAGCCGAGTCTAAATAGAATCCCTGCTCTTCCAGCAGTTACGGTAAATTATTTCATTTTAAATGCTGAAGCAGAAACACTTTTGGACATGTTGGCATTTTCAGATGCGAAAAAAGAAAATCGTTTATCAATAATTTTCTGCAGGAATGAAGAAACAGCGGCTGATCTAGAAAAGTGATTCCCTTTAACTTTAATCCGAAAAACATCTGAAGGAGAAACACAACCAGTTAAACTTTAAACGGTGGTGACTGGAAAAATCCCAGTTTGCCTGAGATGAAGGTTAGAAGATCTGGATCAGAGAACCTGGAGCAGTTCCTGCTGAGGGCCCCAGAACAGCTGAGAGCGGCCCTGCTCCTCCGCAGTTGTTAAACTACATTAATAGGAACATCAGCGCTGATCAGACCTGACTAATCGTTCCATGGAGCAGGAGCTGAGGCTGTAGCTCCTCCATGCTGCTCCCTGCATCACCTCCCCCTCTCCTTCTCTTACCTTCACTCCTATTGGACCTTCAGTTCCCCAGGAGAATCTAGAACCTTCAACCGGTTCGGTTCCGACTGCAGCCCGCTGAGAAGAGCAGCTTTAAGGAATCACTGCTTAGCTGATCTGAGCTCTGCTGCGATCACAGCAGCATTTAATGGACCGAGCTCCGCCTACTGGTCAAACTACCGAACAGCACCAACTGGCAGCACAACTTCCGCTGGACTTTCAAAATAAAACCACCATTATTGTTCCTAAGAAAATAAAATAAATTCACTTGAGATGGCGAACAAGAAAGATGAAATAAAGCGGAAACACTAGTGGGGAAGTTAAATTCTATTCAGTTTATTTCTATAGCTCCAATTCACATCATGTCATCTCAGGTCACTTTCCAGTTCACCACAGATCATCCAGTCAGATTGATTCAAAGTTTTCTATCTAAGGAAAACCAGTTGATTGCATCGACTCATTGGACTCTTCAGCTTGTCCAATCACACTACAGCATGCTTGTAGCGACAGTTGGGAGGAAAAACTCCCTTTGAACAGGAAGAAACCTCCAGCAGAACCAGGCTCAGTGTGAGCGGCCATCTGCTGAGGAGACCCACTGGGGTTCAAGGAGACAGAAGCAGAGACATAGAAAAAGAAGCATAGATACAAAAGGCAACTGTCAACCAGCTCCACAGGCGGCCCCGTCCAGGAAACACACAGCCAGGCAGATCACGAGCTCTCGAGCCAGCTCCCATGTCAGAGGATGAAGAGAGCACATCCAGTTAGTCACAGTCAGAGAAACAGGACTACACTGGAAAACAGGCCAAGCTCCAAACATCTAGAAACAAAGGTGTTGATGGCAGCAGCACAGCTGATATATTTCTCTCCAGGATGGAGTCAAACATGGAAATCAAACATGGAACAGACCAGATGAAGCTACTATGAGAAAAGCAGAGAGAGCAGAACTCCGAGATTGAACTAACAGATTCTGCAGAGTGGGAGAATAGAGATAGAATGAAGCAGAATGATGAAAAAGGGGTCCCTATGTCCTCCAGCAGTCTAAGCCTATAGCAGCATAACTATAGAGATAGCTCAGGATAACCTGAGCCACTCTAACTAGAAGCTTTTATCAAAAAGGAAGGATTTTAAGCCTAATAAAGTAGACAGGGTGTCTGCCTCCACAGGACTAAAACTGGTAGTTGGTTCCACAGGAGAAGGAGCCTGAGAACTAAAAAGATCTGCCTCCCATTCTACTTTTTAGAAATTCTAGGAACCACTAGTAAACCTGCAGATTGAGAGCGAAGTGCTCTGTTAGGAACATAAGGAACAATCAGATCTCTGATATCAGATGGAGCTTGGCCATTTAAGGCTTTATATGTGAGAAGGAGGATTTTAAATTCTATTCTGGATTTAACAGGAGCCAATGAGGAGAAGCCAGGATAGGAGAGATATGATCTCTCTTTTTAATTTTCATCAAGAACTCTGGCTGCAGCATGCATTTTGGATCAGCTGAAGGCTTTTAACTACAGTTTGTGGACTTCCTGATAGTAAAGAATTACAATAGTTCAGCCTTGAAGTAACAAATGCATGGACTAGTTTCTCAGCATCATCCCTGGACAGGAGATTGCTCATTTTTGCAATATTCCTCAGATGAAAGAAGGAAATTCTAGAAACCTCTTTGATCTGGGATTTAAATGACAGGTCCTGATCAAAAATAACACCAAGATTTTTTACATTATTATCTGAAATCAGTTTAATCCCATCCAAATGAAGTGACTGACTAATCAGCTTCTTTTTCAGAGACTCTGGTCCAAAGACTATAACTTCTGTTTTGTCTGCATTCAGAAGCAGAAAGTTAAGAGTCATCCCAGGTTTTTATGTCTTCAGACATGCCTGTAATCTATGTAATGGGTTAGCTTCATCTGGATTATAGACAGATATAGCTGGGTATCATCAACATAACAGTGGAAATTAATCCCATGCTGTCTAATAATTCTACCAATTGGGAGCATGTATAAAAGTAAAGGAAATGGGTCTAGCACTGATCCCTGTGGTACTCCACAGGTAACCTTTGGCGTGTTGAAGATCTATCATGCTTGATATGAACAAACTGAATTCAATCAGATAGATCAGATTTAAAGCCAGTCTAGAGCTGTTCCTTTAATTTCAACAAAATATTCAAGTCTTTCCAAGAGAATATTGTGGTCAACTGTATCAAATGCAGCACTAAGATCCAACAGGACGAGCACAGATACAAGTCCATTATCACGAGGCCATGAGAATATCATTAGTGACTTTCACCAGAGCTGTTTCAGTGCTTTATGATGAGCTCTATAAAAAAAGCCAGACTATAACTCTTCAAAAATTTGGAATAAGTGTTATGGAAATAACACAAGCTTTTTTAAATCCCAGCTTTTAATTTACATGTTTAGTTTTATTGTACAGCTGCAACTCAATGAATTACAATAGACCAAAGAGTTAATTTAGTTTTTAACATTCAAGTTCAAAAAGTGAAATTATTGAAGAAACTTCACATAAAAAATGTTCCATAAAACCAAAAGATCTTTTATTTACGGTGAGATGTGACCTCCACCGTGGAGAAGATGGCTTCACGCACCGAGAGGTTAGGATTAGTTAAACAAGCCGGTGGATTAACCAAAATGATGATATGTGGGGTTTCAAAGGTTTTAGTTTTGGACCAGATGATTAAAACGGCTCAATCTGATAGTTTGGCAAAGACTTTATCAAATAATCTATTTTTTTTTCTACTTTTTATGTTTTAAATAGGGCCGTTATTGAAGGTAAAGCTGTGTTCATACCAGACATAGACGTGTGAACGGCTCCGTTTGCAAAGAGGTAGAACACCTAGAACAGACATGAGTGGCAGGGTAATATTATCACCCTAACTGTAGTGCAGACCTGACCAGATTCATCACCCAACCAACAGGACAACGTTAGTCTGTGAATTTATCTGTTTGTGACTGAGATTCAGGGCTTCCTGTTCTCAGCAGGAATTCAGGATGTGACTCGTTCAGATACTGTGGAGCCAGAGCTCGGCTAACGGTTATAACCAGGAAGTAAAAACAAACATGAAGAAAAGATGAGAGACAAAGACAGAAAGAATGAATCAGTTCAAGATGATTGAATTCAAAAATACTTTATGGATCCTGAAGGATAATCTAATGTTCAAACTCATCAGTTTTTCTCTCCATCCAGCTGCTGGAGATGTTGATGCTGTAAAAAGGAAAGATCTTCTTCAGAGGTCTGTCTACAGCTGACCTGGAGAACAGAGTCAGGAGGACGAGATCAGACTCTCCTCAGCAGACTGATAGAAGATCTGCAGCCTCTGAAGGACCTCAGCTTCTTCTAGAAGTCCAGTCTGCTTTTCTTTTTTTTTTACAGTGTCCTGTCTGGCAATGTGGAAATCAGAATAATTGTCTTGATGCCAAAAAGAGCCCAACAGGTTTTACTTTCACCAGTGTAGCAGTACGGCTATCGCCATAGTGATCCCCACTTGTTTCATGCATATAAATTGCTTTATTTATAATTATGCAGGGAGTTTTACAGTTTATATGAACACTGCAATGTAAAGTAGAAGCAGAAAAACAGAAGAAGAAAAAAAAAAGAAAAGATGAAAGAAAGAGGAGATAGAAAGGAGAAAATAACAAAACATTTTCAGTCTGCTTCATCACCTGGAACAAGATGAAAAAAGAACAGCACAACCGAAAGACGCAGGTACGAGATATACAATAAAGCAACACCTTGAAACTATAAGCTAAAAGTTATGGTTATTAAAACTACAGTGTGTAATAATTACAGGGATATACAGTCAGAAAATGTAATATATTATACATAACTGTTATTTATCATCATCTCTGAGCTCAGCCTCTTAACCTTAATATTTGCGTTGCCTTAGAATTGATTTATTTATAATTACATAGGGGCTGGTCTACAGCAGCCATGGAGGCAGACATCTTTGCGCTACACGGCAAGCGCCAGAGGCAACAAACTAGCGATTGGCGAGATCGCCCATTACAATAACATGCTGCGTGATGATACTGTTACTCTCCAGTATACTTATTCAGCCTGGCGTTTCACAGGTAATGATTCAGTAATTTTCTGTAAAATAATTTTCTGGATATATACCTCGGTTACTTCTCTCCGGCTCCTTTGGAGATCTTCAAACCTTTCCTCCTCTGCTCTCACCCGCTGGCACCCCTCCTCGCCTGGGCCTGGCTGCACGCCCACCCCGGCCTCTCTGCCCTCTTCCTCGCCTTGTAACCCCCGTGCCACAAACAAGACTTGGACTCTGTAAGCGAGGGGAATATATATTCTTCCAGCGAACACAATCTGGCTGTTAAACTAATGACTACCATTACTTGCGTCTGTTTATATCACCATGCAAAGCAGCTCACCAAAGCGTCACAACGATGTAGAAAAAATTATATTTATTATCTTAAGTCTACATGAAATCTATACCCTACACAGACTAATGAAATACTATCTGTAAAATTATCTATGTAAACAAACCTCATCACTTGAGAAGGTAGGTGATGCGGGACGTCGTGGAAGACATTTTGTCCCGTAACGCTCGCCCGTACTGTTGGGGAGAAGGGGTGGGGGAGATGTTCATGTTGCTGCGGTCTGCAGTCTGATGCTGAAAATTACACACTGTAGCTTTAAGTCTGACATGTACTCTGTGTTACCTGAAGATATGAATTGTTTGAGATGTAATTGTTTGTGATGGTGAACTTGTGCATGTAAAGTTCATCCATAGAAAAAATGCTCAATAGCGGTTGTGGAGAGCCGAAGAGGCACCCCCCCAGAGCACTGAGTCCAGCGCCGGGAGACCCAAAGCCCCAGGCGCCCAAAGGGACTCCTTTGGTTCTAGATCCAGGCAGGAGGTCTTCCACATCCCTGGAAGTGTCTCCAGGGTCAGACTAAGGGGGAAGAGGTGCTGTAGAATCCCACAGAGCTGCTCAGCACCACATTCCCACATTTCATGGTCCTGGTGGTGTTATTATAAAAACCTAAGCACACCAGATAATGCTGAGCATTTCCTGACCAGGACCGCGTTCATGCAGGCCAGCTGGACACGTAACCCGATCACATACAAGGAGTGAGTCTGTTCCAGGCTCTAAACTGCTGCCTCAGTCTCACCACTTCCTGTTGCAACAGCAGCTGGACCAGTGAACGGTGAATCAGCTCTGCTGGTTTCCACAGACTTGGTGATAATCGGTGTCTGGAAAGCTACTGAAATTCTCTGTGAGGTTGGTTAGCTTGGATGATTTAAGCTCTGACTGGATGGATCACCATGGGGAGATGCTGTCTGACATCCTCCCCCATCTGACCCCCTGCTGGCCAGAGTGCGATTAGCATTAAGGAGCACAACACCTTCACAATACAAAAATCACACATGTAAAAATATCTCCAACTTGGTATCAATAAGAAAAAAAACTTTATTAAATCAAAGCTTGAACTCATTCAGAACAAAAAACTTCTCAACTTGTGCAAAGACGCATTTCAAGATTTCAAGGAGCTTAAAATTTGGCAGCAGTGAAAGGAAACTGGTTTGTAATTTCAGAAATCAGGATCGATGCGTTTGCTTCTTTAAGCAGAGAGACGCTCATCGCTTCAACCACTGCTGGAGGAGAAGGAGGACGTGATCTCGAGCCTCAGACAGCTGTGGAAGATCTTGGCTCCTCGCTGGGTACATGTTGGCGCAGTGAGCCGTCCCTGAATCAAGAAACAAAACTGCATTAATCCCACAGAGGCTCCGCATTCAGGAATCACAGGCTGAGGAGAGTTGAGCTGAATCTGAACATCATTAAGGACAAAGAATGGAAATAAAAAAAGAGTCTTAGCTTTGGAGGAAGCTACCATCAATGTTCCTCCCCTTTAACTTTTCCCTCACATAATGACAACAAACATCAACGCTTTTCTCTGGGATTTGATGAGATAAAACACAGAAAGCAGAAAAGGAAAATATGGTTTATTTAAGCAAAATAACTCTTCTGCCTTCAGACGTCACCTAAAGTAGAGTCAATCTGTGGGATTTATTTTCAGCATTTAATCAGGATTAATTGCAACGCTCCCAAGGGATGGTCTGACTGGACCACCGTAACTGAGAGGCCCGGCGGTTACTTTGGAGGAGCTCCACAGCTCAGGTTGAAGAGTCTGCCTACTGTGCTGGTATTTGACTCACTATCAGGTTAGTGGTGAAAAGTCTTCAGCGAAGGAAACAGAAGATGCTAAAAACATGATGCAATGATTGAGCTGAAAGAGGACACCATCATCATGGCTCACCTTTAATAAAGATGGCAGGAAGCTCAGCTGCGATGTCCTGAGTGATTCCCAAAGCGTGCCAGGGGTCGACGGACCCGTTGGGGAACACTATCCTGCTGGAGCGGATGTTATAGCCACCGTAGTACTCGTTGGTCTGGGCCACAGCTTCTGCCACCTCCTCAGCACTGATGTTGTAGAATCTTGCACACTGTTTCACTTGATAACTGCATTTAATTCAGGCAAATACAAGAAATTAAAGAGATCCAGTGTCTGGGAAATCCCGCCGTACTTCTTTAGGCTTCAATGTGTTTTACAGGCATCTATATGAATAACTAACACTAGTAAGTGCATAATGGTGAGCAGGAAGGAAGAGGATGCATGTTTGTTTGTTTTTTTAGATAGTAAGAAAGTATTGATGAAGCAATATTGATTTCATGTAATTCTGAATTCTGCAGCAGGACAAACCAGGTTGTTCTGAGTTATTAGGAACCAAACAGGCTCATTTTAATCCAAATATCCTACATTCAGTAGCTCCACAGCAGCACTCCAATGAACAGCTGGAAAAAACCCGTCTCCATGGTGACATCAGAGGGGGAACACTGTTGGAGCTAGCTTAGCATGCTATAATGGAAACACGGATGAACATCGTCTTGAATTGGTTTGGGTGGTTGAACCATCAGCCAGTTGAAGCACAGATCTGATGATGTCAAAGCGACAGATCTGATGATGTCACACCGAGAGGCGGGACAAAGGAGCAGCGGGAGAGAGGGAAAAAAACACAGTCAAAACGCTCTGATGGCAGTTAGCTGCAACCAAACTCTCTAACCTTTGGCTAAAGTAAATGAGCGGAAATGGTAAAAAAAGCAGAGATTATTGGGGGGGGACGGTCCCCACCAGGCCAGAGTTGGTGTGGGTGATACCAGTACTTCAGAAAGTTACGCCTGTGGCATAAATTCCTCTGATTCTTCTGTTAAAACCATGAACCTAAAAAACATCTAGAACAGGATGCAGAGCCACATTATTGCCATGAAGCTAGGCTGTGATTGGGTACTAGCTCCTGTAGGGGGGGGGGGACCCAGTGGAGACAGCTGTTAGCAGCTGCTATTGTTAGCTTTCACTGAACAACCAAGCAGCTCTTCAGCTGTGGGAAGAAAATAAAAACATGTTCTCCTCAAAATGCCCATAGCACAATAGAGCTCCAACAGGAGATAACATAAAGTGAAAAGTTTAGTTTAACCTTTCCTTTTCAATGAGGAAAGATTAAGCTAAGAAGTGATTCAAAGGTGATATAAACTTTATTAGTAAATACAGAAAAACATAACTAACCCAGAGGAGCAGATCATGACACTTTGATGTCATTTGCTGCATTTAGCTTTCATGAATCCTTAAAACTATACGTCTGTAGATGGATTTAAGAAAACTGTGAACATTTTTTCCTTCCATTTAATAAATATCTTATATTTTGTTTTGAATTTCCTGCTGCATAAAATACTATTAAGACAAATTACTAACCCTATTTGTGGATTACACAGCAAATGGTAAAGACTTAAAAAAGTTATGTATGTTTTTCTCCAACAACAAAACGTCTTTCTAAAACCAGAGAGGAATATATGAAACAGTGCATGATGTGAACGTAATTAAAGCCGATTGGGTGAGCATGTGCACTGTACTGAATCAAAATCATGACCCTATTAGGCAGAAACACTATGTGCTGCACTCACCCAAGAGGGAAGCCTGTGAATGGCTGGTTTGGGGAGTCTGTGCTCTGGTAGAATCCAAACTCACTGCATGTCTGGTAGACCCACTGTCTCCCTGACAACAGATAAGCAAAAATAAACACTGCTGCATATTTACTCAGTAAAAACAGAAGAAAAACAGGGAGCAACAACACAGAGAATGTAGTCTGAATATTAGCTTGAATGTTATAATGACCCCTGTCCTTTTAGTCATTCAGATTAATGAACAGGAGAAAGCCCACAGGATGGCCTAAACTGACAGGAGGGATTCGAAAAGTTATGCCAAAGTAACAGAGTGGCTTTAGGAAATCACAAGCTCTCTCTTTGAAGCTAAGGTAGAGACAGGCCACTAACATCTAACTCTAGGGCTAAGGTAGACAGAAGGCCACTAACATCTAACCCCTAGAGCTAAGGTAGAGAGAAAGGCCACTAACATCTAACTCTAGAGGACTAACATTAAGGTAGGGAGTAGGCCACTAACATCTAACCCTAGAGCTAAGGTAGAGAGAAGGTCACTAACATCTAACCCTAGAGCTAAGGTATAGAGTAGGCCATTAACATCCTAACCCTAGAGTTAAGGTAGAGAGAAGGCCACTAACATCTAACCCTAGAGCTTAGAGAGAAGGTCACTAACATCTAACCCTAGAGTTAGGGTAGAGGTAGGCCACTAACATCTAACTCTAGAGTTAAGGTAGGGAGTAGGCCACTAACATCTAACCCTAGAGTTAAGGTAGAGAGAAGGTCACTAACATCTAACCCTAGAGCAAAGATAGAGAGTAGGCCACTAACATCTAACTCTAGAGTTAGGTAGAGAGAAAGCCACTAATTAAGGTAGAGAAGGCCACTA
>JAGKQL010000025.1:7368708-7389004 GCA_018398635.1 Cyprinodon brontotheroides
AATTCCTAACTGCTAACTCCTGTCCCCTAGCCTCTAACCGCTAATTCCTAACTGCTAACTCCTGTCCCCTAGCCTCTAACCGCTAACCCCTAGCCCCTAACTCCTGTCCTGTCCCCTAGCCCCTAACCACTAACTCCTGTCCCCTAGCCCCTAACTCCTGTCCTGTCCCCTAGCCCCTAACTGCTAACTCCTGTCCCCTAGCCCCTAACCGAGTACCAATATGGCGGCTGGTGACTTCACTGCAGCCCGTACTACCAATAGCCTATCAGCAATCCAGTGAATAAATAGAGATCAGTGCAGTGATTATCTTACCCAAGAGTCAGTTAACTGAGTTCACTATGAAGTTCACTATATAGTGATGGAGGAGTCAGAGGTCAGGGAGCATCTTAAGCATTCATCCTTCCCACACAGATCTACCTCATCTAGATCTATGAGCCTCCTCAGCATGTTTGGATAGTTTAAACTCAGCTAACCCATCAAGGCGACGTTAATAACCTGTGAAAGATTCATCTTTCATCAAAAGTCGGGATTAGAATGAAGATTATTTGTAATAAATCATCCAAAGCATCAAACTACTGGAAGCTCTTCTTCTCCTTCAGACCTACAGAGAAAAAATGTGAAGAGAAGGAAGCTGCGAGTCCTTCCAACAGTCAGTTAACCGCTGAGATGATGTGAGACAAGCATGGCGACGAACACGGCAGCAAGCCTCTACGTGATTGGTCTGCTTACATTCCAGCAGCATGATGTTAGCATGAGAGGAAAACGTGACAGAAACAGAGCAGGTGAAGCTGCTTCAGACCCAACATGCTAAAAGGTTTTACTTGAAGTCTTTGGTGATGTTTTCAAAGGTTTTGGGGTCCTTCAGGCGTTCCGCCAGGGCATCTGAAGCCTGTTTCACCAACACGGGGCAATCTGCACTTTCTGAGGCCAGCGAACGCCACACCACCTCCAGGTACTCTGAAAAGCAGAGAGAAGGGAATCATTGCTGGCATCCAGGCCCAACTGACGATCTGAGCAGCTTCCTCTGAGCTCCAGACCAGGAGGGAAATCTACAACCATGGAAGTGTGGAGGTCAAAGGGCAGACGGACGACTCAGCGCGGGCGCCTGAAGCCAACTGTGGAACAAGTCAGCCTGAACATCGATGCGCCTCCTTCAGGCCACAGTGAGTCAGAGTAAGGCGGCGCAGGGTTGGGAGCAGGTCTATGCAGGAGAAACTAGCAGCTGAAGTTCACCACTGGCTGAGCCTAACATGAACCCCTCAACGATCCGACCCCCATCAGATGACTGCTGCAGAGACGTTCGATCCATGATGAAGACTGAGGAAGAGGTGAGGAGGAGAAGCAGCATCTATGCTCCACTGAGCCCATGGAGCTGCCTTAGCTGATGGAGTTAAACCGCTAACTGAGGTATAGAGCTGGGGCCCGAGAGCAAGACTCTTAACCCCACACTGCCCCGGGCGCCGCATTCATGGCAGCTCACCGCTTCCCCTGGCGCTGCACTCATGGCAGCTCACTGCTCCCCCGGGCGCCACTGCCCCTACAGGCACCGCACCATGGCAGCCCACCGCTCAGGGCCCGCACCATGGGCGACCCACCGGTCCCCGGGCGACGCACCATGGCAGCCCACCGCTCCCCGGGCGACGCACCATGGCAGCCCGCTGCTCCCTGGGCGCTGCACCACGGCAGCCCACTGCTCCCCGGCCACCGCACTGCCCCCCGGGCGCCGCACCATGGCAGCCCGCTGCTCCCTGGGCGCCGCACCACGGCAGCCCACTGCTCCCCGGGCGCCGCACCATGGCAGCCTGCTGCTCCCTGGGCGCCACACTGCCCCCGAAGCACCACACCATGGCAGCCCACCGCTCCCAGGGCGCCGCACCATGGCAGCCCACTGCTCCCCGGGCGCCACACTGCCCCCCAGGCACCGCACCATGGCAGCCCACTGCTCCCCGGGCGCCACACTGCCCCCCAGGCATCGCACCATGGCAGCCCACTGTTGCTCCCTGGGCGCCACACTGCCCCCAGGCATCGCACCATGGCAGCCCACCGCTTCCCCTCGGCGCCAAGCACTACATGGCAGCTCTCGCGCCCCTGGGCGCCTGGCCACACTGCCCCCCAGGCACCGCACTGGCTGCAGCCTACTGGGCCTCGGGCGCCATTACACTGCCCCCCCAGGCACGCACTCATGGCAGCCCACTGCTCTGGCTTACACGCCCCCAGGCACCGCACGATGGTGCCCACCGCTTCCCCGGCGCCGCACACCATGGTGCAGCCCGCTGCTCCCTGGGCGCCACACTGCCCCCGGCACCGCACTTGAGGCCAACCGCTTTCCCCGGCGCCGCGAGACCATGTGGCAGCCCGCTGCTCCTCGGCGCCGACTGCCCCCAGGCACCGCACTACAGGCAGCCCACTGCTCCCTCAGGGAATGGGTTAAAATGCTGAGATATTCTGTTGCTCTGTACCGGTAATAGTGGAGTGAGAATAAAATGTGGGAAAAATAAATAAATAAATAAGAGGAAGCAGTTAACCCCCCCACCCCCGTCTCCCCTCCATCCCCCTGGCCTCCTGTATGCCCCCCCTCCTACCTGGAAAGATTGACTGTGGCCAACAGTGGTGCGCTCGTGGCCACGGCAGCATGAACCAGGTGGGGGAACTTCAGCCTGAACCAAGCAGCCAGGGACCCCGGGTACGACCCCCCGAACGCCACCCACTTCCTGTTGCTCAGCCCCAGGCTGTCCGCCATCACTGTACGGAAGTGGGCCAGGTCAGCCAGAGCTTGGCGGCTGCTGAGGAAGCGCAGACTGGACGTGCTGAGGTCCCTGAATGGATGAAAGGGGAGAAAGTCAACCATTTAAGGAGAAGAAGACATGTTTGTTTATGACTTCCTGAGTTCCTTTCAAAATAAAAGCTTTGATTGGCCCTGGGTCCATCATCGTAGCACAGCAGGGCTTCCCAGTATGAACCAGTTTACAGAACAGAGATGTTAACCATCAGATTATGGTTGGATGTTCCTGAAACTGAGTCAAGCAGGCTTCAGACTCAATGCAGGACTGCCCCCTAGTGGTACAGCTTAGAAACTACAGCCATCTTATGATGTAATGGCAGCTTTTCAGTTTGCAACAAAAGCATTCAACATTTACTACATGTTTACAAGTTTAACTCTAAAATCATTTTGTAATTAATCCCAGTTAGAATCTGAACATGGACGCCCGTCGTTTAAACGGGGCTGTAAAGACATAGAAGCTGCAGCATAAAAATGATAAAGGATTTAAAATCTTCCATAAAGTTGGAAATGAAGCTCAGATGTTTGCAGTCAACAGAACTAAATAACTGCAGAGATGCATCACCAGTCATGGTTCCCTCCTCCTACCGCCATCTTTCCCTGTAATTATTCACTAACCTCTGAGTCAACGAAGCCTCGTGATACTCCGTCACATCAGGCGCTTCTATACCTGGAATCATTTCTTCTAAAATCCTTTCAACAATGTTTTTTGGTCCTAAAAGCTTTAAAATGATTTAATCTTTCATTGTAGAAGCAGAATCTAGCTGCCACCTTTGATTAGCTTGAGAATGGAAGAGAAAACGTTTCTGCTAAGTGGATAAATAAAGCAGAGAAAAACATGAGGAGCAGAGAAATGATTCCCTCAAAGAGTTCATTACCAGAACAAATATACTGACATCAAACTTCTGATTTTATTCTCTCTCCAGAGCAAGAAAAGGACAAATGCTGCCATCTGGCCTGGATTCATACTTCAGAAAATGAGCAACCTGTCCAGGGTGAAGGCTGAGAAACTAGTCATATGCATGTTACTTCAAGGCTGGACTATTGTACTCTTTACTATCAGAAGTCCACAAACAGTTAAAAGCCTTCAGCTGGATCCATGTACCTGCTGTCTATAATCCAGATGAAAATGAAAAAGAGAGATCATATCTCCTATCCTGGCTTCTCTTCATTGGCTTCCTGTTAACCAGAATAGAATTTAAAAATCCTCCTTCTCACATATAAAGCCTTAAATGGCTAAGCTCCATCTGAGAGAGAGAGATCTGATTGTTCCTTATGTTCTAAACAGAGCACCTCGCCTCAATCTGCAGGTTTGCTTCAGTGGTTCCTCAGAATTTCTAAAAGTAGAATGGGAGGCACACTTATCTTCTAGTTCTGTGGCTCCTCTCCTGTGGGAACCAACTACCGCCAGTTTTAGTCCTGAGGTAGACACCCTGTCTACTTTTGTAGGCTAGGCTTAAAACTTTCCCTTTTGATAAAAGTTTAGTTAGAGTGGCTCAGGTTATCCTGAGCTATCTCTATAGTTCTGCTGCTATAGGCTTAGACTGCTGGAGGACATAGGGGACCCCCTTTTTCATCATTCTGCTTCATTCTATCTCTATTCTCCCACTCTGCAGAATCTGTTAGTTCAATCTCTAACGCTTCTGCTCTTCTGCTTTTTTCTCATAGTAGCTTCATCTGGTCTGTTCCTGTTTGGCAGTGACTCCATCCTGGAGAGAAATATCAGCTGTGCTGCTGCCATCAACACCTTTGTTTCTAGATGTTGGAGTTGGGCCTGTTTTCCAGTGTAGTCCTGTTTCTCTGACTGTGACTAACTGGATGTGCTCTCTTCATCTGATTGCCCCCTGACATGGGAGCTGGCTCGGAGCTCGCCTGCCTGCCTGGCTGTGTGTTTCTGGACGGGCCGCCTGTGGAGCTGGTTGACAGTTGCCTTTTTGTATCTATGCTTTTTTCATGTCTTTGCTTCTGTCTCCTTGGAACCCCTAGTGCCCCTCGGCAGATGGCCACTTACATTGAGCCTGGTTCTGCTGGATACGTTTCTTCCTGTTCAAAGGGAGTTTTTCCTCTCCACTGTCGCTACAAGCATGCTTAGTGTGTGAGGGATTGCTGAATACTATCCTGGTGAAGATTCTCAGTCATCCAGGTCAAAGTCATTCCAAGAAAGTTAAAAAACAATCGACTGGACTCCTTTTTTTTTTTTACTTTTTTGGGAGGATTGTCTGAAGAATCAAGGACTAAATCCAGACAAATGTCATCAACTCCAGTTCATCCAGGAGGATCATTTCCTGCAGGTAATTAACCTAAAATGATCTCAGAGGAAAACAACCTGAGATGATGTGCTGTAAAATACAGCCATAGAAATAAAGTGAATAGAGAAGCAGTGAATGGGAATCCATCCATCCTGACCTGGTGTGATAGATCTACACGCAGCAGAGGAGACATTTCTATATTTCTATGTTTAGCAAATAGTGTCTCCAGGCGAATCATCTGGACCAGAGGTCACCGACCTTTTGAAGACTAAGAGTCATAGAAAGGACTACTGACCTTTGACCTTTGTTTCAATGTTTCTTTTAAAGGCACACTATGAAACATTTTTCAGTTAATTAATGTGTTCCATAACGTTTTGATGATTAAATGAGTCATTTCAGGTTGAACAAAGGTATTCTCGGCCGCCCTGGTGGTCTGTGGGGAAATACTGCACTTGCAATTGCAGGAGCCCTCGCCCGCACCCACAGGCTCAGAAGTCTCGCGAGAGTCAGTCTTGCTTTTACGGCGAACTGCTACACGCCCCCAGTTAAAAGTACATTCTCGCTAAGTGCTAGCACAGTGGCTATCTTTGTGCAGTTATACGCTCACGCAGAAAGCAAAAGCAGCAAAAATCGCAGCTTCGCTGCGCTTCATTTTTGCTGCTTGTACCAGTTAGTTCTGACGTGCTGCTGAAGCAGCTTTGCTGCTCTGGCTGCAAAAGTGTGTCTGACGCTGGGCAATTGAGCTTCACTATCCCTTCTGCCTTGCAGCTATATTTGCTGTGATCAGTGGGAATAAAGTAGTTTTAATATGTGTTTAAGTGAGAAAATACACCTGAAAACGTAAATCAGTGTAGTCAGTTCATTCAGATTATTATCCTGCCTTCAATATTTTTCTGTCGGAGCCGCTTCAGACCCCCACACACCAGGGATGCGCCGACAGTATGAATCCCTTCATCAGCAGCGTTCACCGCTGCAGCTGGTAGGTGTTTTTCATCTAAATAATCCAAACTGCATATTCTGCCCGCAGATTTCTGCATTTTAAGTTAATTTAGGGCCACAAAACTGTTTAAGAGGAGTGATCATCAGCGCTGTGTTCTCTCCCCGCGTTAAACGCTCCCGACGCCGCTGCTTCAGCTGCTCAGGACGCAAGCTGGGCGCTTCTGGTGCGCTGGACCTTTACTTGCTCTTGACGCTACAACCATTGACTTTTGCATGTAAACCTCGCTGCTTCTGTCCGCCAGCTACATCCAGTGTGAACGCAGCGTTTTATTCGCTGCTAAGCTCAAAACAACCGCTTGGCTTGACGGAGAAACCAGGAGAACAGCTGTGCATATTTACGACAGTGCACTTTACGCCCTTTGGAGGGAGCCTCACTGGAAAATCAACACCGGTTGCATAGTGTACCTTTAAATATTGTTATTTTAAATCTCTATAGATGCTGGCGTGATTGAAAAAGCAGCAACATTTCAAACTTGATGCCCCCGGGCACCGTGTAGGCGACCCCTGGAACCTGAACATTAACCATTGGCCTACGTCGTGGGGTGACTCTTCCCGTAGAAACGGTGCTCCAGCAGGAAGCAGAGGGCTCCCACTTCCTTAGCGTAGGTGAGCCAGGTGCCTTCCTTCATCCATGCGGGGTTAGCAGGGCCCTCCCCACCAATCATCAGAAACACGGGGCCTCCAGGCTGGTAGAAGGCATCGTTAGTGAAGTATCTCTGTGAGAGAAGACATGGAGATAGATGAAAACAGAGCCAAGCCAAACTATCGGCACCCGTTCAGCTCCTGGTTGGTCCGGTCCCTCCAGAGGCGTGGGAAGGACGTGGACGCTTGCACTATTTACACAAATAAACATCAGAAAAGCATGAGGTGCGTTTTTCCAGCCACGCCAGGCTCCAACTTTGCTGCTTTTTTTAGAGGTTTGGACTTCGATAGATTCTAGTCTATTATTGGACAGGGAGCTGCTGTGGACTGGACCACATGTTCATCTACTCTGCTTGGGCTCCATGCCCCGCTCTGGGGTCTACGGCGCCCTCCAACAGTAACTCACTCCATCAAATCAGACCACAGCATGAAGCTGCCACCACCATGTTTCACTGTGAGAGTGATTTCAGGGGACAGTTAATATTCAGTTTGTATGAAGTTACAACTTATGACAAACCACTGAGGCTTCACAATATACTGAAATAAAGTGGAATCAGTTCACTAATCAGATCATTTCTGAAAGATTATCATTTGGTAAAATTGTTGGAAGTTTTACTTCCTTTCATCCAAACCCAACTTGTTCCAAGGTGTGAATACTTCTGGAAATAGTGAGTGGAAGCTCTATAGATACACCTGACAGCCCTCTGACTGCTCAACACTTACCTGCTTCCACACTCTGCTGTCTGCCCCGTTGAAGTGATCCAGTCTCTGAGTGAACCACAGCTCCTCAGACTCAGCCCCCTGGGGGGGATCATGCAGCATATTCCCTCTCCTGAATCCCTGGAAGCGACCTGCTGCCACAGCAAGCAGGCTGAGCGCAGCCACACACCGAAGAGCCATGATGGATCCACAGCAACAGCCTGAAGCATGTGACCCGTTCAAGTCAAGTCACATGAACAGCTACAGGATACTTCATGGACCGCCCAAATCCATAGGAATTATCAGCTGTTATATCATATATCATAAATGTTATATGTGAGAATGTTATAAATGCGGTTATATCATAAATGTTTGAAAAAAAAAAGAGAAAAACTTTTAACTCTCCGTCTTTAAAGCAAATCTTACGAAAAATATTCGCTGCAAACGTTACTTATGGAGGGGGAACTAGAGATAAACCGCCAATGATATTTTCCGACACTCTTTATGTAACCTGAAGTAGCATAATCAATGAGACACCAGGGGGCGCTGTAGAGAAACACGCAGAGTTTCCTCTCATCAGAAGAAGTCAACCTTAGTCTCCGGTCTCCTCTAGCTAACCGTTAGCTGCCACCATGGAAGATCCAAAAAAGAAAGAAAACAAGCCTTCAGAAAAGGCGACAGACAAGGATAAAGAAAAGGAAAAGGGACAACAGTCCTCTGGGAAAGACAAAGATAAGAAAGAGGAACAGGAATTGGTAAGTCTGGGAATGTTTTATTGAAACTGGGCTTAGAGGGAGGTGGGTGTTGGGAGCAGGTATTTGCCTTAGTCACCGCGGTTCACCGGTCAGCGGGGTGCAGCGGGCTAACTACTGCCTCTGAGGCGCATTCAGTCTGCTTGGTTGAAACTTTACTCAAATATATTAGCGCGCGCCGACATGTTCAAGAGCCATAAATGGAGAAATGAGCAAAGTTCAGCGTCATTCGCTGCCGTTAGCCTAGCCAGCTCCGTGTGCTAGCAGCTAGCGGGCTGTGCTAGCAGCTAGCGGGCTGTGCTAGCAGCTAGCGGGCTGTGCTAGCAGCTAGCGGGCTGTGCTGTATGACACAGCAGTTAGCCCAGCGCATCATAACACAGAGCGAGGCTTCCTTCAGTTAAATGATGTCAGGTTGTTTAAATAGATGTTTTTAATGCTGAGGTTCGACCTGACTGACCAGAAATCATCTAATGAGGAGGAATTAAATGCAGAGACTCAGTTTCCCCACTGAGGGACAATAAAGACATTTAGAGAACATTTAAATACCTCAATCTGTGTGCTTCACTCTTACATGGCTCTCTGTGTGAATACTGCATGAAATAAACTATATTATACTACAAGATATATACTGCGTGTTGCTACATACATACTACATGATCAGATTAAAGATTGGAGTGGTGAGCATCTAGTACAGGGGTATTCAGGTAGAACTTAAAGAGGTCCACTCTGAGATTTTTCATGACGCCAAGGTCCAAAATGCATACATCCTCTGCAGGAAGTCCAAGCGCTTCTGGGCCCTTTGGACCAGTGAGGTGGTGTTTCCAGTCCCGGTGAGGGTGTCTGTGCTGCTGACTGTTGATGAGCAGCCAGCTAGCGCAGTGACCCCTGACCTAGAAGGATCCATCAGCCTGTGTTTGACCTCCATCCATCACCACCTCAGCTTCTATCCTTCAATCTCTCCTTCCATCATTCTCCATGATAATCAGCCGCTATAGAAATATGGAACATAGATTTATTGTAAGAGCTGTGTGTTTTGAAGATCTCAGAAATGAGTGAAATTGTCCATGTTAGGATAGCTATGATTGAAGATGTGAGTCTAAACACCAATTACACCCTGCTAATGGCTGCCTGATGCTGTTTCAATCTAATTAGGACAGTTTCTCTGTCTGGATAAACAGTTAGCATCTTCATTCTGTACGTGGCAAAGATTTGGAAATGGAATGAAAACGGGATGGGGTTGCTGCGCTAGCTGGCCGGTCCTGCGGGGCGGGGGCCGGTTCAGACACAGATGTACATTTCTATATTTTTTCATAAGCTAGTTGTATACAGGCTGAAATCAGGGCTCCTCCTCCGCCGTGCTGGAACAGTGTCTGCTGAAACCTCTCTGGTTGGTCTGAGGAGAGTTTCTTCACAGTTGCTTCATATTTAGATGCAGAGTTTGACAGATTTAGTTGCAGCCATGGAATCTATATAGAGTTGATTAACAGAAGAATAAGGAATCAGGCTGTTTATGATAAACTCTGTTACACTTTTTAAACCTTATTTTACCAACTAATTGTTTTACTGCTTTATTTCTTCTGTTCAAATGTCTTTGATGTTTCACAGCCAATGGTTGTAACTTTGTCCTCATGTCTCAGTCAGAGGAAGACAAGCAGCTCCAGGAAGACCTGGAGATGATGGTGGAGAGGCTGAGTGTGAGTCCTGCTTCCTGCTCTGCATGTTCACTTGCTGGATCTGTGGATCTGAAGGCATATTTCTCTACAGGAGAAGAACACGGCCTTGTATCGTCCAGCTTTAGAAGAACTGCGTAGACAGATCCGCTCGTCCACCACCTCCATGACCTCCGTCCCAAAGCCCCTGAAGTTCCTGCGCCCGCACTACGCCAAGCTGAAGGAAATCTATGAAGGCATGGCCCCCGGAGAGAACAAGGTGAGCCTGGTCTGCTCTCTGGGTCACATGGCTGCAGTTTCACCGCAGAGGGAGGGAGAACGGAGGAATGAAGCACCCAGCCTAGGCTAGGCTAACCCCAGGGGGGTCTAACCCAGGCAGCACCGTCCCCTGGCCTCACCCTATGTGTGTGTTTTCCGTTGCAGCGTTTCTGTGCGGACGTGGTGTCGGTGTTGGCCATGACCATGAGCAACGAACGCGAGTGCCTGAAGTACCGCCTGGTGAGCTCCCAGGAGGAGCTGGCCTCCTGGGGTCATGAGTACGTCAGGTAAGTCCCTCAGTCCCGCCTCCAGCTGATTGGATCCCCGCCTCCCATGTGCAGCTTTCAGCCAATCACCATCCGTTCTGAAAGCGGTTCTCTGCCTCTGGTTGTCATGGTGATGTCAAACACATCTCAGTGGATCTTTATAAAGCTTCGAGTTTCTCTGGTTCTGATCTCTACAGATTCGCTCTGTGACATCAGTTCTTCATGTCCGCAGCAGGTAGAGCGCCTAAGGATCC
The DNA here is from genome assembly GCA_018398635.1 of Cyprinodon brontotheroides. NCBI lineage: Eukaryota > Metazoa > Chordata > Actinopteri > Cyprinodontiformes > Cyprinodontidae > Cyprinodon > Cyprinodon brontotheroides. Next base: position 7,379,277 of record JAGKQL010000025.1, read on the forward strand.
GCTTTTATTCGAGGTGTTAGACAGACGCTGTTCTCAACCAATAAAACCTGAATGATCCAGCCAATCAGAGAGAGAGAAGAGGGCGGGTCTTTGCAAAGCAAGGATTGAAGGTTTAAAAGAACAGAAGGAACAGATGCATGAATGAAGGCGGCGCTGGTTTCTTTGGGTTTAGATGAACCAGCTGCTCGTCAGGAAGGTTGCTTCAATAACCAGACTAGATCATCAGCAGGTCAAAGGTCACCACTGCTCTCTGTCTGTTAGGCACCTGGCAGGTGAGGTGGCCAAAGAGTGGCAGGAGGTGGAGGAGAACGACAAGAGCCAGCAGCAGACTCTGCTAAAGCTGGTGGAGGAGATTGTTCCGTACAACATGGCGCACAACGCAGAGCACGAGGCGTGCGACCTTCTGATGGAGATCGAGAGGCTGGACATGCTGGAGGACTACATTGACGAGAACGCCTACGGGAAGGTCTGCCTGTACCTCACCAGGTCTGTGGAGCTTTTCTCCCACGCTTTGCTCCAAAGTGAGGCTTCATGTTGACCGGCCTCCTGTCTCCAGCTGTGTGAGCTACGTTCCTGAGCCGGAGAACTCTGCGCTGCTCAGGTGTGCCCTGAACATCTTCAGGAAGTTCAGCCGCTACCCAGAGGCCCTGCGCCTGGCCCTCATGCTCAACGACATGGAGCTGGTGGAGGACATCTTCACGTCCTGCAAAGACATGTGAGCTGCAGCTGGACTTCCTGTGAGGCTCCGCCTGCGCAGCTCCGTGCTCCTAATGACCTCCTTTGATTTGCAGAGTCATCCAGAAGCAGATGGCCTTCATGTTGGGCCGCCACGGCGTCTTTTTGGAGCTGAACGAAGACGTGGAGGACTGTGAAGACCTGACGGAGATCATGTCCAACGTTCAGCTCAACAGCAACTTCTTGGCCCTGGCCAGAGAGGTAAGGGGCTGACAGAGCGCCGCCGCCCGCCTGCAGAGCTTCACGCCAAACTGTTTTCTTTCTTCCAGCTGGACATCATGGAGCCCAAAGTGCCAGATGACATCTACAAAACCCACCTGGAGAACAACAGTGAGTCCTGATCTGTGGAGGCCTGGCTGCAGCCTGTTGATCTTCTCTGAGCGGCTGATGTTTTCTCCTGCAGGGTTTGGTGGCAGCGGCTCCCAGGTGGACTCTGCTCGGATGAACCTGGCCTCCTCCTTTGTGAACGGCTTTGTGAACGCCGCCTTCGGACAAGACAAGCTGCTCACAGACGACGGCAACAAGTGGCTGTACAAGAACAAGGATCACGGTAGGAACACGCACAGAACATGGCTGCCAGACGCTCAGCTGCTGCAGCTGCTGTGACGCCTCCATTTGTCCTCCTCAGGCATGCTGAGTGCGGCTGCTTCTCTGGGGATGATCCTGCTGTGGGACGTGGACGGCGGCCTGACTCAGATCGATAAATACCTCTACTCCTCTGAGGACTACATCAAGGTACGCAGCAGGAGGATCATCATCATCTAGCTGCAGGTGGAACCCACCCAGGTGTCCTTCTCAGCTCCATGGAGCCTGTTGCTATGGCAACCCCCCATCGGGGCAGGAGGGGGCAGCGCCCTGCCAGCTGAGCCCCATCGGGGCGGGGGGGTGGGGTCCACTAGCTGCGGGTTCTGTAGTCAAACGATGATCCTGCAGGTAGAAGAACCATCAATGCTTCTCCTGCTTCTTGAGGAAGCAGACCAGGAGCTGTCGGAACCTTTCGCTGCCTGATCACCTGACCTCTTCTTCTTCTTCTGCAGTCCGGTGCCCTGCTGGCCTGCGGCATAGTGAACTCAGGGGTGAGGAACGAGTGTGACCCGGCGCTGGCTCTGCTCTCTGACTACGTTCTCCACAACAGCAACGTCATGAGGATAGGCGCCATCTTTGGGTAAGTGCCTCGCTCTGAAGGCTGCTCCTAACGTCATCATGATGTCATCATGTGGGCGTGTCTCTGCTTTCAGGCTGGGTCTGGCCTACGCCGGCTCCAACAGAGAAGATGTCCTCTCTCTGCTGCTTCCTGTGATGGGCGACTCCAAGTCCAGCATGGAGGTGGGTCTGCTGTAGATCACTTCTGTGCTTCCGCTCGCCATGGTTACAGCCTTTGTTCTAACCCGTGCAGGTGGTTGGAGTGACGGCACTGGCGTGCGGCATGATTGCTGTGGGCTCGTGTAACGGAGATGTGACCTCCACCATCGTCCAGACCATCATGGAGAAGAACGAGCAGGAGCTGAAGGACACGTACGCCCGCTGGCTGCCTCTGGGGCTGGGCCTCAACCACCTCGGTCTGCGGCACAGATGATGATGATGATGATGACGACTGAGCCGCTTGCTGATTGGCTAACCGAAGGTCCTTCTCTTCTCCAGGGAAAGGCGAGGCTATAGAGACCACCCTGGCGGCTCTGCAGGTTGTTCCTGAACCTTTCCGCAGCTTCGCCAACACCTTGGTGGACATCTGCGGTTATGCAGGTGAGCTGAGGACGTCCTCTGGCCAAACCCCCACCCCCCACCCCACTGACCCGCCGCCGTCTCTCCAGGTTCTGGGAACGTCCTGAAAGTCCAGCAGCTTCTCCACATCTGCAGCGAGCATTACGAAGCCAAGGACAAAGACAAGGAGGAGGACAAGGACAAGAAGGAGAAGAAGGACAAGGACAAGAAGGACACGGCTGACATGGGCTCTCACCAGGTAGGAGGGTCAAAGGTCAGAGATGAGCCACGCTGCAGACAGGAGGTGGTTGATGAGCAACTGTTAGCAGGTTGTTTGATCTCCTTTGAAGGAGCCGATGATGTCATTTCCTGTTGATGAGGAAGTGACAGTCACAGCTCCTCTTCATCAAAGGTCCCTTAGAGAGACGCAGGTGTGAGGAAGAGGAGTGATGAAGTTCCTTTCTGTCGTCCTCTCAGGGCGTGGCTGTCCTGGGCATCGCCCTGATCGCCATGGGGGAGGAGATTGGTTCTGAAATGGCTCTGCGGACATTTGGACACCTGGTCAGTGTTTCTAGGTGTTCTGATCTAGAAAACTAGATCTAAGGACCCTTCAGCTCGGCGCTGTCTAGTTTCTCAGCCTTGCTCTGTTTTCAGCTGCGTTACGGCGAGCCCACGCTGCGGAGGGCCGTCCCGCTGGCCCTCGCCCTCATCTCCGTGTCCAACCCCCGGCTCAACATCCTGGACACCCTCAGCAAGTTCTCCCACGACGCTGACCCGGAGGTCTCCCATAACTCCATCTTCGCCATGGGCATGGTGGGCAGTGGTGAGTGGGGGGGTGAGGGGGAGGGAGGGAGGGAGGCGCTGCCATGAACTCCACACTGAAACGTTTCTCCCATTTCTTCTTCTCTTGAGGCACAAACAACGCCCGCCTGGCGGCCATGCTGCGGCAGCTGGCCCAGTACCACGCCAAAGACCCCAACAACCTGTTCATGGTGCGCCTGGCGCAGGTGAGTGATGACCAGGGAGCCGCTCGCCGTTATCCACCGACCGCTTACTGAGGCCCAGCTGTTTCTGCTCCTCAGGGTCTGACTCACCTGGGCAAAGGGACGCTCACGCTGTGCCCCTACCACAGCGACCGGCAGCTGATGAGCCAGGTGGCCGTGGCCGGCCTGCTCACCGTGCTTGTCTCCTTCCTGGACGTCAAGAACAGTGAGTTGGTGTTGGTGACGGGGGGCAGGTGGGGGCCCTGATGACGGGGGGCCCTGATGACGGAGGGGCCTGATGACGGTGGGGGCCTGATGACGGGGGGCTGACGGGGCTGCTGTGTGTTTCAGTCATCCTGGGAAAGTCTCACTACATCCTGTACGGCCTGGTGGCGGCCATGCAGCCCCGCATGCTCGTCACATTCGATGAGGAGCTGCGACCGCTGCCCGTCTCAGTCAGAGTTGGACAGGTAAGCCCTGCTGGGAAAGCTTGTAGAATCCGGGGCCCCAGTTGGCCCTGGGGCCCCGTCCTCTGGATTCTCATCCAAAGCGTCTTGTGTCCTCAGGCCGTGGACGTCGTCGGCCAAGCAGGGAAGCCGAAGGCCATCACGGGTTTCCAGACTCACACCACGCCTGTGCTGCTGGCTCATGGTGAGAGGGCGGAGCTAGCCACAGAGGAGTACCTCCCCGTCACGCCAATCCTGGAGGGCTTCGTTATCCTCCGCAAGAACCCCAACTACGAAACCTAGAGGGCCCCGGGCCCCTGGCTGTCATGGTCTATGGTCTGTGGCCCGAATCGTTAACGTTGGATGGATGGAGCGCTGCTAGGAGCAGAACTGGGACCCCCTCCTTCCTACCCGGATGGTTCTACCTGGTTCTACCTGAGCCAGCTCTTTGACTCTTGGACCAGTTCAGTAATATAGAGCCTGTCTGCCACTCCTCTGTATCGTCTTCATTCATTGGTCACTGATTAATGCTGAGTCATCCTCGGCGTTCTGTGGCTGCAGCATTGAAACTTGTCCTGCTTTTCTTCCTTTAGGTTTTTGTTACTGTGTTGTAAAAGTTTGAGTTCAAATAAAAGGATGATTTTGGTTGAGATTATTTCACTTTCTATGTCGCCTCAGTTGATTTCATCTCAGCTGCTCTTATAGATCCGCTTCAATCAGATCATCCAGACAGATTCAGGTTTTCTACCTCATCCACTCACCTGAATCCTATGAAGCCAAACAGGAAGTGGTCAGAGGTCTGTCTGAATACAGCTGGATGAGCAGGATGCTTCCTATCATGCTTCCTTTAGCATACAGACCTCCTAAGGTTCCTATCCACAGCTAGGAGCTTCACGGTTTCCCACAATCCTTTGCTGACAGGCCGTACAGCTCAGGCCCCTTTAGAGTTAAACGTTCCTCACATTTAGGGAAGCTTGGATGTTGTAGTCCTTTTACTGAAGGCTGTAGTCCCAATCTGACCACCATCATCCATGATGAGGCCTGGGAGGCTGAAGCTGCCTTTCCGGGCCTGGAGGGAGTTCTGCTGTGGAACAAGGAGCAGGTGAAGGTCGCCTCCTTTACACCGACGCTCCTCTGCTAGGATGGGAACTCCTGCTGCCCACTGAGGAGCCGTCCGTCGCCTCCAGCTCCTCCGTATGGAAACGCTGCAGGATATTTATTTCTTCTGGAACTGTTACGCATTTTTCTTTTAGGTTCTCAGTTATCCAGGTCATAGTTATTCCCAATAAGTTAAGCAATCCACTGGACTTTTTTTTTTTTTTTTTGGAGTTTCTCTTCCATCCAGGAAGATTTTTCAATTCAAAATGTCAGAAATAGCGTTTAGTTCCAGGTTTTATCCAGCAGCCTAACAAAGCCTGGTTTTAGTTTAGAAAACATGCAGATAGAACCAGAGGAACGCGTTCCTTAGGATTTGGGTTGTTTGGTTTTTTTGTTAGCCTTTGCAGAAGCAACTGTACTGCATTGGTATATAGCCTTATTGGTGGCTCAGTAAAAGGCCTTAAACTTAGCAACACACACAGAGAATATAGTAGACGGGGTGTTTGAACCTGATACTGGTCTGTGTCTCTGAAAGGGGGTCGTTAGCGGGAAATGTTGGCCTGGCTGACCAGCCGAGATGTTGGTTCAATGCTCGTTACCATTGGAACAACCATTCTGGAAGTTCATAGTCTTTCCTGGAAGGGGGGTTTTTAAAAGGCAGATGTCTGTGTGAATTATAGGCCCATCTCTCACTTATTCCCAAAATACTAGAGAAGGTCGTCTGCAACCAGCTGTTCTCGTTTTTAGAGGAGAATGACGTCGAACCGTTTCAGTCAGGATTCCCTTCAAGGAAAAAGCATCTCTGAGGGTTTCAGATGACTTTACTGTCAGACTGGAACGTTTCTTTTTTTATGCTTCTATCTTCTGCAGCTGATGCTGTTGATCAAAGCACTTGAATGTTGGACAACTGAACGGACATTAGTGGCGTATTGATGCTAATTGTCCATTAGGAGTTTGTGTTAAAAAGGAGAACTCTGTCCTCCGCAGCTCCTCTTCCACACTATCATCTAGTTTTATATGGAACTGGAGCTGCTTATTATGTCTGTTTTATTCTTATTTATGCTGAACTTGTTTTATGTACAGCGCTGTGCTTTTACATGTGCTGATTGATTAATAAGACAGGAAATCAAAGCGACATGAAGCAGGTTATATAGAACTGAGGCAGGGTTACATCAGGACATCAGCTGCTGTCAGTTTAACCAACAGGTGGCGCTAAATTCACCAAAACAAAATGTCACAAAAAAAAAAACATAATTAAAAATTCTTTTAAAAATTTAAACCAATAAAGTAACTTTTTGAGTCCCGATCCTGGACTAAATAACAGGATGAGGAAAAGTTGAAGTAACTCGCTGGGAACTTTCCACGTGACTGGATCTGGCCGGAAGTAGTAGCTACCGGCTTCCGGTGAGCTTTCCGTCCGTCCGGCTCTGCGGACTCAAGGAGAGAAAGGTAACCGCTGCCCTCGGCTCCATTCTGGCTCCAAACATCCAGTTTTTCCCCTTAACTGCCCCTTCATGTTGACCTAAAGTATCCGGGCGGAAGTTGAACGTCGGTGTCATGCTTGTTTTCCCGGGAAAAGGCTCTATGGCGGGACTTTCTCCAATGCTAATTAGCTAGCGCTAGTTAGCATTGGAGCTAAGGCGGTGTGGGTGATCTGGGGCTACCCGGCTAACAGGCTAGCACCGCGGCATACAGCCGGTCCGACTCCTTAATCCAGTAACCAGATTAATAATCCATGTTTTGCTGTGAGGAGCTGATCAGTTCCAGCAGCATCACCAGCTGCCATCTAACGGAAGCTAACCGGCTGCAGCTAACCGGCTGCAGCTAGCAGCTGGAGGCAGGGTGGGCATTTTCTGACAGTCTCTGATTTGATGAAATGATTCCCAACAGACGCGAACATGGAGATGAAACAGCAGAGGTCACGTGATCAGGAAGGCAGTAGTAGATGTTTGGTTTCTAGATGTCACAGACTGCTCAGTGTGGATCCTGCTCTGACCTCTGACCTCCACCCCCTCCCCTCTGAGCATATGGAGCTCCGCTTCAATGGAGGCTGCTGCTGCAGGCAGATGTGCTCCAGATGTGTCCCTGGAGGCTCTGATTCAGTGACAGCAGCTTCATTCCATCCGTCCTCTAGACGGCACAGATTGGCCCCATCTGGCACCCTTTGGCCCCATCCGGCACCCTTTGGCCCCATCCGGCCTCCAGACGGCACCGTTTGGCCCCATCCGGCACCCTTTGGCCCCATCCGGCCTCCAGACGGCACCGTTTGGCCCCATCCGGCACCCTTTGGCCCCATCCGGCCTCCAGACGGCACCGTTTGGCCCCATCCGGCACCGTTTGGCCCCATCCGGCCTCTAGACTGCACCGTTTGGCCACATCCGGCACCCTAGACGGCCCCATCTAGCCTCCAGACGGCACCGTTTGGCCCCAGATCCGCACCGCTTGGCTGGCCATCCGCCTCCAGACGGCACCGTTTGGCCACATCCGGCCTCTAGACGGCACCCATCCGGCAATCGTTTGGCCCCATCCGGCTACCGCTTGGCCCCATCCGGCCTCTAGACGGCACCGCTTGGGAGCTTTTTCAAAAATTTCTGAAATAGTTTTTTTTTCTTTTGCTTTAATATGGTGTGCAGGAGGTCAAACAAACAATAATGATGTTTTCCAATGCTGTAAACATTTGTTTAATAAATAAATGTAAACAATAATTTGCGTCATAGCCGTAGAGGTCAGAGGTCATAACCTGCAGCCAGCGCTGCAGAGCCAGGCGGCTGGAAGATAGCTGATGAGAGATGAGCATTCAAAGGAAGGACCGGATCATTTTCTTTACTTATCATTGCCTGCATTTTTGCTTGGTAATGAGAGGTTGGCAAAAAATAAAAATATAAATTTGGAAAGGCATTTCCAGGGACGGCTAAATCTGCAGCCGATCACAAAGCGTGGAGGGAGAGAAAAGGTGTTTGCAGAACTTCTGGATAAATTAGAGGAGAGCAAATGTAGATTTAAGAAGTAGATTGCATCTCCAAACTCCTGCTGCTAGTTTGGCTGAAAGGATGGAAAACCGTCCACAGATCCAACAGGTGGCGCTCTGGTGCAGGGATGGGAACTTTCTTCCATTTTTTCCCCTAAAAATCTAAATCACACCAAGAACGCTGGGATGGGGGATTTCAGGGTCAGAGAGCTCTGCTCTGATGTCACTTCCTGCTTGGTTCCTCATGACTCCATCAGCTCCTCCCAACAGAAACACGTCCACCATAGAAACATTCCTTTATCCTGTTTCTATCATTTCATCAATGCAGCTAAACTTAAACCGCGCGGTGAAGGGCGGTTAGGCGGCGTGCGGTGAAGCAGCGGCGTGATGGGAGCGTTCACGGCTCCTCCCTCACCTCCTGCTGCTATGTGACATTTGCTCGAGGATAAACATTTAATCATGAATGTTTATTATATATTTAAACCCACATAGTCATTTTCTATAGTAGATAAAACACTTAGAGACGTGTTTCCATACGAGGCATCTATAAGACTTTTACATTTTTACATCTAGGCAGATTTCTGTTTTGTTTTTTTGTCCAATATGGCTCTTTGAGCTGCCGACCCCTGATCTCGGCAGTCTGTCTCTAACTGCTGATGGCGTGCTGTCCAACACCTTTTATTTTTCCTCTCAACAAAGACGTTGTTCCCACATCACAATTTCCCACCTGAGCTGCTGCTCCTGAAGCTCCTCCAGAGCTGGGCACCACCATTAGGACACGGCCCCCCTGTGGTGCCTCTGACTGATGATTGGCTGACGGCTAACTGAGCTGCTGTGTTAGTAATGAAGGACAGGCTAACAATTAGCATGTCCAGGCTAACCCTGTCCCTCATCCAAAGCTGGAATCTGAAGCTGCTTTCAGATTCCAGCTCCAGATTACAGATTATGGCTAAAGGATCATTCCATCACTTTCCAGCTTCCTCAGAATTCTTTAATCTACTCTAGATCCTAGACTCTTCAAACCTAGATTAAAGCATTCTAGATTAGATGGAGATTACCTTAAACCGATTTAGGGGTTTGTGAATCTTATCAGACTGATTTAGTTTAATCAAATTTAATCTTTTTTCTAAATGGGCCAAATTGGAACTGAAATTAGACCAAATGAGAACTGCTTCATTCTAATATTATTCTACACTAACGACCCTGAGAGGATAAAAGAGTGTTGAGCGCCGGCCTCGTCTGAGCGCCGGCCTCGTCCGACCGCCAGCCTCGTTCCAATCCTAGGATCATCTAAAGCCGAGCCTACAATGTGCGATTTTTTTTTTTTTCACCATGTTTGATTTTCTCCCGACCTCACAATGGTCGTGAGAGGCTGATGGCCCCTCGTTACGCCCTGTACGCTACCCAATCAGGCTGAAAGTCGGCCCGATGGAAAGATTCTTGAACGACTGGAAAATCGCCCCAAAACTCGCACAGTGTACATCCGGCTTTAAAGCCGGCTTTGTTTTGGCGCTGGCCACATCAAAGCGGCGTCTAAGCATCGGCCCCATGCCATCTTAGCGCCGGCCCGTCATCTTCTTTGTATTTTGTAGGTTTTAGTTGATTGACTCCGGGACTAATTAAAGGCTGTGTAGACCATTCGGAATATCTCTGGAACTTTCCTGCAGTAGCGTCACGTCGGACCTAAAGGAAAACCATCAAAGCAAATCTGAGTCTATTTAGTTTTTGTCAGTTTAATTTTCCCAGGACTGAGGATTCTCTTCTGTTTTTTAGATTTCTACTCTGGTCAATGACTGC
>JAGKQL010000025.1:7407290-7442554 GCA_018398635.1 Cyprinodon brontotheroides
CCATCCTGGTTAACCCGGACCCATCCTGGTTAACCCGGATCCATCCTCGCACTCCTGACTTTCTTCTCCTTTCAACGCTGCCGTGTTTCCTGAAATGTCAGCAGTGGGCGGGGTCAGGTCAGATAGGAGCCCAGCCTGGTCTGGCTAAATGTTTTATCTACGTAACGCAGCTGCTGCCGCCCAGCAGACGGGATGTTTGAGGAGGAACTGTGACGTCCTGCAGGCTGCGGTTCTGCTTATTTGGGTCGCAGTCGGTACCAGACCTGCTGGGCTGATCCTGACCTCTGAAGGACAGACTAAGCTCTGTCATCTAACAAGGCGACGCTAAAGAAAAACATAGTTTAAGGTGCTGTAGCTTAGTTTGGCTAACAGACGGAGCTAGCAGAGGCTAACCTGTTAGCTACTGAGCACAGTTAGCCACCCAGCTGTGGCCTAACGGCTCCTTAGTTCTCCATAAACGGATCTTTTCCGTTTTATTATCAGCCAGGTAACAAAACTGAAAAACTGAAACATGGACCCGGCATTATGTCATCATCGTTGTCAGGGCAACCACGACGTTCTACGCCATCTTAGCAGCACGGACGGCCGCCATCATGCAGGATAAAGTCAGTCTGTTTCAGAAACAGCTTTGAGGGCGGCTCAGTTTCTGGATTCAGGGCTTATTTACGTCTCCTGGTTCCAGAAACATCCAACAGTCCAAACCAGCAGCTCAGAAGCTGCTGCTAAGCCTGACTGATGGGTCGGGGGGTCCGCGCAGCTAAATGACGTCACGCTAGCTTCTTTGAGTTGGTCTTAATCAGCATGTTGATCCAGCTAAGCTAAGCTAACGTTGATTCAGGGAGAAAGTCCTGCAGGGAGGGGGCTGGAGGACATGTCAGCACATAGCTGAGGTCCACGTGGACTCTGGTCTCCTCCCCCCTCAGCCTGTAGGGCTGCTGCTGTGGCACCCCCCCCCCCCCCTTCCTGCTCTAGTTCCTGTGCTTTCAGACGGTCTGATCTGCACAGAGTGCTGCAGAAGGGGAGTTTGTCCTACTAGCTGCTGCCTATTTGGTAACTTTCTCTGTGAGCTGGAAAGCGTCCCATTCGCCCTGCCATGCCCCTCCTCCCCTCTCAGGCCCCCTCTCGCTGTGGGCGGGGGTTCACATTCCTTCTCCACAGCTTTACAAGGCCAGGCTCTTTCTGCCTTTTTTTCCCTCCCTGCTCTGCTCAGCCCAGAACAGAGGCTTGATCAGGCTGCTAGCTAGCTTACTGAGAGACAGGCCTGGTTCTGGCCCGGTTCTGGCCTGGTTCTGGCCCGGTTCTGAGTGTCATGGGACTAAGCTGCCGTGTATCTGTCCCTCTACCTGCTCTGTGGAGTTGAAAGTCCAGCATGAAGCCAGCAGGAGCTGAAGTTCTGCTGTGAGGCCCGCCGGCTCGGTGCTGCTCATGGAGCGGAGCAGGTAAAGGTCAGTAAGCAAACAGTTAGAAAGTAGGTCAGAGAGAAGCTGATTGAAACCAGTATAGACCAGTCTGAGCCCAGTAGCTGTCTGCTAGCACTTAGCTTCCTTACTGGGTCTGATTTCATAAACAGCACATGATCGACAGACGGAGAGCAGGACGGCTTCAGAGGAAGGCCGCTGCTGTCAAACCTGATTACGCTTCACACCATTTAGAAGCAGCAGCTCCCAGTCTGCTCCCAGTAGAGGGGGGGTCTGCTCCCAGTCTGCTCCCAATAGGGGGGGTCTGCTCACAGCTGCTAACCCTCTGCTTTCACTCCACAGATCAGAATCAGAGATCCTAACCGAGGAGGCCAGGACATCACGGAGGAGATCATGTCAGGGGGCCGCAGCGGCTCCACCCCGACGCCCCCACAGGTGAGCTGCAGTAGCACACGGGGGTCTGGGGCAGACCTGAAGATCTGCTCCAGGTTCACAGCTGAGACCTGAAGATCTGCTCCAGGTCCAGGTTCACAGCTGAGACCTGAAGATCTGCTCCAGGTTCAGGTTCACAGCTGAGACCTGAAGATCTGCTCCAGGTTCAGGTCCACAGCTGAGACCTGAAGATCTGCTCCAGGTTCAGGTCCACAGCTGAGACCTGAAGATCTGCTCCAGGTTCAGGTCCACAGCTGAGACCTGAAGATCTGCTCCAGGTTCAGGTTCACAGCTGAGACCTGAAGATCTGCTCCAGGTTCACAGCTGAGACCTGAAGATCTGCTCCAGGTTCACAGCTGAGACCTGAAGATCTGCTCCAGGTCCAGGTTCACAGCTGAGACCTGAAGATCTGCTCCAGGTTCACAGCTGAGACCTGAAGATCTGCTCCAGGTTCACAGCTGAGACCTGAAGATCTGCTCCAGGTTCACAGCTGAGACCTGAAGATCTGCTCCAGGTTCACAGCTGAGACCTGAAGATCTGCTCCAGGTTCACAGCTGAGACCTGAAGATCTGCTCCAGGTTCACAGCTGAGACCTGAAGATCTGCTCCAGGTCCAGGTTCACAGCTGAGACCTGAAGATCTGCTCCAGGTTCACAGCTGAGACCTGAAGATCTGCTCCAGGTTCACAGCTGAGACCTGAAGATCTGCTCCAGGTCCAGGTTCACAGCTGAGACCTGAAGATCTGCTCCAGGTTCACAGCTGAGACCTGAAGATCTGCTCCAGGTCCAGGTTCACAGCTGAGACCTGAAGATCTGCTCCAGGTTCACAGCTGAGACCTGAAGATCTGCTCCAGGTTCACAGCTGAGACCTGAAGATCTGCTCCAGGTTCACAGCTGAGACCTGAAGATCTGCTCCAGGTCCAGGTTCACAGCTGAGACCTGAAGATCTGCTCCAGGTTCACAGCTGAGACCTGAAGATCTGCTCCAGGTTCACAGCTGAGACCTGAAGATCTGCTCCAGGTTCACAGCTGAGACCTGAAGATCTGCTCCAGGTTCACAGCTGAGACCTGAAGATCTGCTCCAGGTTCACAGCTGAGACTCCGAAGATCTGCTCCAGGTTCACAGCTGAGACCTGAAGATCTGCCTGTTTTCTCCCTCAGACGTCTGGACCAGAGAGCCCGGTGCCGCCTCAGGCCAACGGTGAGAACATCTCAGCATCAGCAGCCCTGGGGGGACTAGATGGAGCAGGTGGGGGCCCCGTGCGTCTCTAGGTGGGGGGGGTTTGACCAGAGTTAACGGACGTTATTTTGTCTTTCAGATGACGGCGGGAAGCTAACGCCGCTCTCTCTGACCCCTGAGCTCGCCAAGGTGGACACCCCCCTGACGGAGGCCCCTTCCTCTGCCCCCCCTCCACTCTCACACACCTCTAACCCAGCCCCCAGTGATGTGATGGATGCCCCGCCCCCTCAGAGAGGCCCCTCCCCCCCAGTAGCTCCCGAAGTTCCTGCCTACCCTGCACCACTGCCTGAGCCGGCCCCCCCCAGCAGCTGTGCAGCAGAGGGGGAGGAGCCAGAGGAAGGCGTGGTGTCCGTGGAGCTGTCCCTCAGCTCAAACGGCGTGGCAGACCTGGACCCAGAGGGGCCCCCCCCTCAGTCAGAGGACGCCCTAGAATCTCCCATCGTTCAGCCCGAGGAGCTCCGTTTACCCAACGGCCTCCAGGCCCCACAGCGCCCCCCTGCAGCCGCCGCAGCCGAGCGCCACGACAGCCCGATAGCCGAGCCTGATCTGAGAGAGGAGGCCGGCCCACCTAGCGCACAGCCTGCTATGGCCACGCCCACTGCCGCTGAGCTGGTACCATCTGTTGCTACGGAAACCCGGACTGAAACCGATCAGCCGGAGCCACAGGACGGCGTCTCCAAGGACGTCGCTGAGGCTCCGCAGCCTGACGCCAAGGAGGAGACGCCGTCTCCCACAGAGACGGTTTCCTCTACTCCTCCTCCTCCTCATGTTCCTGCTCCTCCCACAGTGGAGGAGAAGGATGCTCCCAGTCCTCCTGCCGTCACCCCCTCCCCTGTAGAATCTACTATGCAAGGTCAGTCTGTAGAAGCAGAGCTGCCGCGTGTTTGCAGACAGAAAGCCTGAATGTTCTCCTCTCTGCAGCTGCTCTGTCTGTGCCAAAGAAGAAGAGGAAGATGAAGGACCTGAACAAGAAGGAGGCGGTCGGAGACCTCCTGGATGCCTTTAAAGAGGTCTGTTCCCCCTGAACTCAGGTGGAGTCCTGTAGGGGGCCGGGGGCCCGTATGAAGCTCGCATCTACGGGTAGAAAAAAACCCCAAAACCATTATTTATGAATTAAAGATGTTAAGACGTAGCGTTAGCTGTACTTATCCCGTGGGATTATTCCTTCAGGGAAACGCTGGATAATTAGGGTATAGTGGTTACAGCATGAATTAAACTTGTTTTTATTTTCGGACTTATTAACTCTACATCTTAAAAAATAAACTGATTGAAGAATAGCCATATATCAGGATTTTATTTAAGCAACGAGGCAAACCTGTTAATCTGGGAATGAACCTTCAGCCAATGAACAGCTGTTAACATCCGGGCCGGGTAATAAATGGGGGTAATTGTGGGTAAGGGGTCGTACTTCAGTATTCACGGGTCAGTGCGGTCCGGGCCGGGTAATAAATGGGGGTAATTGTGGGTAAGGGGTCGTACTTCAGTATTCACAGGTCAGTGCGGTCCGGGCCGGGTAATAAATGGGGGTAATTGTGGGTAAGTGGTCGGGTCTCGGTTCTGAACTCTATGAGTGCGGGTGATCCAGTCTAGAGAAATCAGACCCGTCCAGGACTGTGCGGTCTAAGGAGACCTGCCTTCCAGAAACGTCTCTCATCTTTTGTCCATCAGAGCCGGTTTATTTCAAACATGGCTGCCTAAAGTTGGCCGATCGATTAAGATGAGGCTAAACAGGAAGTCATGTTGGCGTGTTTGATGAACCTTGTTCAATGCTTCCAGGTGTGAAGAACACGTGTAGGCGTGTTTCTGTTCTGCGTTCTGATAACCTCGGCCAGATGCCGATGCCTCACAGTTTAAATCTACTTCCTGCTATCATCCAGGAGCAGGTAGCTGCCCGACCCGAGCCTGAGCCGGCGCCTGCCCCCCCCTCAGAGCCAAAGCCCCCTATTGCAGCCCCCCTGCTCCAGGAGGAGGCCGACCTGACCTGGGAGGACAAAGAGGACAAGCTGGACGCCGAGAACATTCAGTCTGCTTCTACCGACAAGAAATACCAGTACAAAGAGGGTGGGTGTGACGGTGGTGTTGGGGGTTATGGGGGGTGTATTGGCTGACTTGTTCTATCTGCTGCAGATCTGTCCAAGCCAATTAACAGAGAGGAGAAGAAGAAATACGACAGACAGTTCCTCCTTGAGTTCCAGTTCAGCTCCGCCAGCATGAACAAGCCTGAAGGTCTGCCGGCCATCAGCGACGTTGTCCTGGACAAGGTGCTGACCCCCCCGGTTTCCATGGAGATGACGACAGACAGAAACTGTTCAGCTGAAATAAACTGTTTGGTTTCTCTTTCATCAGGCCAACAAGACTCCTCTTCGCCAGTTGGACTCCAGCCGCCTCCCAGGGATGAACTGTGGCCCTGACTTCACGCCCTCCTTCGCCAACCTTGGCAGGCCTGGAATGGGGGGAGGAAGCCGAGGACCTGTGAGTCACCGGCCCCTGAATGTGGGCCATGGTGTGTTTCTCAGTCCTCACCCTGATGATGCACTCCGTCTTTCTCTACAGCCCCCTGGAATGGGCCTTGGGGTGGGCGGGCCCCGACGGTCCCAGCAGGTCCCCAGGAAGGAGCCGAGGAAGATCATCACCAGCATGTCGCTCAACGACGACGTGCAGCTGAACAAGGCGGAGAAGGCTTGGAAACCGTCGGTAAAGAAAACGACTCGGAGCCGAGAGGCCGAGCAGCCGCAGGAGAATGACCCCGAGCAGATGAAAACCCAGGAGCTGTTCAAGAGGGTCCGCAGTATCCTCAACAAACTCACCCCCCAGAAGTTCCAGCAGCTGATGAAGCAGGTGCAGGAGCTGACCATCGACACCGAGGAGAGGTTAAAGGGCGTCATCGACCTCACCTTTGAGAAGGCCATCTCCGAGCCCGACTTCTCTGTGGCCTACGCCAACATGTGCCGCTGTCTCTCAGGGGTAAGCTAAGCTACACCATGCTAGGAGAGGCTAAGCTAATGGTTTAACCCTCCCAGCCTGTCGCGGTTTGACTGCTGCTGAGAAGTTGATTGATGAAGGCCTCCCTTTACACCGATACCCCCGATAAAAGCCAGGGTAGAGTCACCTCTTACGATTGGACCTGCAAAGATGGAGCTACCTCTACAGGGTACTGCCAGAGCACTACCAGGGTACTACCAGGGCACTACCAGAGTACTACCAGGGTACTACCAGAGTACTACCAGGGCACTACCAGGATACTACCAGAGCACTACCAGAGTACTACCAGAGCACTACCAGGGCACTACCAGGTTACTACCAGGGCACTATCAGGGTACTACCATAGCACTACCAGAGTACTACCATAGCACTACCAGAGTACTACCAGAGCACTACCAGGGCACTACCAGGTTACTACCAGGGCACTATCAGGGTACTACCATAGCACTACCAGAGTACTACCATAGCACTACCAGAGCACTACCAGAGCACTACCAGGGCACTACCAGGGTACTACAAGAGTACTACCAGAGCACTACCAGGGTACTACCAGGGCACTACCAGAGCACTACCAGGGTACATCCAGGGTACTACCAGAGCACTGCCAGAGCACTACCAGAGCACTACCAGGGTACATCCAGGGTACTACCAGGGCACTACCAGAGTACTACCAGGGTACATCCAGGGTACTACCAGGGCACTACCAGAGCACTACCAGGGTACCTCCAGGGTACTACCAGAGCACTGCCAGAGAACTACCAGAGCACTGCCAGGGTACATCCAGGGTACTACCAGGGCACTACCAGAGCACTACCAGGGTACATCCAGGGTACTACCAGAGTACTACCAGAGCACTACCAAGGTACATCCAGGGTACTACCAGGGCACTACCAGAGTACTACCAGGGCACTACCAGAGCACTACCAGGGTACATCCAGGGTACTACCAGAGTACTACCAGAGCACTACCAGGGTACATCCAGGGTACTACCAGAGCACTGCCAGAGCCCTACCAGAGCACTACCAGGGTACTTACCAGGGCACTACCAGAGTACTACCAGGGTACTACCAGGGCACTACCCGAGTACTACCAGGGCACTACCAGAGTACTACCAGGGCACTACCAGGGCACTGCCAGAGCACTGCCAGAGTACTACCAGGGCACTGCCAGACTACTACCAGGGTACTGCCAGAGTACTACCGGGGCACTACCAGGGCACTGCCAGAGCACTGCCAGGGCACTGCCAGAGTACTACTGGGGCACTACCAGGGTACTACCAGAGCATTGCCAGGGCACTACCGGGGTACTACCAGAGCACTACCAGAGCACTACCAGGGTACTACCAGAGCACTACCAGGGTACTACCAGAGCACTACCAGAGCACTACCAGAGCATTGCCAGAGAACTACCAGGGTACTACCAGGTAGCAATGACTGATCCAACATCTATTCAATAATCTCTAGGGTCCATGTTCAGCTCCTGTCTCAGGCTCCTCTCCTGGGTCATGAGACCCATTACTCATCCTGCTGCTGGTTGATGCATTTCTTTGATCCCTTTAGTTCTGTTCATTTAAGAAAAATAATAATCCATGGATTAACTGCACTTCACCTAAAGCTGATAACCACCAACAGAAATTGTAATCTGCTAATTATTATTATAATATTAATAATAGAACTTTATTGATCTTACAATGGAGTAATTCCCTCTGCATTTAACCCCTCCCCCTGAGGAGCAGTGGGCAGCCATTGTGCAGCGCCCAGGGAGCAGTGTGGTGTTAAGGGTCTTGCTCAGGGACCCAGAATGGAGGCTGTGGGAGTGAAGAATAAGTTCTATGCCCGGACTACTAGGCCGCCCCTCCCCTTATGAGAAATAAATGATCTACTGTTAGCTGCCGGGTTTAAAGGGACCCTGTTTACCACTGAGCCGAGCCCCTCTCTGTCAGTCTGATCTGGGTTCGCTTCGTCTCTGCCGTCTTCCTGCTTTTCTTATGCTTCTTTTTCTTTTCAGCTGAAGGTCTTAAACCCAGAAAAGCCCGGCTCTGAAGTAAATTTTCGCAAGCTGCTGCTAAACCGGTGCCAGAAGGAGTTTGAGAAGGACAAAGATGATGATGAGATCTTTGAGAAGAAGCAGAAGGAACTGGAAGCTGCCTCTGGGGTAAAGTTTGGTTCTGAACAGGAAGTCTTTGCTGTCATGGTTTCTGATCTTCATCCTAAAGCTCCGCTCTGTCTCTGCTAGGAGGAGGTGAAGCAGCGGCTGCGAGAGGAGCTGGAGGAGGCCAAAGACAAAGCCAGGCGGCGCTCCCTGGGCAACATTAAGTTCATTGGGGAGCTTTTCAAACTCAAAATGCTCACTGAGGTGATCATGCACGACTGCATCGTAAAGCTGCTCAAAAACCATGACGAGGAGTCTCTGGAATGCCTCTGCAGACTGCTGTCCACCATCGGCAAGGACCTGGACTTTGAGAAGGCCAAGGTAGCAGAACCACACAGAACGTTCACTGAGGTGAGCTGGGGAGCAGAAGCTAACTTAACCTCTGTCCACTTTAGCCTCGGATGGACCAGTACTTCAACCAGATGGAGAAAATTATCAAGGAGCGGAAGACCACCTCCAGGATCCGTTTCATGCTGCAGGATGTGCTGGACCTCCGACGGGTAAATCTCTTTAGACAAACAGATCTCAGAAGGAGAAGGAACTGTTAGATGTTGTCCCTGGAGAAGCGGCGCCAGTCTCTAACCGTTGAGATGCGGCGCCAGTCTCTAGCCCTGGAGAAGCGCCGCCGGTCTCTAACCGTTGAGATGCGGCCCCAGTCTCTAACCCTGGAGAAGTGCCGCCAGTCTCTAACCGTTGAGATGCGGCGCCAGTCTCTAGCCCTGGAGAACCGCCGCCGGTCTCTAGCCGTTGAGAAGCGCCGCCGTTCTCTAGCCATTGAGAAGCTCCGCCTGTCTCTAGCCGTGGCGAAGCGCCGCCGGTCTCTAGCCCTGGAGAACCGCCGCCAGTCTCTAACCGTGGAGAAGCGGCGCCGGTCTCTAACCGTGTAGAAGCGGCGCCGGTCTCTAGCCGTGGAGAAGCGGCGCCGGTCTTTAACCATGGAGAAGCGGCGGCGGTCTCTAGCCTTGGAGAAGCGGCGGCGGTCTCTAGCCTTGGAGAAGCAGCGCCGGTCTCTAGCCTTGGAGAAGCGGCGCCCGTCTTTAACCATGGAGGACCGCCGCCGGTCTCTAGCCCTGGAGAAGCGGCGCCTGTCTCTAGCCCTGGAGAAGCGGTGCCTGTCTCTAGCCGTGGAGAAGAGGCGCCGGTCTCTAGTCGTGGAGAAGCGCCGCCGGTCTCAACCCCTGAGAAATGCCACCGATCCGCCGGTTTCTAGCCCTGGAGAAACGCCGCCAAACCGCCCGTTTCTAGCTCTGGAGAATCGGCGCCGTTCTCTAGTCCTGGAAACCAGCTGGTTCCACCTCGTTATCCAGTCCCTCAGGTTCCTAGAAATGTTAGGAGGTTTTCAAAGTTCTTTGGGTTAAAACGGTACCAAACGACTCCAGCCCCGGACCACCAACCCGTGGTTCAGCTGCACCCTGTACTGACAGGCTCTGGATGCTGGTCCCATTGACCCGTCCAGCTCACAGTGGTTCCTCTTCATCACTGTGGGCTTTCAGCAGAGAGTCATAATGGATCGTTCCCTTCCCTCCTAGAACAACTGGGTTCCCCGGAGAGGCGACCAGGGCCCCAAGACCATTGACCAGATCCACAAGGAGGCGGAGATGGAGGAGCATCGAGAGCAGCTGAAGGTCCAGCAGGCCCTCATCTCCAGGAAGGAGTCCGGAGGCCGAATGGGAGACAGAGGCCCTGGAGGTCGCGGTGGCCCTCACACCCCGGGGCGCGGCGCCCCCATTCAGGACGAGGGCTGGAACACCATCCCCATTTCCAAGAACCGGCCCATCGACACGTCCCGCCTCAGTAAAATCACCAAGGTAAGGCCAGACCCTCAACCAGAGGTTCCTGTCCTCCAACCCGCTTCTATCAGAACTTCCTCTCTTTCAGACCCCTGTGCTGGACTTCAACAATCAGCTGCTGGCCCCCGGGGGTAAAGGTACCTGGGGGAGCTGGGGGAAGGGCAGCAGTGGTGGCACCAGTACAAAACCTTCAGAACCTGGTAGGTTGTCCTCTTTGTGTGTCTGCTGCTTTGATGGACATGAAGCTGAGGCTCCTCTGTGGTTCTGGTTCCTCTGCAGGGCCCGAGTCCGGAACCCGTCCCACCACCAGCACTCTGAACAGGTTCTCCGCCTTGCAGCAGCCTTCTTCCTCAGCGTTTGACTCGGAGAGGAGAGCTCCTCAGAGGTGAGGCACCGTGCTGTCAGTACTTTCTCAGTGGACCGGGCTGGTTCTATGATCCTCTCTTTATCGTGACCCGACAGGAACAGCTCCAGTCGAGAGCGCGGCGACCGCTTCGACCGAGGCGGCGACCGTTTTGACCGGCGGGACGATCGCAACCGGGTCCAGGTCACAAAACGTAGCTTCAGTCGCGAGAAGGAGGAACGGAGCCGTGAGAGAGAGCAACGCGGAACGGCCGACCCGGTTCGCCGGGTGGCCAGCGTGACCGAAGAACGTGAGCGAGGCATTGCCGAGCGGCCAAGGAGCAAGGAGCAAGGTGGTCGTGAGGGGTGGAGCTAAGATCAGGTTCTGGTTCTAATGTTTCTGGTTCTAACGGTTCTCCTCTGACCCGCCTCCAGCCAAGCAGCAGGCGGTCTCTCCTCCTCCGCCCACGCCGGCACTGACGGTGGAGGAGCTGGAGAAGAAGTCAACGGCCATCATTGAGGAGTACCTCCACATCAACGACATGAAGGTACCGCAGCGGTTCCTAAAAGGGGTCCTGACCGCTGTCCGTGGTCCTGGTAGCTCAGTCCCCTCAAAGGCAGTCCGCTTTGTGTCCAACAGGAAGCCCTGCAGTGCGTACGGGAGCTACAGAGCCCGGAGCTGCTCTTCGTGTTCGTGCGAAGCGGCCTGGAGTCGACGCTAGAGCGCAGCACCATTGCCAGGGAGCACATGGGCCAACTGCTGCACCAGCTCATCAGAACCGGCATCCTGCCGACCGAGCAGTACTTTAAAGGGTTCGTCTGCGGCCGCTCAGGGTAAAGGCCACCATCAGCATGTTGTGAATATTTTAATGGTGGAAGGTTCCTGCAGGTTCCAGGAGATCTTGGAGGTGGCAGAGGACATGGCCATAGACATCCCCCACATCTTCCTGTATCTGGCAGAGCTGATCGCCCCCATGCTGCATGATGGCGGCATCCCCATGGGACCGCTGTTCAGGTGACCCGCCTTAGAGCTCACCTCGGCTTTCTGCTGGGTCGGCTCCAGTGTTCTGATGTTCTGCTGCCCTCCTCAGGGAGATCTCCAAGCCTCTGATCCCTCTGGGCAAAGCTGGAGTCCTGATAGCCCACATCCTCACTCTGCTGTGCAAAGAAATGGTGAGAGCTACGGATCTGAAAGCGTTGGTTTGTCAGAGCCAGAACCAGACTCTCATCATGCATTCTGATCCAACCAGAGCCATAAAAAGGCTGGCACCATGTGGAGAGAGGCGGGGCTTAGCTGGACAGACTTCCTTCCTGAAGACGTGGACTTCAACAAGTTTGTGACGGAAAAGGTTAGTCCTCTAATGGCGGCCTAGAAGGTTCTGGACCAGAAGGACCCACCTGCTCATGGTTTTCCTGCTAACAGGAACTGAAATATGTCAGACGTAGGTTCAGCCGGTACCTAATGATGAGCAGGTCTCTCATGGTCTTCCTGAGCTGAAGGTGGTTCTTCTGGGGTTGAGCTGTACTCAGCTTGGGGTCTTCTTCTCTCCTCAGAACGTTGAATTCACTCTGGGCGAAGGGTCAGAGAAGAGCAGGAAGGAGATGAGTCCTGCAGAGCTGAGCAAGCAGCTGGTCAGGCTTCTTCAGGACCAGGCAGACAACGAGAGGATTTTTGACTGGATCGAGGTCAGTAGTCCGAACGGTTCTGCTGGTTCTGCTGGTCTGAAACTCTGGGTTCTGTAGGGTTTGATGCTCTGAAGGATGCACCACTCCACCGCCTAACTCTCCCTGTCATTCCTCTGGGGGGAACGTTCCTGTTTGCAGGCCAACCTGGACGAGCAGCAGATGTCGTCTAACGCGTTTATCCGAACCCTGATGACCTGCGTCTGTCAGTCGGCCATAATCTGTGAGTACTTTGCTGTTGGTTAGACTGGATCCAGTCCTGAACAGGCCAATGAGACTATTGCCTCTGCAGGTGAGACCCCGTACAAGGTAGACGGTGAGGTGATCAAGCAGAGGGCCAAGCTGCTGCAGAGGTACCTGAAGGACGAGCAGAAGGAGCTCCAGGCTCTGTACGGCCTGCAGGCCCTGATGGTGCAGATGGAGCAGCCTGCCAGTAAGCTCCTCAGATCAGCCTCCATCACTGCCACACATCTAGGCTCCCAGAAACCACCCACAGGTTCTATGAGATAAATGTCCTGGACTAACTGGACCACCTGGACTAACTGGACCACCTGGACTAACTGGACCACCTGGGCCAACTGGACCACCTGGACTAACTGGACCACCTGGACTCACTGGACCACCTGGGCCAACTAGACCACCTGGACTAACTGGACCACCTGGACTTACTGGACCAACTGGACCACCTGGGCCAACTAGACCACATGGACTAACTGGACTCACTGGACCACCTGGACTAACTGGACCACCTGGACTTACTGGACCAACTGGACCACCTGGGCCAACTGGACCACCTGGACTCACTGGACCATCTGGACTCACTGGACCATCTGGACTAACTAGACCACCTGGACTAACTGGACCACCTGGGCCAACTGGACCACCTGGACTAACTGGACCACCTGGACTCACTGGACCACCTGGGCCAACTAGACCATCTGGACTAACTGGACCACCTGGACTTACTGGACCACCTGGGCCAACTAGACCACCTGGACTAACTGGACTCACTGGACTAACTGGACCATCTGGACTCACTGGACCACCTGGGCCAAGTGGACCACCTGGACTACCTGGACCACCTGGACTCACTGGACCATCTGGACTCACTGGACCATCTGGACTAACTAGACCATCTGGACTCACCGGACCACCTGGACTAACTAGACCACCTGGACTCACTGGACCATCTGGACTCACTGGACCAACTGGACTTACTGGACCACCTAGGCCAACTGGACTCACTGGACCAACTGGACTCACTGGACCACCTGGACTAACTAGACCACCTGGACTAACTGGACCACCTGGGCCAACTAGACCACCTGGACTAACTAGACCACCTGGACTAACTGGACCACCTGGACTAACTGGACCACCTGGACTAACTAGACCACCTGGACTAACTAGACTACCTGGACTAACTGGACCACCTGGACCACCTGGACTACCTAGACCACCTGGACTAACTAGACCACCTGGACTACCTGGACCACCTGGACTAACTGGACCACCTGGGCCAACTGGACCACCTGGACTAACTGGACCACCTGGACTCACTGGACCACCTGGGCCAACTAGACCATCTGGACTAACTGGACCACCTGGACTTACTTGGACCACCTGGGCCAACTAGACCACCTGGACTAACTGGACTCACTGGACCACCTGGACCACCTGGACTAACTGGACCATCTGGACTCACTGGACCACGTTGGCCAAGTGGACCACCTGGGCCAAGTGGACCACCTGGACTACCTGGACCACCTGGACTCACTGGACCATCTGGACTCACTGGACCATCTGGACTAACTAGACCATCTGGACTCACCGGACCACCTGGACCACCTGGACTAACTAGACCATCTGGACTCACTGGACCAACTGGACTTACTGGACCACCTAGGCCAACTGGACCACCTGGACTCACTGGACCAACTGGACTCACTGGACCACCTGGACTAACTAGACCACCTGGACTAACTGGACCACCTGGGCCAACTAGACCACCTGGACTAACTAGACCACCTGGACTAACTGGACCACCTGGACTAACTAGACCACCTGGACCACCTGGACTAACTAGACCACCTAGACTACCTGGACCACCTGGACTACCTAGACCACCTGGACTACCTGGACCACCTGGACTAACTGGACCACCTGGACTAACTGGACCACCTGGACTAACTAGACCACCTGGACTAACTGGACCACCTGGACTAACTAGACCACCTGGACTAACTGGACCACCTGGACTAACTAGACCACCTGGACTAACTAGACCACCTGGACTACCTGGACCACCTGGACTAACTGGACCACCTGGGCCAACTGGACCACCTGGACTAACTAGACCACCTGGACTACCTGGACCACCTGGACTACCTGGACCACCTGGGCCAACTAGACCACCTGGACTAACTGGACCACTTGGGCCAACTGGACCACCTGGACTAACTGGACCAACTGGACTCACTGGACCACCTGGACTAACTGGACCACCTGGACTAACTGGCCTCTGCCTACTAGACTTAGACTTAGCTTTATTAATCCCCTGGGATTACTCCTTCAGGGAGATTCTGGTTCAATTAGCCCATATAGAGAACAAAATGCAAGATGCCATTAAAGATAAAAATAATGAATACTGTTAAATTAGGAGAAATGATCCACGCAGGAAATAAATGGAGATAATGTTTATTAAACCATCACCTCCTGACCCTGAGCTGACCCTCAGCTAGCCATGACCCTTAGCTGACCCTCAGCTAGCCATGACCTTTAGCTGACCCTCAGCTAGCCATGACCCTTAGCTGAACCTCAGCTAGCCATGACCCTTAGCTGACCCTCAGCTAGCCATGAGTCTGAGCTGACCCTCAGCTAGCTATGACCCTGAGCTGACCCGCAGCTAGCCATGACCTTTAGCTGACCCTCAGCTAGCCATGACCCTGAGCTGACCCTCAGCTAACCATGACCCTTAGCTGACCCCTCAGCTAGCCATGACCCTGAGCTGACCTCGCAGCTAGCCATGACCTCTTAGCTGACCCTCAGCTAGCCATGACCCTGAGCTGACCCTCAGCTAGCAATGACCCTGAGCTGACCCACAGCTAGCAATGACCCTGAGCTGACCCACAGCTAGCAATGACCCTGAGCTGACCCTCAGCTAACCATGA
Source organism: Cyprinodon brontotheroides (assembly GCA_018398635.1). Taxonomy (NCBI): domain Eukaryota; kingdom Metazoa; phylum Chordata; class Actinopteri; order Cyprinodontiformes; family Cyprinodontidae; genus Cyprinodon; species Cyprinodon brontotheroides. The sequence goes on from JAGKQL010000025.1 coordinate 7,422,496, forward strand.
CCCTGAGCTGACCCGCAGCTAGCCATGACCTTTAGCTGACCCTCAGCTAGCCATGACCCTTAGCTGACCCTCAGCTAGCCATGACCCTGAGCTGACCCTCAGCTAGCCATGACCTTTAGCTGACCCTCAGCTAGCCATGACCCTTAGCTGACCCTCAGCTAGCCATGACCCTGAGCTGACCCTCAGCTAGCCATGACCCTGAGCTGACCCCTCAGCTAGCCATGACCCTGAGCTGACTCCGCAGCTGGGCCATGACCTTTAGCTGACCCTCAGCTATGCCATGACCCTTTGCTATGACCGAGCCTCAGCTAGCTATGACCCTGAGCTGACCCCCTCAGCTAGCTATGACCTTTAGCTGACCCTCAGCTAGCCATGACCTCCTTAGCTGACCAAGCAGCTAGCCATGACCCTGAGCTGACCCTCAGCTGGCCATGACCCTGAGCTGACCCGCGAAGCTGGCGACTAGCGACCCTTAGCTGACCTCCCTCAGCTAGCCGCGACCTTGGGGCTGACCCTCAGCTAGCCGCGACCCTTAGCTGACCCTCAGCTAGCCATGACCCTTAGCTGACCCTCAGCTAGCGCATGACCCTTAGCTGACCCTCAGCTAGCCATGACCCTGAGCTGACCCTCAGCTAGCCATGACCCTGAGCTGACCCGCAGCTAGCCATGACCCTTAGCTGACCCTCAGCTAGCCATGACCCTGAGCTGACCCGCAGCTAGCCATGACCTTTAGCTGACCCTCAGCTAGCCATGACCCTGAGCTGACCCTCAGCTAGCCATGACCCTGAGCTGACCCGCAGCTATCAGAGGGAAAGGGCTGAGGACAGGAACACACCACACCTTTCAGATCAAGCCATGACAGTTTTTCCTTCTGCAAACAGAAGCTTGGTAGTTTACAGGTTGACTCAGCTTAGCCTCGCTCTGAACGTTTGCCTCTGTCGTCCATCAGATCTGCTGCGGATGTTCTTCGACACGCTTTATGACGAGGACGTGATCAAAGAGGAGGCCTTCTACAAGTGGGAGTCCAGCAAAGACCCCGCCGAGCAGCAGGGAAAGGGCGTGGCCCTCAAGTCTGTCACTGCTTTCTTCACGTGGCTCCGCGAAGCAGAGGAGGAATCCGACAACAGCTAGGAGAACCTGGAGGAACCTGAAGCCTGGCGTGGAGGCTGGGAAGGAGAGCCTGAACCTGGAAGCTCCTTCAAATGGGACAGATTGTATTTTGGATTCAAACTTTCAGATGTTTTCTTGGTTCCTTTTGTTTTTTTGTGGTTTCTAGTTTTCACCCTTGGCAGCAGAATGTCTGATGAGAACTACAGGATTAGAGAAGCTAAGATGGAGATGCTGCTGCTGCGAAGTTTGTTTGCGTTTGCTCAGCGCAGCTACACTAAAGGCGCCATCCAGCGCTGCCACGTCTATTTTTAATGATGGCTGAGCTGCATGATGAGCTTCTTTAAAAGAGGAGCAGCTGAGTTTCTGACTGGAAAAACTTTTATAAGAAAATAATAAAACTACAAAGAGGAACACCAAGGGCGTTTTTCCGTTTCAGACACGGCTGTGACCTTTGGCCTCTGAAGGATGACGCCGCCGCCGCGTCGCCCTGAAGCAAAGTGGACTGTAAACCTTCAGCGTTGGTTTTAAAAAGAGAAATTTATTTTAAAACCAAGTTTAGCTGCAGATCCTTCAGTGGATCTAAGGGAGAGTCGTGTAAATAGCAGATGGAGCCTCACTTCTCCTGTATTTATAGTTTCTCTCCTCTGAAGGTGCACCCATTGATTACAGTTTAATTGAAAATGTGTAAATACTTTTGCTTTACTTTATTAAAAAGGTATTTAATTAAAGAAACTTGATGATTTAGATTGAGAGAAACGGCTGAAAGTGACCAGGAGCAGCGGACCTCCGTCACACGCTTCCTTCTTTCATGCAGGTGAGTTTGAAGACGTTCCCAAACCTCCAGTCCGGCTTCAGGATCCGTCTTTTTACCAGACGTGTCCAAAGTTCCCACATTCTACAGGAAGACGGCAGAAAGAACCGATCAACTCCTCAGAGGCAGGAAGTACAGCTTCTACATCATAACTGAGGAAAAGCAAAATCGACTTTTTTTCATTAAATAATAGAAAATAACTGATATATTGAAGCTTTAAGCACAGAAAGGCTAATTTGATGCTCTATACCTGATTCTGTTCATGGAGGAGAATCCTGCTTCACAGCAGCAGGTTGAGCCAAACATCCTCTAAAATGTGCAGGGTCATCTTGAGCACGCCATTTCACTTTTCTTTCACCAGTTCACCGCGAAGTTCTTCCAGCAGTCACACTTTCTCTGCTCTCTTTTCTCATGGTCTTCTCCTTCTTCCAATCGCCTCGGCTTGCTACAGGTTTGCCTGCTGTGTCTAAAAGTAGCAGCAGCAGCAACCCAGACTGACAGCTCATTGGCTCATTTGGATCACGTGCAGCCTGGAGCTGGACGCTCCCCAGGGCTTTACCGTATTAACAGGAGAAGAGGAGCAAGGGAAGTTAGAGACTGTCTTCAGACAACATGCGGTAATTTATAAATGTTTTAAATCAGGTTGGGTCCAGATTAACCAGCAGGTGGGTCTGGATCCGGATCGCGGTCCGCTAATACGTGACCTCTGGACTAGAATATTTCAGCCGAACATCAGTCAGGGTCTGAACGTCAGGAAAGAAAAGTTTACTCCAGAGTTTTACAGACAACCAGAGAAAAACACCTGAGAAATTAACTAATAGCCTTCATGTTTACATCTCAGTGTTTCAGGTTTCTCTAAATTAATCCAGTTTAATCTGGATTTAATCCACCGAGGCTTTCAGCTCATTTCCCAGTTTTTGACTTTTGACAACTTTTATTGTCATGTTGTATATAAAATGTCTTTTAGTTCAGCTTTCAGACAGTAAATGAACATTTTCATTCATAAAGTGCAGAAGTGATCAAATGTAAACAGTGGGAGGAAAAACATGGAGCAAAAATCAATGATGTGGAATTTCAGAGCTTTGCGAAAACAAACATCTATGATAGAAAAATGCAGAAAAACATGGAGTCCATTTCTGTTTGGTTGGTTTTGTTGCCCCCCCCGCAAGCTAACTCTTGAGCTAATCGTGGAGCTAACCATTTAGCTAACCGTTGAGCTGACCATTTAGCTAACCATTGAGCTGACCATTTAGCTAACCGAGGAGCTAACCGTTTAGCTAACTGTGGAGCTAACCGAGGAGCTAACCGTTGAGCTTACTCTTGAAGCTAACTGTTGAGCTAACTCTTGAACTAATCGTGGAGCTAACTCTTGAGCTAACCGAGGAGCTAAACGTGGAGCTAACTCTAGAACCTAACTCTTGAGCTAATCGTGGAGCTAACCATTGAGCTAACCGAGGAGCTAACCCCTGAGCTAACTCTTGAGCTAACCGTGGAGCTAACTGTTTAGCTAACCGTGGAGCTAAGTCTTGAAGCTAACTCTTGAGCTAATTGTGGAGCTAACCATTTAGCTAACCGTTGAGCTAACCTTGGAGCTAACTGTGGAGCTAACTCTTGAGCTAATTGTTGAGCTAACATTTAGCAAACCGACAGGAGGGACTGAAACAAGAACTTCATGCATGAATCATTAGAAGTTTTGTTAAAATGAATCTGAGTCTTTTGATGAAGAGTTCTATAAATTTGACATTAATTTCAACCAAAGTGTCAAAGGAAGGAAAAAATACACGACAGAAAAGACAATAATCCAGCAGATTTACTCCTCAGATGAAGGATGGGTGAAAACCAAAGCAAAGCTTTATATAAACAGAGAAATGTGTGAGGTGAGGTGAGGTGAGGCCACCATCCGCTGCTTGGGACCATTTCCTTCCAGCTCAGCTGATTGAGCTGCAGGATTTCCAGCATATTTCTGATTCCATCCATTCAGACGTGTTGCTGAACATCAGCAGCTTTAATAAACGCTCCATTTAATAATCTTTGAGTCCTCCTCTTCTTCCAGGGTCACCAGCTGTGGATCCTGGATGCTCCCAGACTTTTGCACCGACCTGCCCTCGGCTGCAGCGCCTCGTGTCACAAGCTGCATCTGCAGCTGTTCTGCACATCCAAGGCTCTTTGAAGTTGCTTTTCTTTACACTAATATTAGGCACTTTGGCGCCATGTGGCCCCTTGATCGGGGATGCAGAGATAAACCTGATGGAGGCGACAAATTGCCATCATGGTGGGTTCAGGCCTGCAGCGCTGCAGGAACTGCTGAGCTCAGACTTTAGTGTTTCCTCTGTTGTTCCACCAGCTGCCCTAAATCAGCCACAGCGACGGCCTGGTTCTCTGAACCATTCAAATTAGGAAAACATCAGGAATCCTTCGCTTGGAGCAAAAGCTTCGCTTTCTGTCTCCAGTTTGGCCAGTATGGCTCAGAGGAAGAGACGTCCCACAGCCAGCTGATTGCCCAACAGACCAGGATGACTGAGGCCACAAGGTTCCACTTGATGCATGTTTATCACAAATTATTTAGGGAGTAAAACTGAATGATAGAAAGGGGGGTGAGAAAGAAAGGGGGGGATAAGAACTAAGGAGTGAGGAAAGGGTGCATGAAAAGAGAGAAAACAGCAAAAATAGAGACAGATGATCTAGAGAAGCTTCTAGAAGTCTGCTTCTACACCTGGAGGAGGCAACCGAAGATCAGGAAGCTTCCAGAGCAGCAGGTACCAGGTGAGTGGAAGGAAAACCTGTGGTGATTCCTCACCATCATTCACCGTGGAATTTAGCTGCAGCTCAGTGTTTAGGATTAGTGTGAATCTGTGAACATCTGGAAACAAATGCACGAGGTAAAATATGCTCAATAGCAGGCGTGGGCGGCCCCAGACTGGCCCTACAGGCCCCTGGACAGACAAAAGGCGACAGGAGTCCCAGAGGGACCCCAGATCACTGGGACACGAGGAGGGACACACCCACCAGTGAAGGGCCAAACCCAATAGGGGCCCAGTCCCTGAGGGGCCCGACCCTAAAGTGGAGCTTAATTTTATTACGTCTCGTTTAGTTTGTTCGGTTTGAGCGGCCATCTGCTGAGGCCGACCGACTGGGGTTCAAGGAGACAGAAGCAGACATAGAAAAAGAAGCATAGATATTGCCTGGCTGTGTGTTTCCTGTGGAGGGAGACGCCTGTGGAGCTGGTTGACAGTTGCCTTTTGTATCATGCTTCTTTTCTATGTCTGCTTCTGTCTCCTTGAACCCCAGTGGCCTTACTCAGCAGATGGCAGCTTCACACTGAGCCTGGTTCTGCTGGAGGTTTCTTCCTGTTCAAAGGGAGTTTTCCTCTCCACTGTCGCTACAAGCATGCTCAGTGTGAGGGATTGCTGAAGAGTCAATGAGTCGATGCAATCAGCTGGTTTTAGGGTGAATCTGTTAGGTTTTTGCAGCGCTGTGGGCTGACAGGAAAGGGGTGTGAGAGGTGGGGGGCATGCAGCCAAGGACCCGGGGCGGGACTAAGGCCTCGGAACCTGGGTCGTGCTCGCTAGAAAACTTTGAACCATTAATGTGACCCGATGATCTGGTTGAATTGTTTCTATAAAGTGACCTGAGATGACATGATGTGAATTGGAGCTATAGAAATAAACTGAATAGAATTTGAATAGACTGCGGATCAGCAGGAGATCCTTCCTGCCTGCAGCAGATGGATGAAGAAAAGATCAATAAAGTAGTTTGAATCTATTTGAATTTTCTACTTTTATTAGACTGTAAATTTATTTAATTCTATTTTGTATCTTTAAAGCTGTGATGAGCCTCAGAGCTCTGAACTCATCCAGCTGCTTAGAACACTGATTTTATAAAACTAAATTTCCTTTTCTACAGCTGTCAAGACGTTTCCGTTTCCTAAACGTTATCCGGGGACATGGAGGATACAGCCGATCTTTCCTTCAAAACGGCCAGAAAGGATTTCACCTCCTGCGGCAGAGAGCAAATCTATAATAGATCAGATGAAAGGTGCAGGTCTGAGCGCCGCAGGAAGCCACTGATTCTCCCTGTAGGAGCCTGAGGACGAGTTAAAGGTTGTTAAAGTAATTTGTGAAATAAATGATTAGTTGAAATGAAATCAGCTGATTATAGCTGGAATAATCTGAAGCAGGGGCGGTTCTAGGATCAGAGGTCTAGGGGTGCTCCAGGCATCATTTCACTCGATTCTACAAACATTTTCTACGTTTTGGAAACTGGCTAAGGGCTTTTTCTACCAACCGACTCCATCCGTCACTGATGCGTCACATCTGAGACTTCAGCCGAAAACCGACAGGAAGCAGGAAGAGGAAGCAGCATTTTACTCATTTTTCCTTAACGTCTCTTTTCTCAGAGCAAAACTCAGTGAGTGGAAACTAGAACAGTTCTGTTTGATTTGATGGCTCCTATGCTCCTCTCTGCTCCTCTCTGCTCCTCTCTGCTCTGCTACTCTAGAGTTAAAGAGGAGCTGTGGCCTAATGGAATCAGAGAGGGTGAGACCTTCAATGAGGGGATGAGACCTTCAATGAGGGGGTGAGACCCTCAATGAGGGGGTGAGACCTTCAATGAGGGGATGAGACCCTCAATGAGGGGATGAGACCCTAAATGAGGGGATGAGACCTTCAATGAGGGGATGAGACCTTCAATGAGGGGGTGAGACCCTCAATGAGGGGATGAGACCCTCAATGAGGGGATGAGACCCTCAATGAGGGGATGACACCCTCAATGAGAGGGTGAGACCTTCAATGAGGGGGTGAGACCCTCAATGAGGGGATGAGACCTTCAATGAGGGGGTGAGACCCTCAATGAAGGGGTGAGACCCTCAATGAGAGGGTGAGACCTTCAATGAGGGGATGAGACCCTCAATGAGGGGATGAGACCCTCAATGAGGGGATGAGACCTTCAATGAGGGGGTGAGACCCTCAATGAGAGGGTGAGACCCTCAATGAGAGGGTGAGACCTTCATAATGATTCAAACAGAATCTAAAATCCACAGAGAGCAGGACCTTCGAATTATTTCTAATAACTTGGAGTCTTTGATGGATCAATTTATCTTCTAGCCTCTAATTTCCTTCACTTTTGTTTTTACTGAGCTTCAAAGTTTCTGATAACACTGCTCCCCAGGGGCTGCACAATGGCAGCCCACTGCTCCCCGGTAATGAGGAGCAACTGAGGCAGAAGGTAAGCAGAGATGCTGAGGGAAGGAGATTAATTAACCCTGAACTGTAGCTCCGCCTTGTGGCCAGATAGTTAAACAGTGTTATTCTGTGGCTCACAGCGCCACCAAGAGGACCGGCGTACTTACTGCAGCGTCTCTGCATGGAGGGAACACATTATGGAAAGATACTGACTGTATCTGACAGTGGAGCAGACTTGCGATACAAGGAGACTAAAACAAAGGAAATGGAAAAGTACAAACCTAAACTAACTAAACAGGAAGCAAAAACAGAGTGGGAGTGGATGTGGATCCTCTGAGGTGGAAAGAAGGAGCTCCCAGTTTGGCAGTGGGGAGCAGAGCAGAAAGAAAGTAAACCAGGGTGATCAGTCATTATTTTCTCAATGCATCAATCTTTCTGCTTTTTGTGGATGTTTTGTTTTCAGGGCCTGAAAGTATGTTTCATCTTCCAATCAGGTAGATTTGATCACCTAGAAGCAACATCTCCATGATTCAGCCGGTGAAGGACCCTGAACAGGTTCTCTGGCAGAACAAGGACTGAATACAGAGAGGAGAACATTTCACCAGTTTGCCCACAGAGAACCAGTGCATCAACCAGTCAGGGACTCCCAAAGGGTGCTGCACCCCCGGGGGCACAAACTGCCGCTAGAGGAACCTGATGAACCTTAGCGGAGAGATCCACCAGGCAGCCCTGCAGGAAAGCAGGATGGAATCCGTCCTCAGACTGATGGCAGGACATGGTGGAAAGACACCCGGTTAGGAGAGTTAAAGTTAACCAGCGTTACCCACAGTAGGACCGTTGGATGACACCCAGGTTAGAGAGTTAAAGCTGGAACTGAAGCGTTACCCACAGTAGGACCGTTGGATGACACCAGGTTAGGAGAGTTAAAGTTAACCAGCGTTACCCACAGTAGGACCGTTGGATGACACCAGGTTAGGAGAGTTAAAGTTGACCAGCGTTACCCACAGTAGGACCGTTGGATGAGGGTAGTTAACCAGGTACCTACTAGTAGGACCGCTGGATGACAATTCAGGTTAGAGAGTTAAAGTTAACCAGCAAGCTACCCACAGTAGACCGTTGGATGACAACTGTAAGTTAGAGAGAGAGTTAAAGTTAACCAGCGCTACTATACAGTAGGGACCGCTGGATGATCACCGGTTAGGAGAGTTAAAGTTAACCAGCTGCTACTTCCACAGGACCGCTGGATGACACCGTTAGGACTGCTTAAAGACACCAGCGTTATCCTGTTGGAGAGTTAAAGTTAACCAGCGCTACTCACAGTAGGACCTCGCTGGATGACACCCTCAAGTTAGGAGATAAAGTTAACCAGCTACCTACAGTAGGGACTCAGAACCTGATGTGCACACCTTGGGTTAGGAGAGCTTGGGGCTAACCTGAAGGCTATCTACTTGTAGGACCGCTGGATGACACCCAGGTTAGAGAGGTTAAAGTTAACCAGCCAAGTACCCACAGTAGGACCGTTGGATGACACCCGGTTAGGAGAGTAAAGTTAACCAGCGCTATCTACTGTAGGACCGCTTGGATGACACCAGGTTAGAGAGAGTTAAAGTAACCACAGCTGCTACTCACAGTAGGACCAAGCATTTATCACCTCAGGTTAGGAGAGTTAAAGTTAACTAGCTGCTACCTACAGTAGGACCGCTGGATGACACCCTCGTTAGAGAGTTAAAGCAACTAAAGTACCTACAGTAGGACCGCTAGATGACACCGTTAGGAGAGTTGTGCTAACCAGCTGCTACTCCACAGTAGGACTGCTTGGATGACACCCGTTAGGAGAGTTAAAGCTAACTCACAAGTACTCCACAGTAGGACTGTTGGATTTATCACCAAGTTAGAGAGTTAAAGTTAACCAGCGTTACCCACAGTAGGACCGAGTGATTTATCACCCTGCTAGGAGAGTTAAAGTTAACCAGCGTTACCCACAGTAGAACCGTTGGATGACACCCCGACAGGGAGAGTTAAAGCTAACCAGCGCTACTCACAGTAGAATCGCTTGGATGACAATTCGTGGTTAGAGAGTTAAAGTTAACTGCTACCTACAGTAGGACTGTTGGATGACACCAAGTTAGAGAAAGTTAAAGCTAACCAGCTGCTACCTACTGTGCAGGACCGCTTGGATGACACCCAGGTTAGAGAGGTAAAAGTTAACCAGCTGCTACCTACAGTAGGGACCATGGATGACACCCGGTTAGAGAGGCTAAAGTTAACCAGCTGCTACCTTGCCAGCAGGACCGCTGGATGACACCCCAGCAGAGTTAGCACCAGCTGCTACCCACAGTAGAACTGTTGGATGACACCAGGTTAGGAGAGTTAAAGTTAACCAGCGTTACCCCAGCCAGTAGGACCAATGCTTGGATGACAACTAGTTAGAGAGTTAAAGTTAACCAGCTGCTACCTACAGTAGACCGCTGGATGACAATTCGTTAGGAGAGTTAAAGCTAACCAGCAAGTACCTACAGAAAATCGCTGGATGACACCCGGTTAGAGAGTTAAAGTTAACCAGCTGCTACCCACAAGGCAGGACCGCTGGATGACAATTGTGTTGGGGAGAGTTAAAGCAACCAGCTGCTACTCCACAGCAGGGACCGCTGGGATGACACCAGGTTAGAGAGTTAAAGCTAACCAAGTACTCCACAGCAGGACCGCTGGATGACACCCGGGTTAGGAGAGTTAAAGTTAACCAGCGTTACCCACACAGTAGGACCTGGATGACACCCGGTTAGGAGAGAGTTAAAGCTGTCCAGCTGCTACTCCACAGTAGGACCGCTGATGACACCCTGCTGGGAGAGAGCAAAGCAACCAAAGGCACTCCACAGCAGGACCGCTGGATGACAATCTCGTTAGAGAGTTAAAAGTTAACCAGCTGCTACCTGTCAGTAGTATCTGGACATACCCGGGTTAGAGAGCAAAGCAACTAGCCGCTACCTAAGGAAGTAGGACCAAGTGGATGACACCCGTTAGGAGAGTTAAAGCTAACCAGCTACCTAAGCAGGACCGTTGATGACAACACCCGGTTAGAGAGTTAGCAACCAGCGTTACCTACAGTAGGACCGTGTTGGATTTTATCACCAGGTTAGAGAGTTAAAGTTAACCAGCGTTACCCACAGCAGGATTTGTTGCCAAACAGCAGGTTAGAGAGAGTTAAAGCTAGCATGCAGATCCATGAACCGCTGGATGACAATCTCGGTTAGAGTTAAAGTTAACCAGCGCACTCACAGCAGGACCGCTGGATTTATCACCCCGGTTAGAGAGTTAAAGCAATCCGCCGCTACCCACAGTAACGCCATTTATCAATCTCGGTTAGGAGAGTTAAAAGCAACTCAGCGTAATTTGCCAGCAGGACCGCGGATGACACCCGTTGAGAGAGAGGTTAAAGTTAACCAGCGCATCTACAGCAGGACCGCTGGATGACACCGTTAGGAGAGTTAAAGTTAACCAGCGCTACCCACAGTAGGACCGCTGGATGACACCAGGTTAGAGAGTTGCTAACCAGCGCTACCCACAGCAGACCCGCTGGATGACACCAGGTTAGAGAGTTAAAGTTAACCAGCGTTACCCACAGTAGAACCGTTGGATGACACCCGGTTAGGAGAGTTAAAGTTAACCAGCGTTACCCACAGCAGGACCAAGTTGGATGACACCGTTAGAGAGTTAAAGTTAACCAGCGTTACCCACAGTAGTAGGACCGCTGGATGACACCCTGTTAGGAGAGTTAAAAGCTAACCAGCAGCGCTACCTCACACAGCAGATCCGCTTGGGATGACATCACCGGTTAGGGAGAGGTTAAAAGCTAACTAGCCGTGCTAGCCTACAGCAGGACCGCTTGGATGACACCCGTTAGGAGAGTTGGGTTAACCAAGCGCATCTTCTACAGCAGGACCGTTGGATGACACCCGGTTAGGAGAGTTAAAGTTAACCAGCGGCTACCCACAGTAGGACCGTTGGATGACACCAAGTTAGAGAGAGTTAAAGTTAACCAGCGTTACCCACAGTAGGACCGTTGGATGGTTAAAGGACATTTTTATTTTTTCTGATCCCAATGAGAAGTCGGTTTGATGCAGGAAATGTTCCTGCTTCTTGTTTTCTGTTGTGGAATAAAACCAAACGTATCTGAAGGATTTTTGAAAAGTCGCCATCGAGCGAAAAACAAGGTTTAACGGCTTATTATGACACAGAAAGAGTTGAGGCTCAAACAAACAGCATCACATGTTCTAACAAAGCATGTGATGAGAACCCAGAGGAAGCGTCCATTAATTGATTAACCGATGGAGAACTGATTAGAGCGCCCAGAAAAAAACAAAAGCAGCTCGGAGGAATAATATGGAGCAGATCTCTCATCAAATCCGTCTTTTTTTACTGATGACCAGATCATGTTGTTCAGTTAATTTGTTGATTTTATTCAGTTAATCAGGCGCAGAGTGAGAAACACTGGATGTTTATTGATCTTTAGCGTCTCATGGACACGTTTAAATGATTATTATGGACGTTATTTCACCTTTAATCAAACATGCTGCTAGAATTTGATTTGATTATAATCTTCATTTCTGATAAATGAAGAAAGCCTTAATCTTTAAATATTAATTCAGCTTCAGGGGAAATTAATCTAATCAACAGAGATATGGAAAATAAAAAAGTTTAGCAATACGCATTAATGCTGTAATCAAAACTATCAACAAAGAATAAAACCTGCTCATGATGAATCTGGGAATTAACCAAAGTAAAAGCTTTTTTTCTGATGATAACGCAGGAAGTGACATCACACTTCTGTGGTGTGTGAGGGTGACCCCTGGTGTCCAGCAGGACTTAATGCCCTCCATCTTGGTGCCCGTATGTTTGAGTTTCCCTTCGTTAACCAGAGGCTAGTCTCCCAGAATTCAGTTCTTTCAGTTTGTTTCTATAGATCCAAATCAATCAGATCATCCAGTCAGATTGATTCAAAGTTTTCTATCTAAGGAAAACCAGCTGACGTACTCACTCATTGACCCTTCCAGCAATCCTCACACTCAAGCATGCTTGTAGCTTACAGTGGAGAGGAAAACTCCCTTTGAACAGGAAGAAAACCTCCAGCAGAACCCACAGGCTCAGTGTGAGCTGCCATCTGCTGAGGCCGCACTGGGGTTCAAGGAGACAGAAGCAGACATAGAAAAGAAGTATAGATAGCAAAAGGCAACTGTCAACCAGCTCCACAGGCGCCCCGCCCAGGAAACAGCGACAGCCAGGGCAGATGAGCTGAAAGCCAGCTCCCATGTCAGAGTAGATGAAGAGAGTACATCCAGTTAGTCGCAGCCAGAGAAACAGGACTACACTGAAAACAGGCCAAGCTCCAACATCTGTGAAACAACTCTGAAAGTTCAACCCGATCAGCCAGTCTAAACCCGGTTCAGATTCCATGACTACCTCAGGTACAATCACAGATAGACGAGTGTTATGATCTTATTTTTATTTAAGATCAACATGGCAAAGAATCCTATAAAAAATCATTGCTGCTAACAGCAGGTGGAATGGTCAAATGAGCTATGGCTCTGGGTGAGCCTGGCAGTAAACTATATTTTCTCCCGCAACAGACTAGGAAGGACTCCAGACAGGCCTGCAGGGTGGAGCTTATATTTTCTCTCCAGTTTCCTAGCATTTTGCTTCAAAGTACGCAGCTCTGCATTAAACCAAGGAGCAAGCTTTCTATTTTTAACGGTTTTCATTTTCAGAGGAGCTGCGCTTGTCTAAGGCAATACGCAGAGAACTAGCAACCCCATCAACAAAATCATCAACCTGTGAAGGGGAATAAGCTATGCTTTTGCACTCTGCAGCACTGCTCAGCGACACAGAGGATCAGCAGCTCAGAGTCAGAAAGCTGAGTTTTCCCCTCCAGAGGCTCCAACCCAGGATTCCAGCAGACCTTAGACCTGCTGAGTCTGTCCAGCTTCCTCCTCTCCCAGCATCTGCAGATCACCACCAGGTGGTGATCCGAGGACGGCTCCACCCAAGTCTCCCAGACATGGAAGGTCATACATCTAAGCCCCCGATAACAAAGCCTCTGGGATCACTGGGAACCAGTAAAACCATTCCAGCATGTTAAGGAGGAGCTGCTGTTAAAACATTCATTTTTAAAATGAAAAGCTAAAAAGTAACAATCTATAAAGAACAGATGGATGAAACCTACAGGAAGTCCAGCAGTGAAAACATGCCTCCCAAGCATTGAGGTGAGAAGGGGAGTAACGGCATCTTCCACTGCTCTGGTATGGCTTTACTGGTCTTACTGGTCTATCATGTTATTACAGTGCTCGGCTGAATTATGGAAAATTACCCACGGATAGAATCTGATGCTCACTGATCTTATCTAATGGGATCTATAGGGCTTCATGCTAACACCCATTCCTTGTTTTTTGTTTTCCTGTAAAGGTGAAGATAAATACCTTTTATCAATAATAATAAACATTTTTTAAAACTTTTTTTAATTTTATCTTTCCAACTAATGTGATCTCATAAAAAGTCAGATTTCTGATTTGAGATTAGTTTGAGTCTGAATGGAATAATTTGGATATTATTGCAAACAATAAAAGATAGTTTTTCCTCTCCACTGTCGCTGCAAGCATGCTTAGTGTGAGGGATTGCTGAAGAGTCAATGAGTCGATGCAATCAGCTGGTTTTCCTTAGATAGAAAACTTTGAATCAATCTGACTGGATGATCTGGTGAACTGGAAAGTGACCTGAGATGACATGATGTGAATTGGAGCTATAGAAATAAACTGAATAGAATTGAAACGGCACAGCAGTCGCTCAGCCTGTAAATGAACCTCAGTCACGCAGATCTTCTACCAGTTTGGTTCAAATGTTTTACATATTTTTGCGGCACCAGAAATATTAAAACCCTGAGGAACTCTGGCTGCACGTCTCTGCAGATTTTAGCTCACGTCTGGTTTTTGTTTTTACGGCATAGTGGCTCGTTTTTTCAGACAGTAGGCTGACAGGAAAGGGGGGAATGAGAGAGAGACGCGGCAAAAGGACCGCAGGTGGGATTCAAACCCGGGTCGCCTGTGAGGCGTAAGGCCTCTATAAATGGGTCATGCTCGCTAACCGCTGCTCCACCTGCACGCCCAAATTCAGCTCATTTCACCAACAAGGTTTTTACTGTTTGGAAGTGAGAATGAGGCAGCTAAAGATTAGGGTGATGGCACAGAAACCTTCCAACCTCAGCAGCCTGAAGCTCAGGAGGGAAACATGATGAGAAACGGTTAGCGCTCTGACTCCGCTAAAGCTAACCACTGGTTATTATTAGACGGGAATCTATAACATTTAGCAGCATTTATTCAACATAACAGTTATTTCTCTTTAAATAAGGAACATGTTTGGGTTTTAATTAGTTTAGTTTTTCTCCTGGTTAAATAAAGGTTAAAATAAAAAAATAAAATTATGGTTCCCCCCTTTTGGATTTTGATTCGAGAGATTTTCATTATCTAAGTCATTCTGTTTTTTTTTACCCCAGGCTCACACCGACTCCGGTCTTACCGTTGCGGTGCGGTGGGTGCGGCGCCGCAGTGATTCGGCAAGTCATTAAAAGACGTAAACCTCTCTCACCGCTGCTGAGCTGTCCGCTGCGGTTACCGAGACACTCCGGGCGCTGCAGAAAATTCCGCGAAGAAAGCTATCCTTGGCGGCGTGGCCGGAGCCCTCCGCAACAAGGTCTCTCGGCGAAATATCCTTATTTGGGCCGTGTTATCGCCAGTATGGAAGTTACGTGAACTCAAGTGAACTTCTGTTAAATCTCCGGACCTGTTGCCGGAGCCGCAGAGCTGCGCGCCGCACCGTCGTAGTCAAAAGGGCGTGTGTGGAGAGGGGGTGTGCGAGGAGTTGGGTCTCTGTCGGCTCGGTAACCGCACCGAGCCAGTGTGAGCAAGGGGTTACTTTGGTTTATTTTCCATTTTGTGTTCTATTTAAACAGTCTTTCTTTACTCTCTGTCGCCCCCTTGTGTCTCCTTTCCCTTAGCTCCCTTCTAGTCTCTTCCATCCACCACCTGCTCCCTATCAGCCCGGATCAGTCCAGTCTTTCTTCTGTCTCCCATATATACTCCCCCTATGCAGTCACTCAGTGCTGGTTCCTGTTGCTCCCACGTGTTTTTTCTCCTGACGTCTCGTTGATTTTCTGTTTCTAGTATTTTGTTTTTGGACTTTGCTTCTGTTGCCTTTGGGATTTTTATCAAATCTGCAGGAACTCATCTCTGCATTTGAGTCCTTAACCGACCTCCACCTCCATGCTGATGGTTAGAGCCAAATATACATACTGAAATTTCACATTATTAATGTCCACATCCAATAATTAAACTGCATCTACTCCACTTTTATTCTATGTTTATACTAATTATCTCTAATCGCATTTAAGGCTGTGATGTGTTTTGTAAAAAAAGGACACAGTTGCAGCGCAAAGAATGAAATCAGGAGGAATAATTATAGAGGCACCGCTGAGGAAGAAGAAATGTAGAAGATGGAGTCAACGGAGCGAGCCAGAAAACTAGAATGACGGGGGAAGGAGGAGAATGCAGGTGAGAAACACCAAGGTAACTGGAAGGATAGATCTAGAGACATAGAGATGTCATCTCCACAGTATAATGAGCTGAATTAGCCAGGCGAAGGCGCAGAGGGAAGGCGGCTTAACTAAAGAAACCAGATTTAACCTGAGATTTACAAAAAAAACACTATAAAGAAATATAATAAAAAATAAAATGCACATGGAAAAAACTAAGAGACAAAAGTAAAAGAATAAAATAAAGTGAAAACAAACATGGATTGTAGGAAAATGAAGCCGACAGTCTGAAGATGACAGGAGCTTTTCATCTTCCTTCATAAAGTGAATGCTGTCAGGAGCATTTAAAGAAAACTGGAAATAAAAACATCTCCAACTGGGGCCAAACAGAAGGACCCATTTAGAGCCTGGAGCTGCAGAACAGAAAGATCTTTGACTTTCATTTCATCAATTTGTTCTGCAGTAGAAAAAAGTTTTCCACTTCAGGGCTTAAATCAGTTCCACTCTGGAAAAATGCTTCTTTCACAGAAATGAGGAGAATTCTGTTTTAAATGTTGCAGGGTTGCTCCAGATGCCCTGTGGTTTGGAAGATGCTGCAGGAGGATGATAGATGGGGGCGGGGATGGAGCCACGCTCAATGGTCCCACTCTGCCTATGTTAGGCCAGCTGTAGGTAGCCCAGCGAGATGCCCGCCTGATTCTTCCTCCAAGACATCATGAGGTCAGTCATAGATCCATTTAATGCCCAAACCTTCTGCACCTTTGAAGCCAAAAACATCAAAGTTGAAGGAGTTACTGCTCCTTTCCTGAAATGAACGAGTGCAGGACCTGCGGCAGACCAACATCAGACACCTTTTATCTGGATAAAACTATGATGTTCTGATGAATTAGAAGATGCTGCACATATATTTAAAGGCCTGTTTCAGAAAGGAAGAGGCAGGACTGGTTCTGGACTCATGGACGGGTGCAGACCTGTTGCTGGAGATACAGGCAGCGTCACAGATCCACTGTTCAGGTCTTTCAATGCACTTATAAACATGTGGCTGACAGTCGGCCGAACCAGAACTCACTCTGACCTGAATGTTAGGATTTTCTGTCACCAGAACAACGCAGATTTTTCCAGAGGGACATTAGATCTAAATCACCCAACGCCCTAAGATACCTGAAGGGGTTGCTTGCCCCAGTTTCGATCTGTTTTCCCGTCCTGTCTTCAGACTTCTGTGTGGATTCTGCCCGTTGATGACCTCGGATCTGTCCCCTGACCTCGGCCTGGATATCCTGCATCGACGCCTGCTCTAGATTCTCCCTCCGGATTCTTCTGCTCTTCCTCGTCTGCTGGCTTCTGCTGGTCACTCTGCTCTCCTTCACTCCTGGAACTCTGATCACTGCATCCTGTGGAGAAATCCTCTGACTGGGTTCCACTCCTTCCTCTGGGCTCAGACTCAACTTAAGAACCAGGTTAGTGACTCACATGCTCGCTATCGATCCCATCAATTAAACGTTTTGTTGTTCTGTCTGAATTCTGGGTCCTACTTTCTGAGCCTTGACAGCGTCTACAGGACGCCACCAGTAATCCCAGTCATGAATATTTCCAGCCATTTATCTGCTGATCAATATGAAAGGTTGAAACTGGTTTTATTATCACCAGCAGTCCTTCCAAACTCACCATCGGCTGCTATGATCAAAGGTTGGCTTCGTTTGGAAAGCTGTGAATAAACAGGAACAACGAACCAAACACAGAAAGTAAACTAGAAGGCATCGTAAGTAAACAAAAACCAACCAGTCGCCTGTAGCGGGGTAGATAGAGGTAGATGTTAGGAAGAACTGAAAGATCAGGAGAAGAAAAAAATCCAAATATTGTTTGGCAAACTGGGAAACAAGTCGGACCAGCAGAATCCGGCACCACAAACCAGAACAAGTCCCAAGTCCCGCTGGGTCTGTCGGACCATTAGACGTCTACTAAGGTCGTCTTGAAAAGCATTTCGATGCATAAAATGATCAGCTGATCAGTTCGCACCATCCTGGTGGGAATAATGTCTGGGTGGGGCAACCGTCTGCATGTTTATCACAAACATTTGTAGTGATGCGTTGCCTAGCAACAGTCCAGACTCCGTTTGCATGCTGCTAATCTCTGCAACAGCAGCATCGCTGACAGGCTGTCGGTCGTTGAATCAATCCAGGAGGAGTTAATGAACATAACGTCTATGAGAACCAGCGGACCGACAGCAACTGCTTGTTTTCATAGATCAGCTGTTTCTGGCTCCATCAGGTGAAGCTGCATTACTGCTGCTGGGTTCACTGGGACTAATTACCAGTAAACAACTGGAACCAATCTGGGAAACAGGTTTCTTTTTTTTAAACATTCACTGGTTTCACTTTCAGACGAAAACATTGCAGCTGAAATTATTTCAATGTTGCTTTTTCAACAAGTCCAATTAAATCTCCCTTACCAGGTGAATTGGTCACCTGGCGCACGCTGCCTCTAACTGACAGGTGTCGCTGCATCATCAGCAGCTGATGAACCTTCTCAGCAGACGTGTTTTTTCTCTGGTCTTTCCGTATCACCAAACTTTCTTCTTCCATTCCAGCTGTTTTCCAGCTCAGAAAATCCCATTCTTGGTTTGTTGTCATGGTAACGAACAATGTCCCAATCAGTGTCTTTGCTCACTATGCACCATGGATTGGATATTTCATTAATGACTTATTAGAAAAGCTGCATCTTCGAAGCATGACTCAGCTGAAATCAATGTAATTGCTTCAAACGGATCATCCTATAAGTTTGCTTTCCCTGCATGGATCCTCCGGTAAACAATAGCTCTGGGTTTGTTTGCAGGCGGCTGAGTGATTGTGGGATCCCCATTACTTTTTAATTCCTTCAACAGAGAGAGGCCAAAAGGACGAGCAGGTTCTCGTTGACTCGGGATGAAAATAGCTGAAAATCATGGATGCAAAGCTAGTCTGACATCAGGTAACTTTCCATTTCCTGCTCTGCTGTTGGGAAACTTTAACTGATTCTGGTCTCTTCTTTCAGCCTCGAATCAAAGAATTTGTTTCTTTTCACAGATTCATGTGGATCAACAGTAAGTGAATCTATTTTCTATACCTTCATGTTTACAGATGAAGGTAATCCAGATTAGGCTTAGATTAACACCATTAGCATGACTTTGAAAGTGAACTTCAGGCTCTGCTGGCCTTTAGGAGCCGGTAGACTCGGATCTGCAGACGTGTTCATGTCGCCCCGGGCGAGTCTCTCCAACCCGCCTGGCTCTAAGACTGTTGCCAAACCAGTTAAATCTGGATACAAACTAAATTGTTGCACAAAAAGTCACGTCTAATCTCACTTCTGAAACTGTAACAGGTCAATAAGTTCATGCAAACATCTCAGTCTCACTGTTTTCTCCTGGACCTTTCAAATAATAGATAACCAGAGAAACTTTCCTGCTCAAACAAAAACTTTATCTTTTCATTTTAAAGACATTCCTGGATGTTTGACTTATTATAAAAGCAAATATGTTCAAACTGTGATGTTTACATAAAGTCTAAATCCCTGCAGCCCGTCCCCTCTGCCTGCTCTTTTTAGGAATTTATCAGAAACATTAAGAGCAGCTGACATGGAGGACTTTCCTCTTTAATTGTCCGTTCAGCTTTAGTTGCTGTAGTTGCATCATGAGGACGTTGCTCCTGATGAGGACTGAGGGACAGGCGTCTCTCCTGGACAGAAAACTACAGGAAGGTAGGAGAAAATCCTCTTTATTCGGTTTATTTCATTCATTTTTGAAATAAAACAGAAGAAGTTTGGTGACCTTCGAACAGCATCGCAGCTCCTTGGCTATGACGTCTACTTGTTCTGGTTCTATGTGCCAATGAATCTGGGTTGAAACATTTTTCTGATCCTTTATCGGCGGAGAAGTTTCCTCTGAAAGGTAACATGTTGCTGGCTGAACGTTGCCACACGCCTCGACATGAGCAACAGGCTTAGATGTTAGAAAGTGATCAACTTGCTTTATTGTGATTCGGCTGAGAAAAGGAAAACTTTCTGCAGAAATGTCCTTAAAGTGCAACAGGAAGGAGATAGAAGGGTCACGACCTCTGAAAAAAGGCATCAGGTCATGATAAACCTTCCCTTTATTCTCAGGTTTGAGCAAGAAGAACGAACCCCGTTAAAAAGTATTCACACCCCCATGATGATCATTCTGGTGAACCGTAAAGCGCCTTCAGATGACCTGTTGTAAAATTAGAGCTATAGAAATAAACTGAATTGAATTATTGTTCAGATCCGAGGAGAACCTTTTTTAACAGCCGCTCAGTGACGTTTTCTTTTAAATTATTTTAGTTTCTTTACAGTTTTTGGTTTTATTTGCCCTTCAGCTGCAGGACAATGACT